>CM033118.1:12800567-13400567 GCA_019321725.1 Paulownia fortunei
TTTGAACCAAACATTCAGGCTCCGAAGCTAATCAAAACATGCACATAGTGCTAAAATTGACATACATTAGTTTTATCACTAGTAAGTACGGTTAATTTTTTTAGGATCATGCATCGTGTATTTTTTTAGTAACGCGATGTCTACTGGCAATTCAAAAGAGATAATAATAAAATAAAATAAAATTATATTTTCGCAATTTAAGGCTAAAATATGTACTTTACCTAGGAAATTGAAATAAAAAGTGCTTTATCAGAAAATCACAAAGAAATAATTAACCTACGGGCCAAATAAATGGAAACCCATGGAGGTTAGGCAGCATGTAGACTAAACATACATTGTGACCAAAACATTTTAGATACTCTAAAAGTATTTAATTCAAACCCAATAAAATTAATTTTTCCAACATTTTCGACTCATTTAAATTGTTATATAAATTTGAAGAGGTAATTGGTTTGGAGCTTGATGCCAAACATTCATGTCCAATTATAGTTTAGATCATAATATTTCAACTGAACAATGGCTATCAATGAACCGGGTCTCAATTGGGATTTCATTTTACTACGATAATTTTGTGAATGATTAATATTTCAATGTCTTTTTTACCGAATCTGACTGCAAATAGAATACGAATATAAATTGATTCAAATCAAATCTTGCACGATCCAATTCTAGTGTAATCGACAAATGATGAAATTGAGAAATTTATTTTATATGTTATGGCTGTCAATTTATTCTCCATGATGCTATTTTCAATTTTATTTTTCAATGTCAATTTTGTAATTGACAGCAATTTTTTTTTTTATGAATGACTAATGATTATTTAGATTTGGATCCAATTAATATAGTGTTCACCCTGTGGATCCAAATCCAAATTTGGGTACGAAAGATAATAAAATTAGGGTCGGATCTAGACAAATCTAATTTGAAACCAACACAACTTAATTCAAAAAAGTCAAATGTTTTTTTCTTTTTTATTTTTGCATAATTATCAACAAATCATTACAAAAAATTACTTGTTTGGCATCTTTATTATTTTAAACAGAATTCAAATGTCAAAAACTAGAGGTGAATAATTTCCGAAAAATAATTTTTATAGATATGTATTTAATTCTGTTGATATTAATGCTTACTAAAGCAGTACATACAGATTGGCCTAGATATACCCTAGGAATAAACGTAACAATACTATTCCAATTTCAGAAAAGCATCCGCGTATCCTTTTGATTATAGATCGGGCTTAATGGGTACGCAATCTTCAACTGTGGTATCCCATTTTATAAAATGGATAAAAAATTAAAAATAAAAATAGCTTCGGCTAAAAAATAAAAAATATGTGTATTCAATAGATATTTTTTTTTAGATAAATTGTTCATAGCAGGTTGTAAAGGTGAATTTGAAGGTAATTTTTGTATCCAATAAACTTGCAGGTTTGAAACATGAAAGATGGTATCAAAGCTTATCACCAATTGAATATTGAGAAGTAAATGCTATTTGAGCCTCTTATTATGCCCATGGAACAAAGTATTACATACGTGGAGTCACCTCTTGAATTAATATGAGCCATCTATAAAATCCTAACATATGAAAACCAATCATGAATTGTATTATGTTGTGAATTGAACATTCCGTTCCTAAAGAAGAGTGATAGCGATGCCCTATCTCATATAAACTAAAAAAGTTAAAAAATAAATATATTATGAATTTTGGCTAAAGAACATATATACAATTATTGATATTCCTTTTGGATAAATTATTAATAATTCAATTTCAAGTTATAATTGGTGACTTTGAAGGCAATTCTCGCATCCCACGAACTCGAGGCCCAAGGCGTGATGTAAATTTACTGATTAGATATGCTAACTTATGATGCTCAAGTATAGACGAGACACATCATTTCCTAAAAAATTTAGGATATGGTAAGACTCCAACAAAATTGTCTCATATTTATATAAATTAATATACTATATATGTAGTCTTCTAAATATATATATATATATATATATATGTGTGTGTGTGTGTGTGTATTTAATAACAAATTTATAGGGATATTAGTGTGAGTATAAAGAAAAAGAAGTTCATATGTTGATAGTGTTTGAATTCTACTAATGTAATTTGTAGACTATGATATTGTAGGAAAACAAAGAAAAAGAATTATGACATTAATAAAAAAATATAAAGAGAGAAAAAATAAATTTAGATGATTTTTTTTTTAAAAAATAAATTCTAGAAAATATTTTTTATGTTAATATTTTAATTAATTCACACTTTCTAAAAAATATATGTAAAAAAGTTGCACTGTATCTAAAACGTCTAGGATACCCCTTAGCCATGTTGAAATTTTTATTTTTTACATTTATGGGCACGCTAAATAGCATGGCATGTCGGTAAAATATGATGTCCACTTATGTCCGACATGACAACAATTTTTTTTAAAATATTGATGCATTATGGATTTTAACTTTATGAAGTGCATTATGGATTTTAATCGAACTTCTCCAAACTCACCTGGTATGGTAAATGTGAATTCTTGAAGAAAAAAATATATGGAAGCTTACATTATTCTCACTGATTAGTTGATAATATATATACAAATACATGTGCTTTACGAAAAGAAAAATATGAGGCTAATTAAATCAATCAATCAATATGCAAAATCATAGGGTCGAGACTTGTGCTTAATTGTGGTATTGACCCTTAATTTATGCACATTGATTTTCCTCTTGATACTCTTCTCCATTAATGATATTCCTGCCTTAATCTTTGGGTTTGTCATCATTAACATGGCCCCTCAAACTAGTGTGTGGAATATGATGAACACTCAGTTTGCTTCTGAACTCTTGAAAAGCATCCTTAGCTAATGGTTTTCTAAAGATATCAGTAGGTTGAGACAAGGACGAAATATATTGTGTGAGAAGATTTCCCGTTGCAACTTTTTCCCTTACAAAATGATAGTCAACCTCAATGTGCTTTGATCGTGCATGAAACATCGAATTAACTGACATATGGAGTGCACTAACATTATCACAAAAACAACTGTGGTGGATGTGTTAATGTAACCCTAATGTCTCAAAGAAGGAATGTCAGCTATGTTATTTCTGCTGTTGCGGAAGCCATAGATCGATATTCAACTTCTGAACTAGACCGAGATACCGAAGGTTGTTCCTTTGAACACCAAGAAATGCAATTTGCACCAAGAAAAGTGCAGAATCCTGTAATACATCTTCGAGTTGTAGGGCAACCAACACAATCAGTATCACTAAAGGCATAGAGAGTTGTAGGACTTTGAGTGATATAACGAAGACCAAAATTTTCTGTACTGTTTAAGTATCTCAAAATACGCTTCACGACCTTTAAATGAACTAGTGTAGGACTGCTTAGAAATTGAGAAACCTTGTTGACTGCCTAAATTATATCTAGCCTTACGAAAGTGAGATATTGGAGAGCACCTACTATACTTCAAAAAATCGTTGCATCTACAGGTTCTGAATTAAAGACTTGTGTTTTATCTTTTATTGCCATTGGTGTAGCAAAAGCAATACTTTCAAGCATCCATGTTTTGTGAAGCAAATTATGTGTATACTTTTGCTGAGACAAGAACACACCACCAGAAAAGGTCTTTACTTCAACACCGAGAAAATAATGCAATGACCCGAGATCTTTGACTGAAAACTCTTGGCCAAGTTTATCAATTAAAATTTGAACAAAAGCATCATTATCCCTGTAAGAAGGATATCATCCACATATATGAGAATGATGGCAGTAATACCATTGTTGCGATATACAAAAAGTGAAGCATCAAATTTAATGCAATAAAACCCGAGTTGTAGTAAATATCGAGAGAGTCGATCAAACCAAGCATGAGGTGCCTGCTTTAAATCATAGATTGACTTTTTAAGCAAGCAAACATGATCTTTCTTGGTAAAATCAATGAAACTCGGTGATTGTTCCATGTAAACAGTTTTCTTGAGATTGTCGTGCAAGAATGCATTTTTAACATTGAGTTGCCTCATCTTCCACTTGAACGACAAAGAAAGAGCAATCACTAACCAGATGGTAGTTGGTCGAACTACTGGACTAAAAGTTTCATCATAGTCAACTCTAGAAACTTGTGTGAAGCCTTTTGCAACCAATCTAGCCTTGAAACGGTTAATAATTCCATCATCTTTTGTTTTAATGCAATAGACCCACTTTGAGCCTATAATATTAATTTCAGAAGGCCTGGGAACTAATTGCCATTTATTATTAGACTTGAGCGCAGCAAGTTCATCTTGCATAGCTTCTATCCACCGTTGATCTTTCAAGGCTTCTTTGAGAGCGTTTGGTTCAGATGACAAAGATAAAAGAGACCCTTTGGTTGCAACAATTGCATAGTCTTTCAAATAAGAAGGTGCTTTGCATTGTCTCACTGGTCGAGAAATAATTTGAGAGTTCGATTCAGAACTTTCCATGAGTGATGGCTGAATTTTATATTTTGTGATTGAATTCCTCCAACTGAGCCACGATCAGTTTGCATACTTGGCAATTATGTTGAGAGGCCATGAGTCTTTGTATTCAACGGTTCATGTGAATCAATAACTTGAAAACTCATTTTATCAGCTTCCAGTTGCTCCAAAGTGGTAGGATTGATATCTTCATTTGTTGGTGAACAAGCTGCATATGAAATATTGTCACAATAATTTGTAAAATTAGGAGCACTTAGAGTTTAAGAATTTTCCTTTTTGGAACTTTCCTTCTTTGAAGGAATTAAATGAAAATTTCCCAATGTGCCAACCTACTCATCCATGTTTGGGAATTTTGAAAATGTGAGTTTTTGAGGATTTTTGACTAGTTGAGTTAGTTTGAAAGGAAAGGCCTCTTCATAAAAAACGACATGCCGTGAGAGGTACACTCGCTTTGTTTTTGGTTCCAGACAACGACACCCTTTGTGTATTGGACTATAGCCAATAAAAACACATGGATATATTTTTTTGACAAACTTAGAACCACATTGATGTCTCAAAGAAGGAAAGAACAAGCATCCTAGCACCCGCAAACCACTATAATCTGGATATATGTTATAAAGTTTGTGATAAGGGCTTTCATTTTGCAAAACTGATGATGGTAAACGGTTAAACAAATATACAACAGTAGAAAAGGTTTCAACCCATAAAGATAATGGCATATTAGCATGAAACAACATTGTGAGCCCAGTCTCAACTATATGTCGATGTTTTCTTTCTACTACACCATTCTGTTAGGGAGTCCCACGACAAGAAACATCTAATTCGATGCCACTACTTTGAATATGATCAATAAAAATATTCGAACTGAATTCTCCACTCCCGTCGCATTGAAAGATTTTAATCCTTTGATCAAATTGATTTTCCACAAGTTTTTGAAACTTGATGAAATAAACAAGAAAATTAGACTTTCGCTTCAAAGGATATAATCATGTATATCTGCTAAAGTCATCAACAAAAATTGCATAATATCGAAAATCTTGATTTGAAGCTATAGGGGCTGGCCCCAAAGATTACAATGTATCTTTTGAATAAGAAGCTTTGAGATTTTATTTCTGTTTTTTAAAGGAAGCCTACAACTTTTACCCATTTGACAGCTAATACATATATTAGGTTTAGCTATCCAATGAGAAACATCAATGGCATATTTCTTCTTAAACAATGATAATAATTTTAAATTAGGATGTCCTAGTCGTCGATGCCAAAATGTAGAAAATGAACCTCCTTTTTTATTGCGCTCAAAGCTTCATGAAAAACTCCATCTAAGGTGTACAATTGCCCCTTTTTTATGTCCCTTTGCGGTGATCCTTTGGCTTTGGTCCTTAACAACAAAGTCAAAAGATGTAAACTCAAAAGTGCAAAAGTAATCTAATGTAAATTTTCCAACAGATATCATATTCTTTTTCAAATGCGGAACAACAAGCACATTATTTAATTTAAATTTTTATTCCTTTTTAGAAACATACGCATCACCGACATGGGAGATTGGTAAGGCATTTCCATCACCCACAAAAATCATATCATTGCTTGTGTAAGATTTTAAGGAGGACAATTTACCTGCATCATTAGTAATATGCGTAGTAGCTCCAGAATCAACATAAAATGATGGATCACTTCCATCATTAAGATTAAGTGCAGCAAGAGCTTTTGGAAAATCCTCTGATTGGTATAAATAATCAAACCTATGCCAAAAATTAATGGCAAGATGATTAGTTTTTCCACATATTTGGCAAATAATTTTATCGGATCTGTTTGAGTTATTAGGTTGTTGAATATCCAGCTTTGGTTGACGACTTGGATTGTTGGACTGCTGATTCATATTTTGATTTGGTTGCGCTACACCATTTTGATTATTGTTGTATCGTTCGGCTGGTGTAAAGCCTCTGCCACGAGAGTTGAAACGTCCACCTTGTCTATTTTGCCCGCAATCCCTTTAGCTAAGGAAGGCCTGATTATGCTGAATGTAAGTCTTTTTCTCCTCACATTGTGATGCTGATGCTTATTCATGACCTTGGAAAGCCAAAACAAACTGGTTGAAAGAAGGATATGGTGGTTTCGTGAGCATTGCATTATGGAAATCCATATACTGGGCACCTAAGCCTCTAGCAAATTGGAAGACTTTATCAAGGTCTGGGATCAGCTTCTGGATGGCTGCGAGATTATCGCATATGAACTTGAATTCTTTAAGATACTTTTCAAGTGAACAAGAACCCTTCCTGATTACCATCAACAAATTTTTCAAATTTCCTTCCTTTTCAATGGTGACAGGAAGCAATTGTTGTTCAAGTGATGTCCATAGATCAAAAGCGGTTTCTACTTCTCCAAAAACTATACTAAGGATATCCTCAGTCATGGTTCCAAGAAGCCATGAAGTTAGAAGTCCATCGTTGGTTAGCCAGGTCTGATATTGGGAGTTCCAAATTTTTTCTCCATTTTCACCCATAATTTCTTCAGCTGGTTTTTCATTCACTGTAATGTGATGGTAAATCCCAAGGCTACGAATTAGAGGGATGGTTTGAAAGCGCCATAAAAGAAAATTGCCAGAGTTCAATTTGATGGAGACCAAACTAGAACATTGGTGAAAAAACTACAGGTTGAGTTTAGGTTCTTTCTTTGGCAGGGAAGAAGAAGATAAAGACATGATGTTTTGATTTGTGGGTACTGACTCTGATACCATGTGAATTCTTAAAAAAAAAAAATGTAAAAACTTACATTATTCTCACTTATTAGTTGATAATATATATACAAATACATGTGCTTTACAAGAAGGAAAATATAAGGCTAATTAAATCAATCAATCAATCAATCAATATGCAAAATTATAGGGTCGAGACTTGTGCTTAATTATGGTGTTCGCCCTTAATTTATGCACATTGATTTTCCTCTTGATACTCTTCTCCATCAATGATATTTCTGCCTTAATCTTTGGGTTTGTCATCCTTATTAGTAAAGATGTAACACATACATTTATATATGTAATTTATATATAATATCTAATTTAAAATGTGTATATCACACACAAACACATGTAGCATAAATGAAGCATGTAGTTTTACTGTGCAATAATTATTTTGAAAGTTAAAATTATATGTATTATATGTTTTTACTTTTTTTTCTTTAGTGAAAATGAGTCTAAAAAATTTAGCCCGTCGGATACGGCATGTCAGGGCAAGTCTTTAGTTGACCGGGAAGCAAACTGAGTTGGAGTTTTGTCTTTGTGTTAGACGAAAGAGTAAAAGTTTGGCCGGATTCCAACATCAATTTTCAGCCACCTATAAACATACTAATAAAATTCTCCTATTTTTTAAAAATAATTTGAATAAAATATAATATTTTTATGAAATGTTGAAATCTCAATATATATTTTTTTATAAATAGTAACATAATAAAATTTCATAATTTTTTCTTTAATAAAACTATTTATTTCCAAAATTTATTCTTATTTTAATAAGATCATATTATACTAACTTATTTTCTTATTTTTTCAATATATATATATATATATATAATTTTGACTTGATTATATAATATTTATTGACAATCTTCACATATAAATATATTTTTTTATGAAATAATTAGGTATTTTGTATAGAAGTATTCTAGAACTAATTACGAATTTTAAAGACGAATTTTATTATGAACACGAGATTTTGCCAATTTTTTTTTTTAATTAACTTCAATAATACCCACGAATTTTAAGAGCAACGAAATATTCTAGAATTTGAACTTTGTTTCTATGCCTATAAAATCTTCAGAAAATTACTTAAATGCCCATGCATTTTACAGCTAGTGTAATCGCATTATCAATCTCATACCCCCAAGGTTAATAATGTTATTAAATGTCAAATTAGACAGAAATTTTAACATTGTTCGCAGAATTTAAAGATTTTGGTTCGAGTTCCATAAAATATGTGGATGTTAGTAATTTTTTATTATAATTATGCTGAATATAGTACTTAATTAATTTTTATATGATACAATAATGTGATAAATAATGTAATAGATCGATCCACTCAAAAGAGGAAAAAAAGAAGAAGAATATCACATATATGAACTCAAGTATTTTTGAAGAAAAGATATAATTTTTCATGAAATTTATACATTTCAATAGTTCATAATGCAATCACCCCAACAGTAAAAATTAAGCACATTTAAACTCATAAAGAAAAAGAAACAAGCAGACCCTGCTAATAATAGATTAAATCTTTGTTGATATGTATGAAAAATTACTGATAATGAATCGACCCCATGTATAAATATTTAAACAATTACTATCTCATTAAACCTCAAAAAATACACATTTGGAGGATTGTAGTAAAACCAAACTATTATTAGAACTTGATAATAAAATAAAGCCTAGTTACAAACTTTTTTAGTGATAATTCGTATTACACTTGTGTATGTATAAATAATTGAAAAATGCTTCTAATCTTCAAATGCATTATGTACTAAACAAAAATATATTCATACCTTTGTTGTGACATGTGTAATACATGTGTACGTATTTCATCTTGTATTCAATGAATCATACTCTATTTTGAAAAATAAATAAATAAAATATTTGAAATCTAAAAATTACATTATTAGAAATATTTACAAATATTAACTGAATATGATAATTAAAAATAAGTTTAATAATTTATAAAAATATTGATTATCATTAAGTATTTATCTCTACAGTATATAATAATCGTAAATTAAAACATGTAATGACTCGTACAAATAATTTTTGCATAAAATAAATAAAAACACTAAACAAAATAAAATCATACAAAAGAAGTCGTACTTGCGCTTTTAAACAAGTTATTTAGATTTTTAATTTACTATTTTGTCTATGAGTTTATATATTATTCATTTTGTATTTTTAATCGATTTTGCTGTCATAATGATGAGGGGAAGCGATAAAATTTTCAAGAATTTGAAGAATTCGTCTTCAAGCTTCAAGAGAGGAATTCTAGAGAACTCAAAATATGCAAAACATAATTTTTATTTATGAATAAGAAAAATGAAAAATAATAGAGTGTCAAACAAGCCTAAAAATCTGCCCACTCGAAAAATTATGAAACTTGGCCTAAACTACTTGTAATAAGACCAGAACTAGAAAAGCAGTAAAATATCAAGTCTAAAAGATAACTAAAAACATAATGGAATTGAGATAGTGGAATTTCAGGGTCGAAGGTGGATCCTCATGGCCTTTAGGTGAAAAAGGGTTAGATCCATCTTGTAAAAAATGAGCACGTGCATATTATATACTGTACGTTTTCTCGTTCAACTATCAAAGCCCAAAAACACAAGCATTCAAAACAAATTAATTTTCTTAATAAAATCAAACGATTAAGTCCAAATTAGAAGCATCCAAAACATTCCCAATTTAAGTTACAAAATTTACATAATACTTCTTACGGACAATAGTGAAATTTGCTTTTTCAAATATTTAAGTAGTGGTAAATCCATTTGAATCAAAATAAGTAAACAAATGTGGACAAGATTTTCCAATGGTTTCTAACAAGGAAATGAGTGTGACCATTTGCATAGGAACAATAAACAGTGAGCAAAGTATCCATGCATAATTGGACACGACAAATATCAAAATTCAAAAGACATAGGACGGCTGACTTTGAAACGGTCGCCACCCCCCCCCCCCCCCCCCCAAGCGAAAAACACGTCTTTCCCTTTCAGACGCTCCTCCCTCGTCCAATTCTCATTATCCTAATAATTATGTCGTTTTGATATTATATATATTTATTTTGATTCCACATAAAATTTTAAATAAAAAACTAGATTTTCTTTACTAAAGTTATACTGTAACATTTTTTCACAAGAAAATGTGAAAAGAAATTAGCCTTAAACAATGTTCTTGCAGCCGTGTCTTTTTATTAATGGAGGTTTCCCTAAGTTAGTCAAGAAAATTTAAATAATATCTCGTTGTGATATTACGAAAAGAGGGGGAAAAAAACTATATCATTGTTCACGCATAAGTATCGATTGCATTTATATATATTTACCAAATGTGAATTGTCTAATGTATTTCGGTTGATTTTAATATATACTTAGGAATGTTATTTGCATAACAATAGGTAGGATTTAATTCATCTGAGACCCACAACGGTTCTGACTAATCACTTTTACCAACATCATGGAAAAAGACAATCAATAATGTTTGTTTTTATTTTTTCTTAAATATTTTCATTCTAAGTTCATACTTTTAAAATAAAATCAAACAAATTTAATGTTCTTCCATATATTTTTCTCCTATTACATTATATTTGTTAATATATTTTTTCAAAATATATTATTCAAAAATACTTCTATTAAAACACTTGAAACAAATCCAAATATTTGGAATGTGTATTACTAACATGATTTTTGTTGTAATTGACACTCCATCTATTCCTTATTAGGTCATTTAGGAGGTAAAAAAATGTGAATTTTCGATGTTATAAGATGTTGAATTAAGTATAGTAAAAGTTTAAATATAGAATAATTTTCCATTAGTATGGACTTTTAGCTTGTAATAATTTTGGAAAAAAGTTGTTAGTTCCTCCAAAGGTACTAAATTTAACTTCTTGTATTATTATTATTATTTTTTACAACCAATTAGATGTATTATATGGAATTACATGGGAATTATATTCACAAAACAAACATATTATATTTACAAGAACCTTTATCACATATGGTTTCACCTCATTTATGTACCCAAAAAATCTCTTTTTTTGTTGTTTTATATCAGTAAAATAATTTTTGTTTATAATAGATCAATCACAAGATAACGTTTTTCAAATTTTAAGTATCACCAATGAGTTTTAACACTTCGAATCTTTTATTATAATTTTGTATTACATATCATATTGTATATAATATATGAACGTCATATATAAATGATTAATTCTAAATATATATTGAAAAATATTATATATATATAATATGCATGTTAATATCATAGAATAACAATTGATTTTTACTTATTTATTATTATGTTATAAACATTAACTACTTATTGATATTATCATGCATTTGATACATATAATAAAAACTCGTATATTTTTTCCTCTATTTTTCTTTTTTTTTTTCTTTATTTTGAACTTAGAGCAAGTAGTAAATAAATAAATAACCCCCTCCAATTACTCATCCAACCCACCCTCTCTCACGTGCCAACCGCTCACTTTATTCAGGAGTTGCACATTCAACACACCACCACCATCTCTTACAAATTCACACTCCTTTTCCACTTCTCTCTACACTAGATCTCCATCCCCTCCTTCCTTCCTCAATCTCGCGGAACGAAACCTCAACAAATCCGAAACAGATAGAGAAAGGAACCAAAAAAAAAACAAAAAAAAAACGTCTCATCTTAACAATGGCAGCCTCAAAATCATTGACACCTCTGCTGAAAGATGAACTAGACATAGTGATTCCGACCATTAGAAATCTTGATTTCTTGGAGATGTGGCGGCCGTTTTTCCAGCCGTATCATCTCATCATAGTGCAAGATGGCGATCCGTCGAAAATTATTAAGGTGCCCGAGGGCTTTGATTATGAGCTTTACAACAGGAATGACATTAACAAGATTTTGGGTCCCAAGGCAAACTGCATTTCCTTCAAGGATTCTGCTTGCCGTTGCTTTGGGTACATGGTTTCCAAGAAGAAGTACATATTCACCATTGATGATGATTGCTTTGTAAGATTCGCAACCCAATTTTTTGGTGGGGTGTGTTATGTGGGTGTATGCTTCTCTTCTCTTCTATTTTGTTTTTGGGGGGTGTGGGGTGGGTGTTGGATTTTGATTTAGTTTCCGTTTGTGGATTTTGTGTTCATGTGGTGCTTTTGATCTGTAGAATTCTGCTCTAAAAGTTTCGGGCTCTGAGTCTTTTTGTTTTTAAGTTCATGTTGGGATCAAAGATTGGATTTTGATCCAAAGGCTAGTGAGGTTTTTGGTTTTCTGTTTAAAAAGGTATATTTAGATATGGGGTTTGAATTTAAGATGTGAATTCTTGTATAGTTCTTGCTTTGCACTGGCAGGATATTTTTTGGCCGTTAGATGGTATTTTTTTGGCTGTTGCTTTCTAAAATCTTGATTTGGACTTTAACGGCCTTTAAGCCATTAAAGTTTTCATAAAATTTGAAGTTCAATTGAATCGATTTTTGTTAAAAACTTCCGTTTTCCTGCATTGACCTTTTGTGGTCTTTTTCTTTTTCTCTTTCATTTTTTGATAATTTGTTTTGTCAATATTGATGATGGATGAGAGGAATGGGATGTTAAGCTTGCCTTGGGATTAATTTGGCAAGTTTTGATACTTTGATGAATGCAGATCTGACTCTAGTACCTATTTCAGATTAAAGATCTGATTATTTTAAGCTTGGCCTCTGAAGCTAAAGAAGTTTTTAAAAGCTTCACTTTTTACTCAACTATATGATCACAAAGTTTTTTGAAGAATATGCCATCATTTACAGTTGGCATTTTAATCCTTAAAATACCTGCTTATTTGGTTGGTAAATTTTATCAATTGAATTTATACTTTCTTTACTCGGATGTTACTTATGGTCTTTGATAATTTGAATGCTGACATCTTAATAACAGAATGGATAATGACCTAATTCCTTCGCTTTTATTTCATTTGACATCAGAATTCAAGATCTCTTTAGTTCCAGATTATGCTTGCAGTTGCTCCAATCTGGTTCAGTTTGGCTAATAAAGAGGGATTTTAATCCCTGCTTGTCATTGTATGAATTTACATGTTGTGTTTACAGAAATTATTTCCAAATGAAATACCTGATGCATATAATCATTCAGGTGCTTTATGTTCTACTAGAAAATATCAAAGCCATTATGCATGCTTCGTGGTCCTACATCTATACATGACTTTGCTTTTAAATTAGGGTTTTTGGTAGATTTGTTTAGTATCTTTATTGAATCATTTATTGGTACCCAGGTTGCTAAAGATCCATCTGGCAAGGAAATTAATGCACTTGAGCAGCACATTAAGAACCTTCTGTCCCCATCTACTCCATTTTTCTTCAACACCCTTTATGATCCCTTCCGTGATGGCACAGACTTTGTTCGGGGATACCCGTTCAGTCTTCGTGAAGGTGTACCAACTGCCGTGTCCCATGGCCTTTGGCTCAACATCCCTGATTATGACGCACCCACTCAACTTGTCAAGCCTCTCGAGAGGAACACTAGGTATAGAGAACTCTCCGGGCACAAGTTTCTCATGCTGCTATCTTCATTTAAGATACTGATAATATCTTGTCATTTTCAGGTTTGTTGATGCAGTTATGACGATTCCGAAGGGAACCCTCTTCCCAATGTGTGGCATGAACCTGGCTTTCAGCCGCGAATTAATTGGCCCAGCAATGTACTTTGGACTAATGGGTGATGGTCAGCCGATCGGACGCTATGATGACATGTGGGCTGGTTGGTGCACTAAGGTAGACTTCAAATATTGCTTTTACATCTGCATTGCTATTGACGGTTTGGAGATTCAATATGTAGAGGGCTTTAATCATTTCCTGTCATAGGTGATTTGTGACCACTTGGGATTGGGAGTCAAGACCGGTTTGCCATACATTTGGCACAGCAAAGCTAGCAACCCATTTATGAATCTTAAGAAAGAATACAAGGGTATCTACTGGCAGGAGGAGCTAATCCCATTTTTCCAATCTGTTGCCATTCCGAAGGACTGCACCACAGTTCAAAAATGCTATATTGAAATCTCCAAGCAAGTCAAGGCGAAGCTTGGTAAGGTGGATGATTACTTCAATAAACTGGCAGATGCAATGGTCACTTGGATTGAAGCATGGGATGAGCTTAACCCCTCAGAAGCCTCTGCCGGAGTTCCCAATGGCTCTGCCAAGTAGAAAGATCTTAATTGATAGGTATAAATTTCTTTGGATAGATATAGTCTGGTACTGGAATAGTCCTCTTTGTTCAAGCTCTTGTTAAAAGCTTGGACAAATTCATTTTCGGCGCAGAGATTATTAGCTATTTATCCGAGTTCAGAACCACCATATATTTAATATTATTTACATTTATTTTGTATTTCATGAGCATTTTTAAGTGTTAAGCCAGGCTTTCAGAAGCTCAGAGATCAAATTTATCTGCAGGTTTTAGATTCTTTTGTTTGTTCGAACGTGGCTTTTAGTATCTTGTCCAACAACCTTAATGAGAAAAATTGAGTTGCGGGCTGGACTCATACAAAGCTACGAGATATACAAAGGGAAAAAAGTTGCTGTTAAAATACTTTTGTTGGACATGTTTTTATTGTTTGTTTTTGAGTGTGTGATTTTTTTATTTTTTTTATTTTTTATTTTTTAATAAATAAGAAAAAGGTGGGGATGGCTAGGATTCGAACACTTCTAAAATTTAATTGTACCTACTCCCTACCTGTATCATCCCATATTTGAACCAGTGTTATTTTCATATTCCAAAAGCATGTCAAAATTACTAATAAATATTTAATGGGTGGATGTCTGCCGACACTTTTGGCAAATGTATTCGGTGTGCTCGACAACAACTAAACACAGTTTATTTTTAAGTAAAATACATGGAAAAAATTATAAATGTTACAAGACTTTGATTGTTAACGTATAAGATTAAATTTATTTTACCTCCCTACACTGGAATTAATTACCTTCCTCAACTAATAAATTTTTTAAATATCTCTCTAAACTAATAAAATTTATATTAATGGATAAGCATAGCCTTGAACTAAGTAAAGCATCACTTTTTCCCCGCTATGATAGCACTTTGCCTCATTCACAACAAAACAACATTTTGTTTTCAAATTTTATTCCACATTAACATTATTAAATAAAATAACCTTTAATTAAGTTTAAATTTAGATAAATAGCAAAATATGATTATGATTGTATAGAGAGAAGACATAATAAATTTAATATTATCTCTTGTAAATTTAGAAGAGCCCCCATCTTATTTTTGGGTTAATTTTACTTTAACCGCTCCACTTTTGTTAAATATCATTTTATCCTCTTATTGTATTCCTTTACCTCTATATTCTTGAAAATAACAAAACTATCCCTACCTATTATTTTTAATAAAATTACTTTAAAAATATTTAAAACTACTAAACTTGTATTTATCTTCTAATAATTTTTTATCTTCTAATTAATATTTAATATTAAATTCATTTTAAAATTTATTTGTACTTCAAATTTAATGACTACTTTTTTAATTTAATTTATTTTTATAAACTACCATATTCATATCCGTAATAAACCCAAAAAAATATGAAATTTATTTTAAATAATATTTTATTAATCACGTTAAATTTTAGTTATAAATCTCTCATTATTAATGGAATTACCGTAATTTAATTGAAACTAAGTTAATTAAAAAATAATAATCATTTTAGTGTTTAATTTATTAATATTAAATAAATAATAAATAATATTATTATCGTGATTTAATAGAAATTGCATTAAACTTAAAAAATATTCATTTTGGTGTTTAACTAATTAATCAAAAAATGACTAATATAGTTTTTCTTAAATTATGATTATTCAATTAATAATCATAAAATTACTACTAATATTTCACATATTTATTAAAATGTTATTTAGAAATAAATTACATATTTTTTAGATTTATGATGAATAAGAAATTTATAAGTATAAATTTATTAGCTAATAAAAAATATTTTAGTATATAGTAACTTATTAGAAACTATACTAAATTAAATATATAGCCATTAAGTTTTAATTATAATAAAATTTTAAATAAATTTAATATTAAGTATTAATTAGTTTATTAGAATGTAAATATAAAATATTTTAAAGTGATTTTACTAAAAATAATAGCAAGGACGATTAGATCATTTTTTTAAAAATATAGGGAGTAAAATGATATGATAAGAGTACAAAGAGGTAAACTGATACCAATTGAGAATACATGGAATAAAATGATACAATTGAAAATATAAGAGAGTAAAATAATATTAAACGAGAATAGATAGGGTAAAGTGAAATTAACCTTATTTTTTGTTTTATTTAAAAAGTATCTCATAATTATATTTTTTTCTCAAAAAATTTTGTTGCATTAATAGACATTTATAGAAAAACTCTTGCTATTTTTTATTTCTAATTTTGATTCTACGTATTGGAATTTTTTACTCAATGTGTATTTAACTATGCACGCACATCTTATTTACATAATACAGGTATTTGTACCATTGGAAAAAAAGGCAGAAAGGAATCATTGATCAATACTAAAAATATAAAAAAAATTGTGCGCATAAAAAGGCATAAATATGTATGTGTTATATTATAAATAGTAATACAAATAGCTTTGTCACTTTATCTTAATAACTAGTATGATATTTATATATAAAGTATTCGTTTTATTGAGAAAATATTATTCTAAGAATGAACAATACAACAAAGTGATGATAAAAATAGAAACTATTGCATTAATTGAAGTCTGATATATAATAATTCATAGATGATCATGTAACTTATATTAAAATACCAAGTTGTCTACGTGCAATTTAGAGTAAATTCAAGGTTAATTTGTTGAATTTGGGGTTGAATTAGTTGATATTATTTAATGATATAAATAGTTCTATTATGTATCGAAAGTGTATATGCGTAGCTCAATACATGTTAATTAATCTAATTTATTTTGTAGCTATTTATTTGCGAAAGTACAATCAAAATTAGAAATAAAAAAATAACAGAAAATTCTTATAATATTTTTTAATGCAACTACAAATTTTTGAATGGAGAAAAAGAAAAAAGAAATATATGAGATGCTTTCTAAAATAAAAATATGTAAATATGTAGATACATATAATATGGTAGTCATATAATTTATGTGATATACTTTTAAAATTCATGTTTAAAACATTAGAGTTTTATAGTTGATACAACTAAATTTCGTTGTATTTTGATATTTGAACAATGTGAGAAACAAATCACCAAAGGAAAATAGTTTAACTTTCACAATTCAAATATTTCCTTTATGATTTTTTCTTTTACTCACACTTAATCACAATAGCTTTTCTCTTTTTTCTTTTATTCTTTTTTTTTTATGTTGTTTCTTTTCTATAGAGAGTTTTGATGGTTTCAAGTGTAAAAGAAAAGTAGGAGAATAGTTTTATGATTGGTGGAGAAGTTGATATTGGTGAAAAAGTAATAGGGAATTATTTGTTTGCCCGTGAAGGGGATAAGTAGAATCAGGGATTAGTTGTCCACTTGCTAAGGGGATAAACAAAATCACAGTTAGTTGTCCCCTGCGGGGGGATAAGCAAAGTCATAGGAAATTAGATGTCTATCCGGCGTTGGATAAGAAAAGTCATAGCGAGTTAGTTATCCGCCCACCAAGGTATAACCAAAGTCATAAGATATTAGCTATCAGCCCAACAAGTGATATGTAATGTCATAAGGAATTAGTTGTTCGCCATCAAGGGACAAGCCACTCTACGGGGGTTTTCACAGTATTTTTGGTACTAAAAAAATCATATTCCTTCTCTAGGTTTCTTCCACCTTCCTCACCACCAAAAAGTCCAACTCAGTGGCATCGAGATAGTCCATCCATTTCACCCTTATTTCGTTCTTGATTATCATACAGTAAATTCGGATTCCAAAACTGGGTATTCGAACTACAGAGTTCTGATTCCTCAAAAGACAATACATAGGCATTCCATCCAAATCTTGAACTTGACAATAACATAGCACCCCGTTTGCATTTATGTTCATGTACATATATGCATCTACATTATTTTGCATATTTCTTGTGTTACTTTGGTTTTTCTCTTATTCAGGGTGAAGACTTTTTCCATAATTTACTATGAAAAGCAAAAAAAAATATATATAATAATAATAATTAAAATACCATTAAATGAAATGTTGTTAAATTTAGGTAAAACATGGACTCACTCCACACTTTATGGAGTCTATGCTTTCTAAAAGTATGGATCAAGTCCATATTTTCTTATTTTTTTAATATGTTTGAAAAAGGTGAAGAGGTGGACTTTATCCACGTCTTTACCTTTTATTTTTTTAATTTTATTTTAATCAATTTGCTATAATTTTGATCTTGTAAATCTAAGTATAAATTGTATTAAGTAATAATTTTTTGTAAGTTCGAGGGCAATTCATAAAAAAATTATATTTCTAAAAAAATGAAATTTATGTAGTTTAGAATATATATAAAAAATGTATATTATAACTAAAAAAAAAACAAAGTAAAAAAATATTGAAAATTAGGGATTTGCTCTTAAGTTTTAGATAAAGGAATGACTATTTATTCTTTTTATCTCTTTTAATTGCTACTATTGGAATATACACATAACGAAGGTTCCAATTGGAAAATGTTATCAAATAGCTCATGTAATAAAATAATCATAATATTATCTTACTATTTGTAAATTACCTCTTAACACCAACACTTGTTTATAAAATCAAATATTTATGCACACTTTTGTCTACAATAAATCAAGGTTTCATGTTAGCGGTTAGTATAGTAAAATCAAACGTTTAGCTAGATGAATTCAAATATTTATTGTGTTATTAGTGATATATAAATTAATAATCACCACAAAAAAGTATGGTTTAAGTCAAAAATTAAAACAATAATATAACATATTTAAATTTTTTCTACCTTTATAACTGTTCTTCTTCCTCCATCAAGAGGTTCACTATTTCGAAATTCAAAAAGATATAATGAAAGTAGAAAATATTAAAAATAGAAAAGAATCTAAAGAATATATTTTTATTACTATTAGAAAATTTAACCTAAAGAAAGACAACAATAAAACTTTCATTTTCCTCTCTACCCCCGTCCCTCTTTCTCTCTTACAAGTTTAATACATAACCTATTTATAGTGCTTGGAATATTGTAGAGATTAAACATATAATGAATGAGTTAAACAATCAAGTGGTATACTACTTATCAAAAGTTGTTAAGTTACATCAAATCCTCTAAATCTTTACCTACCTGATTAAGTTAAATTTTTAAACTGGATGCAACTCGATTCTGATAATGGGTAAATAATTAAAGTTGTAGATATTTTTTTCATGATATATTTGCATATATCATTTGTCAAATTTGGATGCAGTATGAGAGAAATATAGTCAAATTACAGGATTATGTTCAAAAGTCATCTTTCAACAACAGTAGCACATTGCAGTTTATTTATTGACTATTTTAAATATTTTTTCACCATCTTATCTTCTACAAACTTGTTTATCTATTTTTTTAATATAATATATCCAAATTTCATCTCAAAAGTAATTTGGCTTTAAAAAATATGACACAATTGGTAATATAGATTAGGATTGGACTTAACTCTTATTCGAATTTTTGGTGATCCATTTTGTACCGTCACTTATAATTCAACTTCTTTGATCGATTCTTACACATTTAATATGGGATCCAAGGTTTACACGAACTTATAAATGAATGACTTATCAATCCATAGTTTTAAGAATTAATCCAAAACTATTTTGGAATCAAAAGATATGTGAGTTTTTCTAAAACCTACACAAAAAAGATAAAAAAATTTAATCTTATTTTTTTATGTTGATTTTCTATTTATTCATAAAATACAAAAATGCTTTAATTATGAGTTCTAATAACAATTTCAAAGTAAAAATAATTATGTACATACACTTTTAAAATGTTCATCACAATCAAAAAGAAAAGAAAAGAAAAGAAAAAGTTTATTTTCATTTATTTATTTTTATCATAACATATCCTGACAGGTACTTACACATGCATTTTGAAATTATCCTATTACAAAAAAGAAGAAAATCATCCATAGCTAAAAGAGAGATGGCAATTTTGTCAAGTAAAAATTACTTTATCTGTTAACAAAAGATGTCCACTATTTTATTCTCATTAATCCCAAAATATTTGTATCATCCTTTTAAGAGAAGGCAGTGTTCAATTAATTACCTATTGTGCCCTTCAATCTACATCAATGGCTTTATTCTTGGGTTATACTCTTTTTTCAAGGTGATGTTATATTCTCTCCAAGCTAGTACTATAGCTCCATATATATATATATATATATATATATATATATGCTTTAGTTTAGGAGTGAATTTTCTGGTTTCTAATATCTGTATATAATAAATTAAAAAAAAGTGATTTTATTTAGAATAAAGTCTGATTGTAGAATTTGACAATAAACTCATTTTTTTAAGGACAATTTTGAAAAAAATCATTAAAATTTTGACTTTTCTTGTGTTTTCCCCGAATAACAAAAAAGGACATGTTGTGTATGGGGGTACAAAAAGATTTAAATAGACTTCACAGAACAGGAGAGGAGAAGTTAATTAGGTTGGTGCGATTTAGTTAATCCATCTATATGTGATGGATATTGCGCACGAAACCTTTTTTAAAAGTTCGGAAGCAGAAATCCCCACCCCCCACCCCCCACCCGCTTCAGTCAAATCTTTCCTCATCAATTTTATAACCTAACAATGGAGAAACTATTTATTCAATAATTACAATTACTACACTTACACCTATGAAATAATTCATCATGAATTCAAGTTATTTAAAAATAAAATTGAAAAATCAATCAATATAATTCTTAAAAAAATAATAATTAAAATTGCTAACAAAAAAATAATCAAAACTACTAGGAGAATTTGAAATTGCGGAGGCTTGTTAGTGGATCTTTCTCCAATAATGGAAGTATATTTGGTGAGTTGTTTCGAACAAGTAATAAGTTTTGGCATTGCATCTCCATGAGTGTGTCTGCATTTGTGAAGCATCCCATGGCAAAATCTAAGCATGCGCCCCCTACAATCTTCAATTAAGAGGGAGAGTAGCCGTATGTGCTTTTTTTCATGAGGTTAAGCACCACATGAGAATCCATCTCCCCAACTATTTAAAAGCAAAATCTTAAGTGTGAAATAAAATAAAAATAAAAATAAAGGTAAAACTAGTTTTTTTAATTTTTTTATTTGAATTCCAATAGAAATAGTTGTAGAAACTAGCCCAAATCCCTTGCTATGCACGAAAGTCGAGAGAAAATATAATATTTTTGAAAAAAAAATAGAATGAAATATGTTTGGCATTTGGTGAATGGCATTGAGAAGATAATCAATTTACAGTAATGTGAATAGTTAAAGAAATATGAGAATAGTTAAAGAAATTATTTTTTATTTAGTACAATGAAATAAAATGATTAATAGTCTTTATTAATACCTACATTAATTTGGGTGTATCCACTTTCCTATATACTTTTTTGGGTATTAAATTACATAATTCACTTACAAAACTCGTGTTTTAAATTAAACTTGGCACGATAAGTACACGTTTATCAACTCAAGTCCTACTAATTATGTGTTAGTAGTTAACAAATATATTTAGTCTTTTTATAATTTTCTTGCATGAGAGTTCAAAATTTTAAGGTAATAGAAGGATGAAAATTGAACAATTTTGAAGATAATAAAGATTATGGGAATTGATATTAGCGCTCGCTCATAATATAGTATTGGCGCTGTTAACTATTTTAAAAAAAAATACACAATGAATTTCGAGCGGCTGTAATAATTTTCGGAGTGCCAATATTAGTTCTTGAAAAGTATATGCTCTTTCTTTTTACCTCTAAACTCACAGTAAAAAGTAACAACTTGTGTAACTTAATGTAGCTTACATAACTTTTTTAAATAAACCAATTTTATAGAAGACATTGTTTAGATCATGTTAAAAATGCATAACTAATTAATCACATCAAATTCAGAATACTAATTTATGCATGTGATATATGAATATATTAAAAATTAAAAATTTCCTTGCTCTATGATTTTGCCAACCCAACACTAAATTTTTGTGTTAATACAATAACTAAAATGTTTGTACGAAGGCAAATATATTATAATTGAATCTTTTCAAAGTTGGACTAACTATCATGAATACCCAATGTAATTAATTTTTTATGAAACATATATTGGTGCCCAAAATTTTTACCTAAGTACCCAGAATCATTAACCCTATAATGAACATTTACTCTTTAACATTGTTAATGCCTCAAGAACATCATTCTTGGCTTCACAACATATACAATGTTTGGATTGAGAGTGATTTACAAGTGATTATTGGTTTACTTCAAAATCCGTTAGCTGGGAATTGAAAGTTGCGACCAATTTTAACTAAAATATTTTGGTTAATGAAGAAATTGCACTATCCTAGCTAATCTTACATGTACTAAACAGGTCGAACAAGTTTACATGAACGATGATTTTACACGAAACCTTGTTGTACTTATATTTTGTGTATATTAATTAATACGGGTCTACGCCTAATTCCACCTATTTCATCCGCCTTTTTTATTTAAAAAAAAAAAAAAAGATTGTTAATGCGACAAGAAACAAGAGACAATTAACATTGTAGATATAATATTTTTGGGACCCTTCATGGACCAAAGAAACAAAAGCATGAATCCTTTTCTCTATGTAATTAATGAATTTGACCTAAAAACAAGGACAAGGGATAAAACAAATCTAGTACAGTAAATATGTAGTAGCTATTGAGCAAGCAAAGGATAAATAGACACGTAGATATTAGGACAGAGTTCAAATGAAACTTTGACACATAGATGGGCCAAGAGAATACTAAAAGAAAAGTGCTTGTGAGGTCAGAAATGAAGGAATCTGCAATATGGTTGACCCAAACCCAACCACCCCTTTTTTACTAGGTATGTATGAACCTAGACCAGTTTATGATTAACCCCATTATTAATCATTAATCACCCAGCTATGGCTTTTCCATTTTGTCATCCTCGTATGAGTGAAAATCACGGAAAGGAAATGCTATATTCAATAGTATATATTATATATACATAT
Organism: Paulownia fortunei; assembly: GCA_019321725.1. NCBI lineage: Eukaryota > Viridiplantae > Streptophyta > Magnoliopsida > Lamiales > Paulowniaceae > Paulownia > Paulownia fortunei. The sequence continues at coordinate 12,823,886 of CM033118.1, forward strand.
TATTAATATTTACATAAATATATAAATGTGTGTGAAAATGTAATAAAATATACACTCAGTATATATCATCAGATATAACATTTATACTACCGTAAAAAGTATAATAATTCTTATTGGGCATGATTGTTGGAGTCAATAACTGCTATAAATATTTGATTAGAACAATTGTATTTTACAGAATTTTGTCACTACAATTTCACAAAAACAAGTCTATACGATGAGTACTCCTCAATCATACCAATAGTTTGCTCAATGACAACCATAGTATTTGAAAAAACTCCTATTATGAAAGAAGTGCTAACTTTAAAAAAAATAGAAAAAAAATTGAGAAGTAAAAGTTGGAGTATTTGCAAAATTTTGCTGCAAAACAGGAATAAATTAAAATATATTTGATAAATAAGTTGCAATAGTATATCCAACTTAATTTTTTGTATGTAGAAATCTAAATTACCCTTAAACTTTGAAATAATAATTTATTTTGTGAAATTTGACGAAATAAATTAAACTAAATCATTGACTAAAGTTTCTTCAACTACAAACCAGCACATAATATATATGCATATACATAGAGTTACTATACCTATATAAATCTATACTATCTTCAAACTATATATACTCAAAATAAAAAAACAAAGAAAAATGACAAATGGAGAAAAAAGAGAGGGAGAAAAGGCAAGGAGAAAAAAAAACAAAAACAGAAAAACAACTAATATAATCAGTGCACTTTGTAATACGTATATATGTGTAAACTATATGCACATGTATAAATAAATACTTGTAATAATTACTATATTAAAAAGAAATACAATAAAAAATTAAAAAAAAATTAGATTTGGTGGAGCGAAAGTAGTAAAATGAAGGTTATTGAAAAATAATTAAGGGTATAATTGTATAAAACAATTGAGAATAATATGGGGTTATTCAGGCTGAGCCTAATAAGGCCGAAGCTTAGCCCATAACCTACAAGTTCATGAGACTCAATTTGAATGCTCAAGTTTAATTTTACTCATGTTTAATTAGACTCGACTCAAATATAAACGAATTTGAATTATCGAGCTTCAAGTGTAGATCTAGCAAGCAAAAAAAAAAATTAAATTAATATTAAAAATAGTATATCAAACACATTGTCAACACGTTGTAATTTTTCTTAATAAATTACAAACTCTAGGGATTATGGGAAAAAAATCAACAAAAAATATATTTTTTTAAAATGTAATTTGAAAAAAAAAAAGCATTAACTTATCTTAGTTCACTCTCTCTCTTCTTTATTTTTCTTAAGCTAATATTTTTTTCTTTTATCTCCAACATGTACAAGACACAAATGTGTTGCTCTTTGTACTTGCACACATCTTTATAATTCTATTATCAATTACATACGTAGGTACACAAATTTATATATAATAAACATTCGTTTTGACCTATAACTTTTAAGTATCTTCATGTCCTCTACCCGTATCGTGGATAGTCCACAACAAAATGTTCGATACTACAAGAAAAAAACATGCAATCAAGTTCGTCATTAATTATATATATTAAGTAATAATAATTTTTATTTTATTATAATAATAATTTTTATAAATTTACTTGTAACAAGAATTATTTTTAAATTGTTATTTTTTATAATTAATAACACATGTATAACATAATTCATTCACAACACACATATAGCTAGTACATTAGTTTAAAATTTTTTATTGTTACGGTATATGCGTAATTAATTGAAGTAACAACACCTTACATATAAAATTTGTGTTAATTATTGTTAATATTAATAATATGTATGTAATATCAATATATTGGCATTAAAATATTATCTATAATAAATGATGATCCAATTTTACTTTCCTAATTCCAAAGTTATGCTCATACTTTCTTCCTAAACCTTTCATAATAGAATTTTAATTTTTGTGAATATGATAATATGAAACTACGAAATTGAAACAATTTTATAAATAAACTTAAAATCTTTGCTTTTTCAAATAATAATGATGTAAAACTCTCGCCGTCACGCCCTCGAAATAAAAGGGGAAAAAAAAAGAAAAGGAAAAAACAGTAACAAGAAACAAAAAGATAAGGTGCATGGAACAAGATTCCGGCCGTACAAACCATGACGCACCTGGTACGAACGGTTCCCACAAACATGTGGCCTATATACTAGGACACCAACGACTCTATAGACTACACTTTCCCTCTCCACAAATCACAATTCGACAACGAATTTGACGAAACCACCGTGGTTTTCCAAAACCACTCATGTCCACATCTGAAACTACTTATCAATGCTGCAACATATTCCAAAAAGTAATAACACCCACATACACACACAGCTGCGTGTGCGCGCGCACACACACACACACAGATAGTCAAACAAAACTTGTACAAAAATTTAACCCATATATATGTTATGTTTTATGTGGGAAAGAAAATATCTGAGTGGTGGGAAGAAAGACAGAGCATGTATATAGAAACGGTAAAAACGAGAGGAAGTCATCATATATATATATAATAGGTTGAAGAAGTCTTGAAGATATATACGCATATATATATGCTCTTTATGAGTGAAGGGTTGGTTGAAAAACAAAAAAAATAAATAAAAAATAGAAGGGAAGAAAGTAAAAAAAAAAAGAAAAATGGGGAGGGGAAGGGTGCAGCTGAAGAGAATAGAGAACAAGATAAATCGGCAGGTGACATTTTCGAAGAGGCGATCAGGGCTTCTGAAGAAAGCTCATGAGATCTCAGTGCTATGCGATGCAGATGTGGGTTTGATTGTGTTTTCAACCAAAGGGAAGCTCTTTGAATATGCTACTGATTCATGGTATTTCTTCTTCACTTCGTTGCTTTTCAACCTGTTCTTGATTTTCAACCTTTTTTTTTTTTTTTTGGTTCAGGTTCTGGTTAGGTTAATCAAGAATTATATTTTTATTTTATTTTTTCTGGGATTTTCTGTGAGTTGGGTCTTGTAGTAGTAGATTTCTTTTTTTTTTTAATACCATTATTAATTCAAGTCTTCTTTCAAATGGTTTTTTAATTCTTTATTTTGTTGCAATATTGTTTCTTTTTTTATCTCACTTTCTTGCTAGGTCGATCAGCAAATAATTCTTTTTTTTCCCCCTTTTTTCTTCTTCGTTACATGCAATATATATATATATATATATATATATATATATATTTTCCTCCTTTTGATTTCTTTTCAATATTTCTCTCATTCTTGCTAGATTGTTTCCCTATTTTTTTCGCCTAGGTTGATCAGAAAAGATTTAAATTTTGTTTGCTTTTTTTGGTCCTCATCCGTAACATTTACGGAATTTATTTTTTCAAAAAATCATAAATAATTATATACGTATTGTATACATATATTTATGAAATTATCTTCATATAATATATCATCATTTCAAGCCGGTTTTGCCTTTTTTTTTTTTTTCAGTTTCTGATTACTGAGCAGCTCTTTCAAACAGTTTTCATTCTGCACTTACATGCAAAACTTTTCTATCAGTTTCTCTGCCTTTACAGCTTTTTTTAACCTTTTCAGAACCAAAAAATACTTTTTTCTCTGTTGTTTTCCCCCTTTTTCTCTTCAATTTAATTTTGGAATTAATGGCACATAACATAGTATTACATGAAATATCATCAAGAAAAGTGTGCATGGGCTGACATCCTTGCACTAATTTGTGCTTTAAATTATGTAGTGTTGTCAGCTTTACTTGCAGGCTACATACCATTTATTTGTTTATATAATATATATTAGTACACAATTTACTTATCTATTTTTTGATCTTTTGATATGGTACATTAATGTACGTTAATTGTGAGTAAATTGTTATTTACATATTATTAGTACACAGTTTACTTATCGATTTTTTAATCTTTTGATATGGTACTTTAAAGTTTTATGTACGTTAATTGTGAGAGCAACGAGGATTGAGTTTCTTCTTATGCATAATATGTAATCATTGCGTCTTTCTTCCTCTTCTTATTAAAGGTACAAAATCTGTCAGCTTTAAATATGTTATTAATAATAGTAATACACTGATTAACATGATAAAATATGGTACGCAGTACCTTGTACGACCAAGCTATATTTAATTAATTTTTTTAACTTTTAATTTATCAAATCAATATGATTTCTTTTTCATATTTTATATACTTTCTGTTTTGCTGGTTCCATTCAAAAAAAAATTCTAGATCAGTATTCTTTGTAAAAAAAATTCTTTTTTCTTAAAAAAATTGTTTTTTATTTCATAGAATTAGAAAATTTTAAGTGAACTTGCTTGCAAGCAAACACTGAGAGCTAGTCATTAGTTAATCTACTTTATACACTTAATTTCTCCTCAACCAATGCAGACATTGATTTGAGCCGCATAATTGCTTAATTATGATAAGAAAACTGCTAATCAAACAAATAAAATTGTATAACAATAGAACATACACTGCCTCATTTTTTTTAATTTTCTTGAAACCATGAAATCTAAACCCCAAAAAAGCTTTTTTCTTTTTTAAGTTGTGGATCTATTGATTTTACATTTTGCTTGTATTACAACAGTTATCTCAAATGTTTAAGATGAGTAAACTTATATTAACTTATTTTAATAAAGTTATATTTTACTTCCAAGCACCATACTTCTCTATTTTGTTATCTGTCCATTGAGCTTTTTTTCTTTTTTCTTTTTTCTTTTTTCTTTTTAAATTCTTAATCTCTGAAAAAACTCTTGCTTTGGACATGTATAACTTCTCTTCTACTTCTCCCCAATTTTCCAATTTGGTTTGTTTACCTAATTACTCATACTTAGACATGACAAAGGTCATTTGGAACCAAATACTTATAACAGTTTGGCAAGTAATTAATCCAAGCAAGATTGATATAGTACTATATGAAAATTGTGAAATAGCTAGTATGGTAAATATTGTAAGAAATTTGATAGGTTAGAATGTTATTCTTATAATAGTTTTGATTATTTTTTTTTTTTTCCTATTGTTCCCAGCTACTATTGCCTTTTTGTTTCCATTAGGTTTGTAAAACAGAAAAATAAATATTTCGATGCCCCATTTGGCACTTCATGCTAAAAGAATGAAATATTTTGTAAATTAATATGCTCTAGTATATATATAGTCAAATTATCTAATATTTTAATCTATTTGGTATCAATTCTTTGAAAATTTTAATACTACAATTCTTTCAAATGGTAGTATTTGTCTCGAAGTATAACATAAGTAAATATTTGAGAAAATTGCATAAATTTTTCAACATTGTATTGGAAAAATAATTAAGTTGATTGCTCAACATCTTTAACAAGACATTCAATTCTGCAGGATGTGGTACTATAGCAAATCGCTTAAAACAAAAAAACTAAAATTTGTTTTTGCCTTATGGTTCAAGACATTTAATGATTAAAATAATCTTAATCTCTTTGGCAACTTAAAATTTTAGATAATCCATTCATGTTGTACATGAAGCTGCTTGTTTAAAAGGCAATAAGATAATTTTCTCTCTTCTCTAATATAGTTAAATTCTTAAATGAGAAAATCAGTATGAAGTGATTAATCTTACAAATCTGTCAAAATTTATGTACACATTTCCTATGTGACAGTATAGCAAGAATTGTTCGCTTATAACATAAAATTCTTATAATTTAACTTCAAATACATGGTCAATTTATAAATTTCAAAGCTTGATGATACTTCACTCCAATAATAACACTATTCGTTTACCCCTTAAAATCTTATAAAAAAAAGCACTTTGTTGACTTTAACCAGTAATAATTGTAGTACATTGCCCCCTTTCTGCTTTCCTACAAATATCTCATTGGAAACTCTTTGCGTGCCAAAATTAAGGCTTTTAGAAGAGCATTAAAGTCTTTTTAACTCAATATTAAGGCTTTCAGAAGAAATATTGAGGGAAAAAAAAAAAGCAAAGGAAATGTTGGTGTTTTTCTTCAATTAAGGAATCAGTAACTTCTTGCAGATAATTTTCTTTCTAAAAATGGAATCTTCAGTTAGAGTGAATTCTAACATTTATTCTTGGCTCTTACTTTATAATAAAAGAATATTAAACAAAGTATTTTCCTCCCAATATTATCATAGAACCTTACACTTTTTTTTTTTTTTTTGAATTTAGTCTTTAATTTTTCTTTCTCAATAAAACTCAAAATCCAAATATTCCGAAGAGTTAACATTGAGGAAGAGCTCTTAGGAAAGAGATTTTTAAGAGTTTTTAATTCCAATATGATTCCAAATGCATCTATGTAAAGAAGCAATATTTCTTTTTTACTATGAAGCTTTATACTATAATATTTCGATCAAATTTATGTTGATCCAATTTATCAAATTAATTATAGTACTGATTGGCGGTTGATTGATAATATACCATTAATCTTTTTGTATAGAGGCTGAAGTGCGCTTCACAAAAATGTTTTAGTACCTGAACATGTTGATGATAAACAGAATTTGACCCTTCTTTATTTGCAGCATGGAAAGGATCCTTGAACGATACGAAAGATATTCATATGCTGAAAGGCAGCTGAAACAGCCAGACCTTGAATCCCCGGTATACGTAAACAGAATTTCATATAAGAATATGCCATTTCTATGATATCTCGTATTGATTGTGGGACAAAAATTGAAATGGTTTATAAATGGGTATAATGAGCTTTTCTAATAACTTGGGTTAATAATTTTCGTAAAGAAAGAACAAATGATAACGGACCCTGTTGTGATGAATTCTTGTTTGCAGGCCCTCACCTGTGGACCAATGCGTGATAATTTTCCTTGTGAAAATAGAAACAGATACTAAATATATAATTTTTGGACAGGGAAGCTGGACGTTAGAACATGCAAAACTTAAGGCTAGAATGGAGGTTTTGCAGAGAAACCAAAGGTGGAGGATAGTTTCTCTTTTCTGTTCTTCTCTTACCTAAGCAAAGTTATTTTGAACCTTGTTGGTTTTCTTGTTGTTTGCAGACATTATATGGGAGATGATCTCGATACCCTAAGCATGAAGGAGCTGCACAACTTGGAACATCAACTTGATGTTTCTCTTAAACACATTCGTACACGCAAGGTATTAATTGAATTCTTATGGTATATATTATAGTATTTTGTTATGTGTATTGCACTTGAAGAATTATTTACTTTTTAACTAAAAGTTAAAAATTTAAAATTTAAATTAAATTTCTAAAATTATTTTACTTCAAAGTATTATATGTCAATGTTATTGTCAGATTAGAATTAATTTAAAATAAGGTAATCGTTAAGATGGGATGAAATGACATAAATCAAACACAAAAACATCATTGGCACAAGACAATGTCCAGTACATTAATTTCATTAAGTCATTGAGGATTTGAGATGGGGGTGGGAGATTTCTTTGCCGATTAACAATGCCACTGCAATGTTTGTTCAAGTCATTTTAAACTGTAGAAAATTTGAGATAAATGAATTTGTTTATTTAGGTCAATTACAAAAATATATAAGTAGGAAAAGGATAAAAGTCTCTGCATTTGCCTTGTCATAATATGATGTCAACTTTATGGATCAAATACAATTTGAAATAAACTGATGAACAATACAAATGAAGTGATTATTCTACATATGTTTACTTATTTGTGTCCAACCATCAAATAATTAAGTGAACATCTACCAATAAAAAAGAGGTATTTTTCTCACAAATGCCATCAGTATATTGACATTAATTTGTTTTATTATTACTTTTTTTTTCTCTTCATCATTTCACTGGCATATAAACGAAACAAGAAAAGAAAAAATCTCAATTCTAAATTTATACAAGCAAAGAAGGAAAACAAAAATATATGCTCAACTGAATGATTAACATTACAACAATATTTTGTAATTGTTTAGGAATAATAAAATTGATGAATTTCTTGAGCATACCCCATTATTTAGCTCAATGAAAATCAAAAGTGCTCGATAATAAATTTTTCTAAAGTTCAAGTGAATTCCATTTGTCAATCTTGGCATCTTAATATTTGTAAACAAGACTGTTATCAAGTATTAGAATATTTGCATTTATTCTTCTTTTATTTCCGAGTTATTAATCATATATGTCAAATATATATGATTCCAATATCATTTGCATTGCACATCATATGAGCAAATTCGAAACAAAACAAAATATTTAAAATTCTTATTAACTAATACTTAATTTACATTAGCTGTTGAGTGTTTAATTTAGTTCACAAACTATTTAATAGCATATTCAATTTAGTGTTTGAGCAGTTATCTTGGTATATTTATTCAATTTTTTTATTTAAAAACTAAGAAAATTGTTGTTTCATATACATTATGCAATAGCAAGAGAATATTTTTCCTACAAGCTTAAAAAATATTTCAATTTACTTGAATGGTCAAATTAGATTTCGAACTTTTAACACTTCAAAATTCCAAAAAGAAAACAATTTCATTTGAATATTAACATGACACAGGAAATCAATAATTTTGGCCACGCAATATGGCGGATAAAACTCTCAAGTTAATTTAAGGTTTTTATCAGAATTCTTTATGTTGGAAATTTATGACTCAAATATTGATCACTCAAATATTATTACAAGAGAAAACACTCAAACTATTCAATATCAATACAACTTTACACTTAACAATTTTTTTAAATCTTTCTCTAAAATCTCTTTAGAAGCTTGTTTTTCTCTCTTTTATTTGATATTTTAATATTCCAAATGAAAGCTCTATTTATACTAGTTTATAATAAATCTCTATAACTAAATAAACAAACAACTTAAAATCACAACTATACATTTGTCAACTAAATTATCACATAATTTTTAATAATCTCACCAACATTATCTACCTTATCTAAAATTAGAAACTTCTAAAACTTGGCTAATATGAGTTTGATTAAAATTTGGGTTTGAAACAAGTTTATATTCAACACTCTCCTTTAAACTTGTTTTATGATGACAAGTGAATTTCTTAATCTCGTAAAGTTTTCATACTTTAGTGGCTTGGTAAAGATGTCAGCAACTCAGTCTTGCGATTTCACATACTTTACTTGAACTTCTTTTCTCTTAATGCATTTGCTGATATAGTGGTATCGAATTTCAATATTCTTGCTTTGATTATGAAAAATTGAATTTTTGGCTAAAGCTATTGCTGACTTGTTGTCGACATAAATTTCTATTGGCTCTTCTTATGACATGTTCAATTCTTTCAACAAATTTCTTAGTCAAATTACATGACTAACATATAATGTAACAGCCACACAGCTTCACATGTTGAAAGGGTGACAATTGGTTGCTTCTTTGATATTCAAGTAAATGTAGTATCTCTCATGAAAAATGCAAAGCTAGTTATGCTTTTACGATCATCGGTATCTCCAGCCCAATTGCTATCACTATATTCAACAAGTTTATAATGATTAGAAACTGAATAGAATAAGCTAAAGTTGATTGTACCTTTCAGGTAACGAAGAATTCTTTTTGCAGTTTTGAAATGTGTGGTTGTTGGAGTTTCTATGTAGCGACACACGAGTCCAGTTGCATAGAGAATCAAGTCCTGTACAAGTTAAATACCTCAAACATCCAACTAGGCTCTTGAACAATATTGGATCCACTTTATTTGCTTCATCATCCTTGAATAATTTTACTCCGTACTCTACCAGTGTGCTTATTGAATTGCAATCATTCATCTTGAATATCTTGATAATCTCTTTTGTGTAGCCTTCTTGCGAGATGAAAATCCCACATTTTTTTTGCTTAACTTCGATGTCGATGTAGTACGCCATCAACCCAATGTCGGTCATTTTAAACTCTTTTGTCATTGCTTTGTTAAATTCTTTGAACATGATTGGGTTGCTCCTTGTAAAGATCAAATCATCAACGTACAAGCAAACAATCAAGACATAACCATTGTTATTCCTGATGTAGAGTGTATGCTTATAAGAACATTTAGTGAAACCTTTCTTTTGCAAATATTTGCCAATTATGCTATTCCATGCTTTAAGGAAGGCTGACTTTACACCCATCTGATGTATTTTTCACTTATTTTGAGCTTCTAAGGAAATGATTAGTCTTATTGTTTCTAATCAAGCAACTGGAGTAAATACCTCATTATAGTCAATGCCAACTTTTTGACTATAGCCTTTTGCAATTAGTCTTGCCTTGCATCATTCAATCTCTCTAGTAGCATTATTTTTCACCTTGTATACCCACTTTACACCAATGACTTTATGACCTTTAGGAAGTGGAGCAAGTCCCCAAGTGTCATTTTTCTTGATGGCTTTAATTTATTCATCCATTGCATTTTTCCATTTTGTATTTTATATAGCTTCTAGAAAGTTTACAAGCTCACAATCTGCGAAGAGGCAAAATATGGTAAGATTTTCAAGCTTATTAGTTACCTCGTAGAGTTCTTGAAGACTTCTTATACGCTCTTCATTTATCTCAACTAAGAAAGATGGTGGTGAATTTCTATCATCAATTGACAACAGTGAATCAGGTAGTATAGTAGGCTCTTCTCTCGATTACTCGATAATTGTTTGTTCATCATCTTCAAATTCAGGAGCGAAGTTGTATTTTTTATGTTGTGGTCCCCAATCCCATTCACCTTCTTCATCAAAAATAACATCACGCCTGATGATTATTTTTACATTATTAGGATTATATAACTTGTAGCCTTTGGAGTTATTGCTGTAACCAATGAAGATGAACTTCTCGCTTTTATCATCTAACTTGCTTCTTTGTTCATTTAGTACATATACATGGCCTATGTTTCCAAAAACTCTCAAATGGGAAATGCTATGTTTTTATCCATTCCATGCTTCTTGTGGTGTCTTTCCCCATACACTTCTTGTTGGTGAATGATTTAATAAATACACCGCATATACCATAGCTTTTGCCTAAAACTCTTTTGGCATTCTCTTGCTTTTGAGCATATTTTATGCCATGTTGAAAATGGTTCTGTTCTTCCTTTCTGTAACTTCATTTTGTTGGGGAGATCTTGAAAGAGTGAGTGGTCGCCGAATTTCATTTGCTTCACAAAACTCTTGGAATTCCTTCGAAATGAATTCTACTCCTCATTCAGATATCATAGTTTTGATTTGAATACCACTTTCTTTCTCTACTACAACCTTAAACTTCTTAAATGCTTCAAAGACTTCTGATTTTTGTTTCAAGAAATAAACCTATGTTTTTCTTGAAAAATCATTAATGAATAGCAAAAAGTAATTACTTTACTGAATGAACTTGGCTTGATAGGACCGCAAACATCTGCATGTATGAGCTCAAGTGGCTTCTGGGTTATAAAGTTTGACTCTTTCATAAAGCTTCTCCTGAATTACTTCCCAAGTAGGCATCCTTCATAAAGTTGGTTGGGGTGGTTGATGCAAGGCAAACTTCTCACCATCTTCTTCTTGAAAAATAACTCTAATCCTCCAAAGTTGAGATGTCTAAATCTCAGATGCCATAGCCATGATGAATCATTATAGCATGCCTTGAAATATTTAGCCATATCTGTTTGAATGTTAACTAGAAACATTCTATTTCTTAACATTTGTACCCTCGCAATCAAGTTATTCATATTGTCTCTTATAGAAAGATTGTTGTCTTTTAAGTGAATATCATAACCTTTCTTCAAGAGTTGTCCCAAACTCAAAATATTTATTTTCATGTTGGGTATATAATAAATATTTGAAATAAATTGATGTCTCTTATCTTTCAAGCGAATAAGAATTTTAGCTCTTCCTTTCACCACTACCTTGGAATCATCACCGAAAGAGACATTCTCATCAATTGATTCATCAAGTTCTATGAACATTGATCATTTCCCACACATATGATTGCTAGTACCAGTGTCGAGGTACCACGTGTTTTCTTGTCCTTCATTATTGTCGTTACGTGCTAGTAACAAAATATTACCTCTATCTTCTTTATTTTCTTCTACAAAATTGGCTCTCTCATTACTCTAATATTGGGGTTTCTCCAATCTCTAGCATAATGCCCAAACTTCTGACAATTATAACATCGAACTTGAGATTTGTTATACCTCGAGTTTGAATTGCCTCTGCCATAACCTCTCGTAGAGCTTTCACCTTTCTCATAGTTGTTGTTGGAGTTATTGTTGAAATTCCAACCTCATCCATGACCTCTTCCACATTGGCTTCTATTTTTATTAAAGTTTTTTCCATTATTGGTTTGTTGGACTTATGTTTTAACGAGTTGATCAACGACACCTTTCTTCTTTTTCTTTTCTTCATAAGCTTGTAGCGAACCCAAAAGTTGCTCAATCATCATTGTTTTTAAATCTTTAATTTCCTCGATGATAGTTGTGATACTATCAAACTTTGCATTTAAAGATCGAAGAATTTTTCCCATGATAGCTACATCTTCTATTTTTTTACCATTTCTCTTTAGTTGATTGAAAATGTCTAGAACTCTAGAAAAGTAATTAGAAACAAGCTCATCTTTTTCATTTGCAACGAATCAAACTCTCTTTTTAAAGTTTGAAGTCGTACCTTCTTAACCTTTTTTTCTCCCTTGTAAGAGACTTGGAGCCTGTCCCACGCTTACTTGGCGGAGGTAGCACTTGAGATTTTCTCAAAGCCATCATTATCTAAAGCTTGTAGATGAAGAAAAGAGCATTCTTATATCTCTTTCTTAAGTCCTTCAAACTATCATTTTGTATAGAGGATATTGTTTGATGGGTTTGCGTAATCGCGGGATTGCAAGCATAACGAAAATTTAAAATATTTCAACAATTGAAATAAAATCATACATCATATGTAAATATGCATATCCCGGATTTGATGCGATTTTTGGTTTGCATTTTTAATTGCTTGTTTAATAAAATTAAACAACTAAAGTTTTACAATTATACTTTTCAAGCAATCCGATTGATGAAGTATAAGAAGGAATTCAAATTCCTCAAGCTCATCTTGAACAATTTCGATGGTCTCTCAAAACGTTCACCAAGGACTCCAATTGTAGTCCTTCTGACGGTATCCACACTTCAAGTAGATCCACAAGCTTCAAAACTTTGGTAGTAAATTTAAACTTTTTATTTCTAAATCTATTTATTTCTAAATCTATTTCTAAATTTAAACTTTGATTAATTCTTAAATGAATAAGTGATGGAAGAATTAATCTTTTAATCAAAAAGGGATGGAACCTTTTGATGAAGTAATTTTTCTTGAAGTAAGAAAATAGAACACAAAAAAAAAAATGAGAAGAGGAGAGGGTGCTGAAAATTCTAGCTCTCTTGCTTATAGTATTTATAATATATAAATACACAATGTAGTCTTGACCTAATCCCATTAGGTCTCCAACTCTTACCCTAATTAGTCCCCTAATTCAATTAGAAAACCTTCTCCTTCCTTATCTATTATTTTTTTCACTTCAAGATAAATTCTTTCCATCTTTATTAGAACTCTTTAATTCTAGTAATTAAAAAATCCTAATGGGCCTCTAACCCTATGGACTTGGACTCTAATTAATTTAAACACAATATAATTATTTGATACAATCAATTAATTAGTTGGTTTTATCATATGTCACCTAATCATATTAGGCTTAATTAAAATAATTTTATTATTTTAATTGATTAAGTTAATTTAACTCCTTAAATTAATTTTAGGCCAAGCTAATATAATTGATCTCTATCAATTAATTAATTCACTCTCAAGAGTCCCTAATGAGTATTAGATTCAAATAAATAATCATATTATTTATTTAAATTAATTAATTTAACTGTTTGAATTACTTCTAACTCAAGTTGATTAATCTCAATTAATCAACTTAATCCAATACTTTGGATTACAAAAATAGATATAGAAGTGGATCATCTCGATTTGTGTGTGACCATTAGATTTATAACTAAGCTAACAGTGAGCTTGCAATATTTACAACTTATGAATAAATTTAATATTTTGATTATTTAATCTAATTAATTAATCCATTTGAAATTAACCCCTTAATTCCAAGAGCCTCACAAATTAAGGAAAACACCTAGTAATACATCTCGACTACCTAGTATTAGGTGAATAACAAGTGAACCTTTTATATTACGAGTACCATGCAAATATGGTCTATTCATTAACTGATCTCCCGATTAAGTCTAGGGTATAGATTATTAGTCGAAATTCTATTTTGACTTAATAACTATGATTCTATTTCAAATCACATTAATCCTTTGATGAATCACTAGAAAACCCTATGTCTAGTATTCATCCTACTTTGATCAAAGTCTTTTGGGATCAAGGACTATGAAAACATAAAAGATTCTCATATTCTATCAGATAGGTGACGGATCTTTTATTGGTTACTCATTGACCTCCATACACGAAGATCATATACCCAACGTAAGTCTCTTATGATTGTCATGCAATCAGAAATATATATCATAGTGTATGATGTGGTGCACAAGGCTACCATGGTGCCTTAAGTTAAAGGACTAATTAATGCACTATCGTAACTAAGAAATTCTCATTCGACAAATAATGCTTCCCAATTGAGAATTTCTCAGTGGGTCATTCAATATACTCGTTCCCTAACAAGCACCCACACACATGCACTAGCGTCCCTACGTCAATGTCTATGGAATAAGATATTTTTCTTTCGAGTATGCATCGTGTGTACGAGTCTATCGGGTTTATCGATGTTTCATCTCAATGAACCACCGACTCGAAGCATGTTTAAGGTTTAAGATCAAAGTCATAGAGGCATATTCTATGATCACCATCATATGTGTGACCATGTCCCGTAGCTAAAAATGATCTAAAGACTTTATCTAATTGATAAAAATAATTAAGGATAAAGAAATACCTTTTATTTATTTAAACATTATGAATAAGACTATTTTTACAAGAGTATTAAAGCTCGCCGCTAATTGATTCGTCGGGCACTACTCTACTAGTATTGACTCGTCTTTGGGCTCGTCATAGCCTTTCTCTACGACTTTCCACAGATTATGTGCTCCAAGGAGTACCTTCATTTTGATACTCCAATTATCAAAGTCGCTTCCCTTCAGTTGTGAAACTTAAAATGTTCAAATTGCTATATGTCATTAGCTCTCAATAGAGTGTAAAATTTGAAATTTTGACTATATAGATGGATCCAAAATACTAAAAAATATTTGGATACATTTTGGTCAAAATTTGGGCTTGATCAGTGTCTGGTCAACTCTTGGTCAACAATCAAAGTCAACCGTTTCACTTGGTTAATGCTCGATCAACAACTTCTTGAGTCAATGGGTTAGATGACTAGGTTTGACTTAGATTGACTTGATTCAACTCGGTGAGTTGGTTTAGAAACTTCTGGTGTAGCAAAGTGGCACTTCAGAACTCCGACTTAGCTGAATTTTTTATTTTTTTCAACAGCGTGTTCGTCTCATCAAACTCTTGTTTGTGGCTCTGATGTCACTTTGTGAGAAATTTATGACTCAAATATTATTTCAAGAGAGAACACTTAAACTATTCACTATCAATACAACTTCACTCTTAACAAACTTTTTAAATTTTTCTCTAAACTCTCTTTAGAAGCTTTACTTCTAATCACTCTTGTTTTTCTCTCTTTTATTTGATGTTTTAATACTCCAAATGAAAGCTCTATTTATACTAGCTTGTAACAAATTCCTACCACTAAATAAACAAACAACTTAAAATCACAATCATACGTTTATCAACTAAATTATTACATAATTTTTAATAATCTCACCAACATTACCTACCTTACCTAAAATTAAGAACTTCTAAAACTTGGACTAATATAGGTTTGATTAAGATTCAAGTTTGAAACAAGTTTATTTTCAACACCTTCTTCTTCTTCATCTCTTTCTTTGTTTTTCTTGGGTGTGGGGGAGGGAGGGTGTTGATATCTCATAAGCTTAACACAAATATAGTGAAATGACAATTTCACATCTATAAGTACACATCTATACAATTGACTTATTTTATTCAGACTACAATGTACAATAATTCAAAGGAATTTTCTTTTTCCCTAAGAAAGAAGAAAAGTTAAATTACACATAAAAATTATCTAGTTCTTAATATAAGATTTTAATATTTGATTTGAGTTGGAGGTTTTATGTCAGTGTTTTGAGAAGTAACTTTAGGTCCATAAAAGTATCGAAACACATGGTATAGTGAAATCTTAATTTTTTTTAAAAATATAAGTAAAAACAATTGTTATTTAGTCCTATATGTCCCATTGCTATCATAATTGTTTGATTATTCATGATTTAATTCTTATAGATGTTAAGTTCGAAATTTATACTGATGATTATGGCTAAATACAATGGATAATGAAATAATCCAAATCGTTCTACCTCCACTGCTAAAATCGAGAATTCTAATTCATAATCACGAACTTGTAACCCCTTCTTAAAAAAGAGTTCACTTCAAAGCTCCAAGTGTATCTCCTATAAAGTTATCCACTTTAGATGCTCATATGAAAACTAAACCTATGCTATAAGTTTAATTCGATAATTGTTAAATAAAGGATTAGTACACAAAAATTTGGAAGTAATAACACAAGCACTTTGTATGGATATTGGATTTTTGAATTCTTTTATTCAAGAGTGTAAAACACAATAACACAAAAATCACACAATATGTGAGAGGGAGTGGACTTTTTTGGGTTGTTTTAGATGAACTTTACACACACAATTGTGTGTAAATTTCATCCATCTCTATGTGATTCTCAATCCATATCAGTCGTGCATCAATGACTTTTATGGAAGTATTCTATACTAATCCAATTATCTTATTTTCTTATTACTGAATTTTGCATCTTCCAATTCTTATTGGGTCTTGATCCCATCAAACCCATACTCTTTTGATATAGGCTTAAAATTAATTAAGCTCATTTAATTCATTCAATCAATTAATTCAATTAATCCATTATATGAATTAATTAATACTCATTTAATTAATCGATTCAATCAATTAATTAAATAAATTCAACACATATATTAATAATGAATTATATTAATTTTATTTACTTCATCCAATAATTAGATTATTTTCTTTAGTAAAAAATAGACTTGTCCAAATTACTGTACGACTCCTTAGTTCACCAATAAATTAGTAGTGGATTATACTTTTTGTACTTAATTGAATAATCAAAACTATTTTGATTTATTAATTTAATTAATTAATTCTTTTATAATTAGCTTTTTAATTCTAAAAATCCACCAATCATATATCAACATGCCATAAAGACTAGATAGATGTGAAGTAGCGAACTTTTCTAATTACGAGTTCCTACTTGCATGTTCTTCCTCCAACCAATCTTTCAATTAGGCTAGGGTATAGATAATTAGACTAAACACAAATAACCCAATAAAATATATGCTCATTCCCACTTACTTAACTCCATGATAAAATTAGAATTGTTTTCTTAACTTTCATCTAACTTTGGCCGTAGATTTTCAAGTCAAAATTTTAGAAAATTTTTATAGGTGATGGATCTTTTGTTGGCCACTCGTTAATCTCCATACATAATTAAGTTGCATCCAATCTTGCATCCAAAATATTCTTCTCAGAGAATAAATCAAAACACAACCAACATGCATAAAACTAACATGGTGCATCAAGTCTAAGGACTAATCTCGCACAATCGTAATGCAGAAATTCTATATTTAATAATATTTTATTTCCAATTAAGAATGTCTAGGTGGCTTGTTCAGTGTACTTTTTTTGTAGTAAGCACCTACATGCACTAATATCCCTATACATCCTCTAAGTGAACATGCATCATATATGCAAATTTTATTGAATCATCGATGTCCTTTCTCAATAATTCTCGACTTGAAACGATATAAGATAAAAGTTATAAAAGCATATTTTATGATTCACCATTATATCAAAACCATGCTTCATAGTTATGATGATATAAGATTATGTACTTCATCTAAATTTAATTAAGTCAAGGAAAAAAATACTTAATTTATTGAAATTGATTGAAAGAGTATATTTATTACAGAGTACAAAAGCGACCGATCCAATTGGCTAGATAGATAATATTCTAACAACAAATTGAATGTTCAATTAGCTATTAATCAATCTAGTTTATCAAAGCAATAAACTTCAAATCCTAATCATATTTTACTAGTAGGAAAAATCACAGTTGGATTTTTAGAATTCCCATTGTGTTTAAAATTAGATTTTGAAATTAATTTTTAATAAATACTCTTTTTAAGTTGTGTATTGAAGATTTTGAATAAGGATTAAGATAAAACTAAAATTTAAAGTATTTCACAATATTTTCTCAATTCCAAATACTTTAAAATGACATTCTTAAGGGATTTCAGTAGCTTACTAGATTTCTCAATAACCAAAATTATGAATTAGTTATCTATTATGTCAATGAATATGAAATGCACTGATTGAGAAAAATGCACCCCAAGTAACTCTCTGTAGCTTTTACTCTCCTTCTCTGGCTGGATCACCTGCACAAGACACCGGTGTGATTCGACACAAGAACTTTGATGCTCAAGTTAGTGGCTATTCTCTTGGAGAGAATGAAAAGCAGAGAGATATATATTTCAGATATAAAAAGTATAACCCGTGATATATCATGCATTCCCTTATTTATAGATACTAAACAAAGGTAAAAGAGAGATTTTAAACCTCAATTTGTTATAACAGATTATTGTGTACGTATTCATATTTCCTTATTTACCCTTAAAAATATTTTCTGTCATTTTCTAATCATAACCGTTTCATCTCAATTTTTCACATGAACCTGCCCGACCTGGAGGTTGGTAAGCTTACCAATGCTAGATACAAAACGCTTAATAGGTCATTCCACTTTCAGGACCCGCATGCTGAGCTAACACATCTGTTCACCCAACTTTCACACCATAGATGAGAGTTTTATGTTCATTCATACCTTAAACCTCCTATCCCGACCTAACCTACTTCACACTAACTCATTACCCATGATTCGGGCTACGCAGGTCCTTCCCGACCTATACCATATCAGCAACGCAAGTCCATCCCAACCTATACCACATCAGCTAGTCCCTCTACTCTGCCTGACCTGCAACCTCTGCAAAACAGACAGAGTACAAAAAATATCTTGATTATTAAGGCTGACATATGCCTCTTTTCAAATTCCAACATTTGGGATTTCGTGCCCATTACTAAGACTTTAATGCCTTAGTCTTTTCAATTGACTATTCTCATCCAGCCATACACGTGCCCCTATCTTGTCATCTACGGCTATAGCTTTTTCTGCATGTTCGAGTGCCGCCGTCTTCCTATAAAAGGTTTTTTCTCTTCCATTTTCTTCCCCTTATTCTTTTCTGTAGTCTTTGCTCTCCGGCGATCCTCCTCTTGTATTCCTCTGGAAACTCCTTTCTTTTCTCCCTTCAACAAGCTAAGTAAGTCTTCTGACTTTTGCTATTCATTTATTTCCTCATTTTTCCTTTTACATACTTGGTTTTTTTTTTATGTCCACTTCTCCTCAATCTTCAGACCCTATGTTGTTTATTCCCCCTCTTCTTTCTTCTGGAGTTTCCGTTCGTGAACTAGCACTTGAATTGTCAACCCATTACCCTTTTGAAATTAGGATGGCTAATCTGCCAAATCACCATGCTTATATGACTCACACCACCACCCTATCTGAGATAAGCCTATCAAATCTTAAAGAGAATGCAAGAATACTTGAGGAATTCAATATAGTCATGTCAGGTCCTCGTGACAGACCTCACGACCCACATCCTAGTTATGTGACTTTCTTTGTAGATCAACTAGGGGTCGGCCTTAGGTTTCTCATTCCCGACCTATTGTGCCGTATCTTTAAGAGCTTCGGTATTTCTCTAATGCAGCTCGTTCCTAATTCTTTTCGACTTATGGTTGGTTTCTAGATGGTAGTTAGCTACTTCGGATATGAACCAAACCATAAGGTATGACGGGCTTTTTTCATGCTAAAACTGCTACACTAGACCTTTTTTATTTTACTTCCCAGAGAGCAACTAAATTTATGGATGGAAAACCCAGCTCCCTTAAAGGCTGGAAAAAAAATACTTTTATATTTCCTCACCTGATCCTTGGAATTTTCCTACCAATTTTTCAAATCAACTGATGGAGTCTCGCATACTAGAAGTGTACCAAGCTCAAAAAGCCACTGGAGGTTTAGGTCAGCCTAAAGGTCAGGGCCGAGTCCCCCTAACTAGCGCACCTCCGGATCAACAACATGTGCTTGCAACTCGAGCTTCATCCTCAGCTCCTCAACCACCCTCATCTATTTCACCACATCCTGCCATAGCTGTTGCACCCATTTTCTCCTGAATTTGATGAAAATGCCCTGTCTCTATAGGCAGTGGTAGCTCGGGACCATCCCAACGTCCCCGTCTCAATGCCCCTACTTCCTTAAACGTCTTTTTTTTTACCAGCAATTCAGTACTAAAGACTTGGGATGGAAAACTTTGCACCGAGTAGCTCCAAGGCATATCCAACTCCGTAGATCAGTGTATCTTAAAATCTATGGATTATGACGCCAAAGTGGGAAATCTTACAAATTATGCCTCCAAAGTAATGTTCACTTCTTAATTCATCTCATTTATTCCAAGGGTTGGAAATTTTCCTAACCTCCTCTTTCTCTAGGCCATATTGTTTCTGAGCTTTTTGATAGCTGATCGGCGGTCTAGATTACCTTTTTCAAAGGAAGATGAGCTAAGACAATAGTTGAAAGATATGCAGCAGCGATTACAGCATTCTCGAGCTCACACCGGCAAGTTGGAAGTAGATCTTGAGATAGCCAGGGGTAAACATGCTTCTTTGGAGAAAAAACTAACTGAAGTGGAATGAGACAAGAACAACATGGAGAACCAAATGTTGAAGGGCATTGAGGAGGCTTCTATCTCCCAAGCTGAAGATCATGCTGTAGGAGTTCTTGTGGGTCAAGCCGAGTGGGCCCAAGAGAAGGCAAAATTCTTGCAATCTCCAGAATTTCTTGATCACCTGACCTTTGGGGCTTTGGATTATCTAATCCACGGTTTCACACATTGCCTTAGTCAGGTCAAGGAGCTAGGGTATATTGGTTCAGATACAAGTTTGGATCGTGTTGTCTAAAGTGTTCCTCTACTTGACAATAGGTTTGCCCTTACAACTAATGTAGCTGGTCCTTCGCAACCATTAGTTGCGCCCATATTTCTATTGTCCCCCTAGATTTTCCTCTCGAGCCCGCCATCAATGTTGAGGATGACAGTTCTTCCCATTTAGGGAATCCAGATGATGAGGGTGCTGTTTTAGAACCCTTTAATGTTTTTGATTATGGAGTAGAATAGGCTATGTATATCTTTGTAACAATTTTTTCTATAATAATATTATTTCACCTTCATTGCTTCTCAGTTTTGCTTTATTTTTCCAACACCTGCAACTTCCACTACAATTTTTCCACTAGCAATTATAAAATATGCATATCTTACTCAAGTTTCATAATCGAGCTACATGTTTTACCAAATGTATTCTTGCTTTCTAAAGTATAAAAAGATAATCCAGCTCAGTTGGTATGGCTTTTGGATTTTTTCTTAAATCATTCTCCAAGGAGGTCGGTCTCGACGAGCCCTCCAAGAAATCTATATAGGTCCAGTTCAACTGGTCTTGCCTTAAAAAAAATTTTGAATCATTCCCTAAGGAGGTCGGTCTCTACGAACCCTGCAAAGAACCTAAGTAGGTCCAGTTCAACTAACATTGCCTTAAAAAAAATTCTTGAATCATTCCCCAAAAATATCGATCTCTACGAACCCTCCAAGGAACCCAGGTAGATCCAGTTCAACTAGCCTTGCCTTAAATTATTTTCTTTTTTACTGAATCATTCCCCAAGGAAGTCGGTCTCTGCGAACCCTCCAAGGAACCCAGGCAGGTCCAGTTCAACTGGCCTTACCTTAGGATTTTGTACAAATCCATTCACAATAGGCAAGATAAATTCATTTAACTTCTTTTGCAAGAAAAAATCAAGATTACATATAGAATTTCTTCAAATGGCAAACATTCCATGGTTTGAGTATTTTTTTTTTCTCATCTTCAGCTATCACCCGAGTTACCTTATAAGGTCCTTCCCAATTTACCTCTAACTTGACAATTTGCTTTAAAGTATCTGCCCGTCGTAGCACCAATTTTTCAACCTGAAAATTCTTTATTTTAACCTTCTGGGAGTACCCAATTCGAATTTTGCTTTTGTACGCTTCCATCCAAAGGTATGTCTTTTCCCTTTTTTCATCAATCTAGTCTAATGTTTCCCTCATGAGTTCGTTGTTTTCTTTTTCGTCATAGCTCTAGATCCAATGAGTTTCCATCCTGATCTTAGTAGGTATAATAATCTCAGCTCCATATACCTAACTGAACAGAGTTTCTCTTATTGTAGTCTTTGGTGTTGTACGATATGCCCATAAAATCGAGTCCAACTCATCCACCCAACCACCTCTCGCTCTGTCTAGCTTGGTTTTAATCTCTTACAAAATTATCCAGTTAGTTACTTCAACTTGCCCATTAGTTTGGGGATGGGCCACCGAAGTGAAGTGTTGCTTAATTTTCATTTCAGTGCACCAGCTTTGGACCTTTTTTCCCTGGAATTGGGTGTCATTATCTGACCATACTTCTTATCACATACAGTGTTTCACCTTGTACGGGTTTGGTCAATAAGGGTAGCATGGCTAAGAAGTTTTTTAATTCATCAAAAGCCCTCTGACATTGCTCAGTCCATTCGAACTTGTTAGCCTTCCTCAAGATTTTGAAGAAAGACAAACTTCTTTCTGCCGATCTGGATATGAACCGGCTTAGAGTTGCTATCCTACTCATGAGTTGTTAAACCTTATTAATACTATTTGGATTAGTCATATTTTGCACTGCCTTTACTTTCTCAGGATTCACCTCTATACCCCTCTCAGTTACCATATAGTCTAAGAATTTACCAGACCTAACCTTAAAAGCGCATTTAGAAGAATTAAGTTTCATACCATACCTCATAAGGACTCCAAAAGCTTCTGCCAAGTCAGCAACATGAGTCTCAGCCTTTGTATTTTTTATCAGCATATCATCCATGTATACCTCCATGTTCCGCCCGAACTGTTTATTGAACATTCTATCTACCAGCCTCTAATATGTAGCCCCTGTATTTTTTAGTCCAAAAGGCATAACCATATAATAATAAATCCATTTGGAAGTTATAAAGCTTACTTTCTTATGATCTTCAGGTGTCAATATAATCTGGTGGTACCCCTGTGAAGCATCTATTATACTTAATAGCTCACATTTCGAGGTAGAGTCAACCAACTGGTCTATTCGTGGCAACAGGTAATGATCTTTAGGACAGGCTTTATTTAAATATCAAAAATCAATTAACATTCTCCACTTTCCTTCTATTTTTGGGACCAAGATAACATTTGACAACCATTCTAGGAATTGGATCTCTCCTATATGTCCAGCTTCCAACAATTTCTATACCTCCTTCTGGATAACCTTATCCTTCTTGGGCCCAAAATATCTCTTCTTCTGTTTAACAGGTTTGCATGCTGGGTCAATATTGAGGTGATGTACTGTCACACTTGGATCAATCCCTTCTAGGTCACACTTGGATCAATTCCTTCTAGGTCCCGCACAGTCCATGCAAAGATATCGATGTTATTTCTTAAGAACTTAGTCATCTTGTCTGCCAATTCCAGACTCAGTTGTGTGCCCATCCTAGTAGTTTTGATCATATCCCCTGGTACCAATTCTATAATGACTAATTCCTCGTTCAGTATTACATGCTCTTGCTCAAGTGAAGGCTCTTCTGCCTAATTTCTTTTTATAATTTTCAATGGGGGCCCCCCTTCGGTATTTTGTTCCTTTTTAGCTTTTTTTTGCTCAGCTTTCCAAACAGCTTCTACATAACATCTCCTAGCCAAGCACTGATCCCCTTCTACTTCTCATATCCCTTCATCCACAGGGAACTTTAATTTCATATGAAAGGTGGACACCACCGCTTAGAAGGTATTGAACGCAGGTCTTCCCAAGATGATGTTATACGAAGAGAAAAAGTCAACCACCAAAAATTTAACCATCCTGGTCTTCTGCATAGGCTCAATACCTAAGGATACTGGTAAGATGACCTAACCCATGGGATCTACCACTCCTCCGCCAAAACTAAACAAAGTTCTCTCCACTGGCTGCAATGCTATATCCAGATTCATCTTCTTATATGCTTCATAGAACAAGACATCAATTGAGCTACCTGTGTCAACCATGACTTTGGCCACGTCAAAGTTAGTCACAGTTGCAGTGATGAGTAGTGCATAATTATATGGTGCTTGCAATCCTTTCACATCATGGGCCCCGAATTAAATCATCGGACCTTTGTTAATTTTATGGACCTCTCCTCTTACACTTTTTAGAGTAGGTTGGACATATGCTTTCCTAGCTCGGTAGGAGCCCTCATCTATAGGACCCCCTACTATCATTTAGATAAAACCCCTTGGAGCCTAAGGATGGTTTTCTCCAGGGGCAGCTTCGGCTCTTCCTTCTTTAGTATCCCTTTCTATTCAGGTCGGTCAGACTTTTTTCTGTTTAATTATTTTTTTCTCCTCCTCCTCTTTTACCCAATTATCCAGCCATCCCTTTCTTATGATCCTTTGTATCTCATCTTTCAGATGCCGATATTCCTCTATGTTATGCCCATACTCATTGTGGAAAACACAAAATAGATTAGATTTGGGCTTGGTTGGAGCTGACGAGTGATTATACGGCCACTTTAGTCCCTTATGCTTCGCAATAGCCATCAAGATATGTGCCCTTGGGGCAATCAGGAGAGTGTATTGTCTGGGTTCCCCAGGTGCAGGCAAAAGAAGTCGTTCTTCCTGCTTCAATTTTCTAACAAAACCTCATCTCTCTTTGCCATACTCTCTTCTGTCTCTTTTTATGTCTCCTTCCTCTCTTTTCATTCGTTGAGCTTCTTTCATGTTGATATATTTTTTAGCTAGTAGGTCATCAAATCTTCTGGCTGATTTCTTTGCCAACGACCTGAAAAATTCTCCATCCTGCAAACCTTGGGCCAAGGCATTAGAAAGTACCTCTTAGGCAGTTGAAGGTTCTTCTAAAGCAGCAACTGTGAATCTTTTTATGTAACTTTGTAGGGCCTCGTTGTCTTTTTGTTTATACTAAATAAAGTCAGTGAGGTTTTTTGGTGTTTCCGAAAACTTATAAATTGATGCAAAAATGCAGAACTATGCTCATCAATAGAGTTGATTGAACTGAGGGGTTATTGGTTGAACCATTGTTGGGATGATTTCAACAGGGTAGTCAGGAATACCTTACACTTAACCCCATCGAAATACTTGTGCAAGAGAGCTGAATTTTTGAACCTGCATAGATGTTCTCGTGAGTCAGTAGTACCATCATACTCATAATTTAATGATTTGAATTAGCTTGTAGATCGTCCATTATTACTTCCTCAGTAAACGGAATTCCTCTTTTGATCACCATATTCCTTCCCGCCATTTTCATCTTCATCTCTTTTAACTCATTATGTAAACCCTCTAGCTTCTCCGACACATCTAGCTCTTTCATTTTACTCTGGCATTCCCCTGTATGACTCTCTTCCTGCCTCTCAGGGCGGAGTGGATTTTGCGGTACCTCTAGTGGTGGTGGTCATGGTGGATTAGCCTCCCTTCTTCTCAAGGCTATATCCATCGCAATTGTGATCAGATTTGCCAACTGCTCCATGATAAGCTGACCAGCACTTCCTGCCCCAAATTTTGAAACCAAATTTACATAGGGTGCCTGCATGGTTCGGAGCGGTGGAACTCCAAGTATTATTGGGGGTGGGCTATCATTCTCCCCCCACTCCTGAACCTCCGGATCATGACTATGCCGGGCGATTGGTGATGGAGCTTTATCGAATATTCCTCCACCCAGAAATCATTTTCCTGCCATCTCACGCCTTAACTCAAGATTTTCCACAGACGGCGCCAACTTGTAATGTACCGATTGAGGAATGTGCATCCTAAGTAACTCTCTGTAGCTTTTGCTCTACTTCTCTGCCTAGATCACCTGCACAAAACGCCGGCGTGACCCGACGCAAGAACTCCACGCTCAAGTCAGTAACTATTCTCTTGGAGAGGATAAAAAGCAGAGAGATATGTATTTCAGATATAAAAAGTGTATCCCGTGATATGCCATGAATTCCCTTATCTATAGATGTTAAACAAAGGTAAAAGAGAGATTTCAAATCTCAATTTGTTATAACAGATTACTATGCACGTATCCATATTTCCTGATTTACCCTTAAAAATATTCTAATGTCATTTTCTAACCATAACCGTTTCATCTTAATTTTCCATATGAACCTACCCGACTTGGAGGTCAGTAAGCTTACCAATGCTAGATACAAAATGCTTAACAGGTCATTCTACTCTCAAGACCCGTGTGCTGAGCTAACACATCTGTTTACCCAACTTTCACATCATAGATGAGATTTTTCTATCCATCCATACCTTAAATCTTCCATCCCGACCTGATCTACTTCACAATAACTCATTACCCATGATTCGAGCTACGCAAATTCTTCCTGACATATACCAGGTACGTAGGTCCATCCCGACCTATATCATATCAACAACGCAAGTCCATCCCAATCTATACCACATCGAAACAAAATTTGTTTATCAAGGCATTATGTCAATGTGACATTTTTTTTGCTAAAAAATTTTGACATTGTTTTCTTCAATTATTTAAAATATATTTTTCATCAATATTAATTAACACAATTTAGAGGGTGCTTGGCACTTTAAAGCATCTTATAAAATGTATGATTACTTATAAGATGTCCAAGTATTTGGTAAAAAATTTAGGGGAGGAGCTTACAAGTTCCATCTTATAATCTTTTTAAGAAAAAGTAATAAATCATAACTTATTTTTAATATTTTAAATTTTAACAAACTTATTTAGTAGTCAAAGTTTTAACTACGTAAATTATAAAATTGTCATTACTAAGATCATAATTAATGAGATAAAATATATAATTTTTCTACAAATATCAAATATTTTAAAGCCAACAAAAAATTAGTACCAAAAACATTTAGAAGTCGTACAACAACAAAAAATGCAAAATAAAAAAATGGATTAAAAAAATAACGTTTATAACTTTTCATAATGTGGAGGTGGATAATCACTGAACTATGAATATCTACATTATAAATTAAATTTATACCATCAATTAAAACTTTAAAACTCTAATTTCAACCAGTTAATCTTTTAGTTTTTATTCGAATATGAGGTTGGATAAAGGGTATTGAGGCTATTTTTTTATTATTTGAGATTGTTTTTGAATTTTTTTAAAGTTTTCAGATGATATTTTGTTTAATCGGGTCATTTCATTACCACTCGTTTATGAAAAATGTTACACATACTAGATTTAAAAAAAAAAGAATACCACCCGCCACCATGCGAGTGGTCGTATTAGCTTAAACTTTTAGAAATGACTATCAAATAAAAACACGTATAGTGGCTAACGAAATTAAACAGACCATTAGCCAAAGGTACCTGAGTCCCATTCGAAAAAAACCTTGGCAAAGGAAAAAAATCCCTAGCATCCATCCCTTTTACCTAATCTCCTATTCAAAGAAAAAATTTAAAGATTAACTAGTTGAAATCAAAGTTCAAAGATTTTAATGAACGGTATTGGTCTGCAATTTTATAATGTCTCTATGAGTAGTTCCACAGTTCAATGACCACCCACCCATCTTCACATTGTGAAAAGTTACTATATGTTAATTTTTTTATTTTCAATTGCTTGATTTTGCTTTTTTTTTATTTGATATGCAATCCCCAAATATTCTCGTTTTTAATTGACTTTAGAATATTTGATATTTGTGAAAATATTGTATTTTTCATCTCATGACTTAAGTTATCTCGGTTTTGGTCCCTCCAACAACCGAATTAACGGATTGGCAACCCTCTTAATGAGCAAAAAAAAAAAAAAAAAAGTTCAAAGTAGAGAATGCAATGTGGGAAAGTGCTAAAATTTGAGATTAAATGTAAAATAGACCTTGTTTATAGGACCAAAAAATATAATCACCATCACTAATAATATATTTTTCATTTAAAGCTTTATTTAGAAGCAAGATAATTTGTGGTGTGCCTTGTGCTTGTTAAATTCGTCTAGCCCTTCCCCTTCTAATTTAAGTAATAAAATTGTTGAAATTCAAGTGTGGTATCATGGATTCATGTTCTTGATTAAGTAAAATGTTTCATTTGTAATTTACTTGTTTCAAGTTGCTGAATTACAAATTTCATAAATTATCACTAGAATTACATTGTGACTAATTTCTAATGTGGTTGTTTGAACTTTTAGAGTTGGTAAAAAACGTAAAACTTTTTGACTCATTGGAACTTTAGTATTTGTTGCAAAAAAGTAGATTAAATTACTAAATTATGAGTTTCTTTTTTGCAGAACCAACTCATGAATGAATCCATTTCTGAGCTCCAAAAAAAGGTGAAAATTTTTAGCCCTTTGTAATTATTGGAGATCAAATACTTTAATCTTTAATAATTAATTCTTTTTTATGTGGCAATTAATTCTTTTTTATGCACGCAAAACAAACAACTCAGGTTCAAATATTAGTGCCACTCATTTGTAAATAATATTCTACGTGTTTGGCATCATAAGTAACACAGGCTAGGGCTTGAAGAGATATTTTTATTATCACTAAGGTTTTGTTTGGGTTCATTTTAGGAAATGAATTAGAAAATATGTTAGAAGTGAAAAATGAACATATGTTTGATTAGTAAATCCAAAATTAGGTGAATTAAGTTGGCAAGTTGATTTGACATATGCCCTAAGAAAATAACTTTTATTTATTTATTTTTCTATGCATTTGAAAGAGTGTTTCCAAAAGAAAAAAAAGAGTAAATTTTCTAAAAATAGGGTATAACTGTGTTAGTTTTTGATTATTGGGTGTAGATTTTAAAATAAGATGGAATGGTGTTGCATTTCAAAACATACACAGGGAAAAAAAAATGAGGAAATACAAGCACATTTTGATATTTTTCAGTTTGAAAATATAAAGGCTGTGTATGATTTTATGTTTTTTGTGTGAAAAAATAAAATATTTCTGAAAATATTTTGAGAAGATTCCTAGAAATACGTAAAGATGAACGTGCGGTTGGATTATGAATTGTAAAAATTGACGAATTAAGTTACATGTTGATTTGATAATTTATTTTTTTTATTTTTTTTGAGAAATCATATTTGGTTGGCTTGTTTTCAAATGTAAAATAACTGAGTGTTTTTTTGAAAATGGAGTAAGCTTTTAAAAATATGCTGTATAATTTGAAAATATGATTGAAAAGTAGTTGCGGACTTTGAAATGGATTGTTTTCTGAAAGTATTTTCAAAAAATAATTTCAAAACTTTACCATAACAAACATGTTTTTGGAATAAAAATACCAAAATATTCAAGGAAAATGAAACCAATCATGACGAAATATTCTTCAAATTTAAAACCAACCATAATGTAAAAATTTAAATCCCACCTTTAATAACTTAAGTTTTCATGCAATCATTTTGTGATATTCTCCTAATTGACGGTAAAGAAGAGGAACATGGTTGACATGGTATAACAATCCTTTGATTTCAATTCCTCACGAGTCTTGGTTTTCCTAAGATACCCTTTGAATTTTTGAGCACTCATGAGGAAGACATGGATACATCCTTCGACTTTGAACTGTGATCTACATGGTCATTAAAAGATTAGTGTTGATCTCAGACAAAATAAATATGATAATTAAACAGCCATATTAGTTTATGATGGTCATTGACTAAAACTTGAACAATCTCCACAACATAACAAGTAGACTGGAAGTTCTAATATGAAAGCACCACATCTGCAAGTGCTACAAATGATCAAGAGCAACTGCATTACTTTACTATGATGATTTAGCTTCCCAATTCTTGTTGCAGGATAAGGCATTGCAGGAGCAAAACAACTTCCTCGCAAAGAAGGTAAAAATGTCTAACTTTAGACTTAGGTATCTGACGCTATTTATAATCTTAACTTGCAATTTATTGCTTGCAATATCACCCAATATGCATAACACACAGTTGCAAGTCGGTATAGGTGTTAGCATACTGTTTATACCAAAGATTTGGCATTGATTATACAGATCAAAGAGAGGGAAAAAGAATTGGCACGACCGACTGCATGGGAACAACAAAACCATGACTTGAACTCTTCTTGTTTCGATAAAGCACCGCCTTTGAGCTCCTTGAATGTCAGGTAAACAAGACCTGTGTGTCTGGAAAACATTTCAGCATTAAAGTTGTGAAATTTAAGTTCTTTTGCAAAAAAAATTCCAGAAGCAAAATGA
The DNA here is from genome assembly GCA_019321725.1 of Paulownia fortunei. Lineage (NCBI taxonomy): Eukaryota > Viridiplantae > Streptophyta > Magnoliopsida > Lamiales > Paulowniaceae > Paulownia > Paulownia fortunei. Next base: position 12,854,193 of record CM033118.1, read on the forward strand.
TATTCTCACTAGGTTTATATGGAAGTTAATTAATGGCACAAGTGGAAGTTCTTTAATTGTTAATGAAAGCATTTGAACTCTAAAACAACAACCAATGTTCTGCCTTCTTACTTTTGTGAAGAAAGTTTTGATAAGTTTTTATTGTTCTTCATCAATAGGTAAGTAATTTTTTAATTCTAAGAGCCATAAAATTATCTCAACATAGAAATTTTTCTTTTCACTGCAATGCCAACATAGTTATGAGTGGGAATTTTGAAACTGGTAACATCAGATGATTCATGGAATGGTTGCCTTATTTTCATATAGATAAAAAGATTTCTCTTCATATTTCACTTACTAATGCTATCTTCATTGAGTGCAAATATTTTTGTGGGAAGAAGAATATAATATATTTTCATGCATGTTGTACTGATAATTATAGTGGGAATAGCGCCATTATCCTTGATTCTTTACCTGCTGGTTTCTTGAATTACTTTTATGACATACATGTCTGAATATGTGTGTATGCGCACGCACATATATATATTACAGATTTTAAACCCATTACGATAGCAATTTGTGTTGTACTATCTTACGTATTTTGAGTAAATTATCAGCATAAAATGACGCTATTACAACATTATATTAAATTTAACAAGGTGACATATCAGAAGTGGACATATATCTTATAGTAAGTACTTCAGATATGACAATAATAAAGTAAATTAAGAATGTAACAACAATAATTGAATTAGTTTTTCCATCAGAGTGTTGGTTGTTGGAGCTAAAATATGTCTAACTCATATGCATACTGCAGTGAAATACACCTAGCTCCAAGAGAGAATAATGAAGAAGTTGAAGCAACTCCACGCCAAAATCACTCATCTAATTCCGTAATACCCCCATGGATGTTGCACCATGTAGACGGATAAAAATAGAAGGATATGACCAGTATCTCATTTGCTATATGTAAGCCCTTTATCTGCTGCTTCATGGATGAACTTTATGCTATCTCTGATGATGTGGTTAGAAGCCGAAAGTATGTAAAATGAGGAAAAATTAAAAAATAGATGAAGAAAAAGAAAAAGATCAAGAACGAAACTGTGTTACAGTCATCTTGTTATCTTTGTGATAAACCAATTTGAAGGAATTCCCTCCCTTCAATCTACTGTTGTTACTGTGAACTAAAGAGTGAATTCAAATATGTCTATTGTAAGATACTATATTTTGTGTATAACATTGATATGTTATGTACTTAGTATTATTCAATGGTACAAATATATAAATGATGGTAGTGTATCGAAAGGAAATTGGATTTGTATCTGAAATTTCAGCCGAAGTTAGGTAAATACGAAATTAATCTCCTTAAAACAAATTTCGTCCCATATATGGTGCTATAGGAAGTTGGATGTTTGTCTTCCAAAATATAATACTTCAATACAAATTAGTATAGTACTATACTAATTTTGTAAATCAAATCATAAACTTAATTATATTATTATTCGAAGAAGAGAGAAATCAATTGAACTTTGAATTAATTTGGTGTAAAAAAAAATAAAATGAAATTGAGTTTATTTATATATTTTTAAGTATCTCATCATGATTGGTCATATTCCTGAATCAATCTGAACCATTGAGTCTCATCCCTTAAAATATGATTGCAATGTAGTGGTTCCCACTATATCCCTTCATAAAGGTTTGCAATCCTACTTGCACTTATTATATTTGAACAGATGTGTTTATTCATTATACCCCATCAGTGTTAATGAATAATTATAACTTTTCATACGTATTTTTTATAACCGTTCATATTCATTAGACACTTTTTCAAATTTTAATTTTTTTTATTAAATTGAATTTTTTTTTAATTCATTGCATTTATTCTAACAATAAATACTATTGTATGTGCATGTCATCAAGGACGGTGATATCCTAAAATTTAAAAAAAAATAATTTCCCCTACTACCCTATTATAAGTTGTAAGTACACAAGTTAGGACAATTTCAAATCCTAAAGTGTACAACAAAACATACTAGATAGACGGTAAGTGCTTAGCAGCATTGTGTACATGTTGAGTAAATCTTTTCGAAGAAACGTAAGTGTTTTTATTTTTGTTTATGTTTATCTAAGTTTTGCAGTTCCACTTGCAAGGTGTAATAGTTATGGTATAATAGAATTGAAATGGATAATTGATTATATAAATGCTGAAAATTAAATTTAGTGGACTTCTTAAAGTCAATTTAAATAATTAATTTGTTGCAATCTCTATACTGATTCTTGTATTCTTTTAAAACTATAATGCATATAAATGTTAGATATTGATTCTTTTGCGAATAACATTATCTGTAAGGCATAGGCAGTTCATTTTACTGTTCAACATGTTATCAAAAGATTATTATACGTAGTACATGTCGTCGTTTAGTCTTATCTTCGAGTATATTTGATTGAATAGATTGTTAGTATATTCTTTTTTGTGAAAATAATATTAGAAATAGTACTAGAAAACAAACTTAATACATGAAAAAACAGAAATTTCAATTCAAACTAACTGAATATTGTTCCCTAGGAAATTAAAAAACGAAAAAAGAAACACTATTTTGATTAATAGTAAATACACAGTGTTTGGACCTATGATTACACATTAAAAAAGATAAATCATGAATATTGAGCCATTTGTTTTCTAATTGAAGGGGCTAATTAAAAACTCTCTCCCCTAATTTAGGGTGTAAAATTCATATAGCTTTGTGGTTTCGAAATCCAATTTTTTTTTTTTTTTTTTTTTTTTATAACAATGAACCCACAGTCACTACTCGAAGTTGTACATTAGATAAACTCCGTTTTAGTACAATAACCCATAAATCACACGAAAAAGTAAGACATATTAGGCAAGTCCAGTGTGACGAGTGAAAATCATTTATTTTTTTCCATTCTTCGATTCATACACTAGTTTTTGAAGTAGGTTCATTTTTTATTTTTTTTCAATTCTGCTTTTGTTCCTTGGTTTTAGTCTTCTAATTATCTATATTGTGAACCAAGAAAGTATAATATTAAAGCACGATCAAATAGTGAATTTTAATGATTCAAATTTACACAATTAGCTAGGCCTCAGGAACCAAAAAATTATCGAGACTTTACTAGATCCTTTATCGAATATTTTCTCAACTGTATTTTGTTGTTTGATGGCAAGAGATGTACTGATTTTTTTCAATGTGCGCATGCATTGCCAGAATTATAATCCTATGTTCATATTTAATTTACAGTTAGATACAATACAAAACAAATTATTTAATTTTTCGACTAATTTATTACATAATATTTTTTTTGAAATTTTTTTTATGTTTTAAAACTTCCAAATTACAGTATTAATTTTGCTTGTTTTTATTCGTTATTATCAAAATAATGTTTCAAAAAACCCACTGGCAATATTACATACCGAAAATTAATTAAATTAACACTCAATAGTAATAACTGAATATTCAATTCTAGGCAGAGATAATATAAATATTTTAATCATAAATCTCTCCGCACTATTATAAATGTTTTTGTATTTCTAATTATTGATTTTTATTTTTATTTTTATTTTTATTGAAGAGATCATCTTTGCACTTATTTAGTATAACAAATTGAAGATCAAATCATCAATTTTTTTATTTTTTTATTTTTTTTGGGAGTGTGTGTGTGTGTGTGTGTGTGTTGGGGGGTGGCAGTACAATGGATCGTCAATCATGGCATAGAAATAACAAGATTGGATGGAAGATTCCTATAAAACTAATCCAGAATTAAACCTTTTGTCATTGTACAGTAGACAGCACTATATTTTGTTGAAAGTAATACAATGTAGCTTTCAAAGTAATTCATCTCTAGAAAAAAGGATAAAATGAAGTCAAATATCAAATCATTAGCTCTCTAAGTAAGTAATCCACTTTTTCCATTCATTATTCTAAACCTTCTGCATGGTAGGAAAGAGGATAGAGATAAGAATCTTGGTTGCATTTGGATTCAAATATTTCGGAGATAAAAATTTCAGTTCATACTATTAAGTCAGTTGCATTTGTTTGCAGAGCCAGAAAAAAAAAATTGGGAACAACATTTGTTTTTTCATAAAAACAATAAATAAAGAGATATTTTTAATTTTTTAAGAAAGAATTTTAAAATTTAATAATTTTATATATAATTATTACTAATTTAAATTTTTTTATGGAGTTGAGGGAGGCAGGCGCCACCCCTCCCCTACCTCCGTCCCTATTTGTTTGCATAATCTTGAATTATTAAGAATTTTTAAAATTTTTAGCATCATTATTATGAATTTCAAATACAATTAATATTAAAGTCATTAAAATTCTTAACTTAAATTTTTTTTTTAAATCCAAATCTTTCAATCAAAATAAATGTAGGTGACCTTTTGATATGTTGGTAACCCTTTACTTTGTTGAAAGTATTTGATTTGGTTTAAATCAACATTTTTTTTTTTTTTTTCAAGTTAGAGATCAAATACTTCAACACGGAATTAAAGCTAAGTTTGAAAAAGTAATTTTCTACTCAGTAACAGTAACATAAAGTGAGAGGGAAGGTGGGTGCAAGAGCAAGACTGAAGCGCAAGACCATCAAAATTTCAAAATATTTGAGAATTAAAGTGATTTAGAGTAAGTACTAAAAATAAATAAAAACTAAAATAATTAGTCAATATGTATATTAAATAAGTAACTATTCGTATCTCAAATTTATTTTGGTAATATTTGACTTAACTAGCTCAAATTAAAAATGATAATTCTTTTTAACATTGACCTAATGGTTGAGTAAGATTTTTTATTTTTTATTTTTTTTTAGTAAGCCGTGAAAGATTAATAAAAGGAAAACAATTAAAATTATTATATCAAACTCATTATATAGCTTATAACTTTTGACTCGACTCTTTATTTTTTTTTCTTTTTTTTTTCTTGTCAAACTTTAATTTTTTCATCAATCATCACCAACAAATTCCTTCGTTATGTTCTATCTTTGATCACTTTTTAAACATTTCTTCTTACCCACAATCATCAACAATAGAGTTCTTTATAGATTTTATTCAAAAAATGACAGTGAATGAAGAATTTTATCATTTTTTAAAGTGTAATTTATCAATTTTTAGTATGAAAAATCTAAGAATTTTAAAGCACACTAAAGTGAAGCTCCAACTCAAAGTCGCTAGAGCGCTACCTCTATGTGGATTTTACGTGATCTATTTGTATTGTAATGCAACAATTTTTAATCTCAACTTAGGCTAACTCTACATGATGTCTCAAATTATTTATGGTACGCAAGCATCTCCTAACTCATACAGAAATGTACTAATTAGGATGGGTCTCAAATTAGTGAATTTGTCTATCTATTAGCAAAGTAAACTTACATCTCTTCTTCAAATCAAATAAAATTAATTCAAAACTGATGTGATCTTCATTTTTTATATTGATTGGTCAATCAAAATAGGATCCCATCTATCACGAATAAGTGCATTTCTTGAAATTTTCCGTTTGAAGCTTTAATAATTTGACCTTAGACTTATTATTAATTATTTCATCAAGAATTTCCACATTCTGATCTTTGATATAGATCTAAAAAAAATTCTAGACTCGAATTTGGAAACAATATAAAAAGGTCTAGTGGGATTTTGGATTGAGTTTGGATTTCTAGAGATAATAATTTTGACTGGGATTCAAAATGCTAAAATTTAGTTTAAATCTAATTAGCTATAGGCTTAAATCAACTCAAAACAACTTTTATCTATCCATGGTTAGAAGTCTCCTATGTTTTATAGGCGGTGCAAAATATATAGGCGGTAAAAAATACATACTAAGTGCATCAAGTAAAGCATAAGGAATGATACTGAAACGGGTCTAACCCACAATTCATTGAAACCTACACTTTTAATATACACAAAAATTTAATATTTATTATATATGAATGTTATTATAGCTTTTTCGAAAATTGATCCAACAAGTTTAGCATAAGGTTAGGGCGGGCCTCGAGTTGATGAGGTAAATTGGGAATGGATCTCGAATATTAAAAATAAATAAAAAAGGAGTAGTGAAGTAGGAAAAGTCTTATGTTTTAACAAATTCGCTTTTTACCATTCTAGAAGACGTTGCATAAAATATTCCTTCCGTACCCTCACCCTATTCCCAAATATTATCCAAATATGGAAGCTACTACATTGCAAGCATTACATATAAACTATATGATAAACATGCCCCTCAATTTCAAGATACAAACATTGGAATTGGACTACATGACAGAATTGCCAAACCCATTACAAATAGGATGTGCATGCAAGTCATTTATGAATGGGGATCATAGAATTTTTGGCCTACCCAAAGTTGATTTGGACAAAGGAATTCTTAAATAAGCAATGACTAAATGCACGTCTACCCGACACCAAGGTTGTTCAACTTTGACAGATTCACAAACAACATCCAGTTGACCCCTTAATTGGCTGCTAAATAACACCCCACCCCACCCCACCCCCACCCCCCACCCCCTCTCCTCTCTTTTTTTCTCGCATAAACTTCTATACAAGAAAATTGTATTAAGCAAATTCAACTCAACTTCAAGCATAAATGTCTGTGAGAGAGATTTTCTAGCTTATTTTTTCAGTTAGTATGATACTCTCAAAGATTATTCGAAAAAACAAAATAAAGTTAATTCGAAGGACATATCATTTTGTCCCCAGACAAATAAGTACTAAAAGCATGGCGTACTAAAATTGAGTTTTCTTAATACTAGGAATTGTTAAAGAAAGAGCAGTGTGATCATATACCACCACAAAGACCAGAACTGCTATAGAAATCATTGATTGGAAGAGCACTCTCGAACAAATTAAATCTAATTCTTTTTGAAATCTTAAGAAAAGATTTCTTCAAGTGGTCAAAATTCGAATACAAGGAGTTAGCTCGACTCGTCCGGGAAACCACCTCTCTATTTCTTCGCAAAGAGAACAACTACTTAGTCCCATAAAGTCAAGGCCTAAGCATAATTAATTTTTTGAAAATTCTTATCTACAAGGAGTAAGGAGTATTTCCAAACCAACGTGTTAGCAATGGAAACCGTTTTGATATATGAAACACCTGGCATAGGTACCAAACCCACTCAAAAAACAAACTAAAAATAGAATAAAATAATATCTATTCTAGGTGTGTGTTTTAAGGTCATTTTCGTTATGACCTAGCATAACATTTATTTCAACTACCAGCCTAATAAGGGTCATTCTGCTTCATGGTAGGCACGTTGAAAAACGGCACCTTAGAAAATAGACGGAAAAAACAGACAGAAGCAAGAAAATGATCCCCATGAACTTTTAAGATTGCAAGACTTTTAAGACCGCAAGACCTATGCATTAAAGAGGCAATCCTGTATTAGGCTTTCACCTAAAATCCAACCCATATACATATATATATATATATAGGACTTAAGCATACAAATACGCATACAAGTTAGAGCAGAATACACACAGTTCACAGAGGCTCCTAACGCACCTTAAACCAATACAAGAATGCCAGGCTTGTGCATGAGTCATGCTGCAACGCGCATTCGTGTCCGCGTCAATTCACGTGTTCGAGTCCGTTCGCCTTCTCAGCAATACAAGAAGACTGCAAGTTTCATTAAAGCAGAAGAGAAGTCTGAGCTTTCAAATAAAGTCGATGATGAGTTCAGCTTCAACAGTTACTTGCCTGAGTCTGAATGTGGGAACAGAGTCATGGTTGTGGTTGATTCCAGCCCTGAAGCTAAAGGGGCTCTCGAATGGGCACTGTCTCACACTGTTCAAAGCCAGGACACAATTATTCTTTTACATGTTGCCAAACAAGGTAGTAGCACCTATTTTTCTTTCTTTGCTCAAATGATGGGCACAATTATATTGTTTTACCACTACAGCACCTATCTGAGACAAAATATTACATGTTTCAGATGGAACAACTAATGGGGAAATTGATCAATGGGCATATGATTTTCTTCGCTCCACAAAAAATATGTGTCAACTAAAAAGACCTGAGGTGAGTGAAAATTTAGATTAAAGCTTCCTTCCTGAAAAACATTCCTTCTTATTGCAACAAGCTGCAAGAGTAAAGGCATACTTCTGAATCAAGATTTTAGTATTTAACAATTTGTCACTCTGTTTATATAGATGCCATTAGTGAAACAAGTATTTGATACAAAATATGAATTATTTCGTGCAAAAGAACTATAGTGAGATGCTGTTGATGCTATACTATATGATGCTTCTTTTACCATGAACTAGGTGCATGTTGAGATGGCAGTCCGAGAAGGAAAGGAAAAGGGAGCAATTATTGTTGAAGCAGCAAAGCGATTAAGGGTCTCACTGCTGGTTCTGGGACACCGGAAGCAATCATTTTTAAGGCGCCTGCAGATGATTTGGGCAAGCAAGAGGATTCAGAGCAGTGTTGTGGATTACTGCATCCAAAATGCTAATTGCATGACAATTGCAGTGAGAAGGAAAAACAGGAAACATGGAGGATATTTAATCACCACAAAACGTCACAAGAACTTTTGGCTTCTGGCTTAGCAATATAATTATATTGATAATTTGAGCTTTCATGGGCATAGGAGTGTTTGCGGAAGCAAAAAGCACGTAATTTCATGTGCAACTTACCTAATCAGGAAACCAATTGTATAAAACACCAAAGACAACCTATTTAAGTTATAATACTTCATTTTTGTGGCACAGAAACCATGGATGAACAATTCGTTCAACAGAAACTTACAGCAGTCCAATTTATTATACTTGTTCCTTATGTCAAGCTTAATGTGCATCCCCCGAAGAGACAAGACACTGCAAGAGCAAGTGAATCGATTTTAAGACAGAGGGTGGAGGTTTATGAAGTGATGAAAAGAGAGAGTTAAGTAAAAAAGAGGAAAATGAAGTGCAACTGTTCTAAGCACGTGTAGTTTTGGCACTTTGATCAGTCAGGTGTCAATGGTAAGAACAGGAAACAATAGTAAAAATAAGAAGCTTACACTGTGCAAGCAGCAAAATAGAGCCATTTTTCATATCATAAAAGCTTTCTAGGCAATGCTGCATCCTCATGCCGCAGTGGAGAATCTCAAACTGCCAAAATTGCAATAGAGAAGGGAAGGATACCTTTGTCACATTAGCAAATCTCACAAGTCACAGTTAAGGGTATTTTCCTATCAGTACAATGAACACACAATGGAATATCTACTACTAGGAATTCAATTTCCTGCCACAACAAATCTGAAGTTAAATCCAAATGGCACAATCGATCAATATTCAATTGCATCACATAATTGTACAGACAATTCAAAGCTTATCTCTTCCTTTACTATATCATACTCATCTATGCTTGAGATGAATGAACCAAGTTACGAATGCGAACAAGCTAGGAGTCAATGTCTGTTTCCATTAAATCAGAAATTGAGTAAGTTCCACTGGATTTTTCTGCTGAAAGCTGTATCCAACACACCACCTTATTTTGCTCAACTGTAACTTCTGTATCTGCCAACAAATACCTGTTTCCTTAACCTGAATTCTGTGGAGATATTTATGTCTTCCATTTTTCTCTGAGCACAGAGCTATTTTGATATTTCTGTATACAGTCTGTCTTCACCTGTTCTTTCTGTTGTTCAACACATAGGACAAAGTCCTTTTTATGGGTTTTCAACAACAATTGACCCTTCAATTGATCAGTATCAACACTGAGAAACAAATATTACAAGAGTCCTCTCATTTGAAGGCTTTCTGAGAGCTAAAGCTATAATGAGGTCTATATACAATTCTGTACAGTTGATCATATCCAGCAAGTACTCCAGCCCCAGCCACACCAAGTAGTATGTTAGCCGTGACTCCTCTAAACAGCGCTGCAAAACCTTCAACACGAATAATTTCAAGGAACGCATGCATGGCGCTGCGATACTTCACTGGTTGTCCAGAGGTCAGCATCATTCTCCGTCGTAGAGTATCAAATGGGTAGGCACAGACCCCAGAAACAGTGGTCACACTCCAACCCAAGAAAAAGCTAGCAAAAAAATTGTCCTGCAAATTTGAAGTATTGTTCAGTTCTCTTCTTGAACTGGTGTACAAATACCATGGCAAGCAAAAAATATATAGATAAACTTTATAACAATATAAATAATACAGATAAATGAACACATTAGCACATAGCTCCCAGTCATCATGTAGAGTAAGCTTCTCCTTTTCATTTTTTGATTCTTCTTGGTGTACTACAACATGGTTACAGTATCCGGTCCTAACTAAAATTTTATTTAAACTATCAAAATTCAGCACAGGAGATAGTTTCATGAAATTTTTAGAACAAGTTCAATACCAGCTTTTGTAACACACACAAATATCCACGTGTTACATCCTCAAGAACCCAGCATTATAGAATAAAGTTAAATGCAAATACATTTCACTAGGGAAAATTCAAGCACAAAATGATACTAGTCATAATGAGACCCACTCACCTGAAATGATCCAACCAAAACAATAGGTTTCATGGTGTCATAGATCCCAAAGTACATTCCTCGGTAAAGAGTAATTCCCAAGATTGAAACCCCAAATCCCCGATAGAGACCGGCGACTCCATCACTGGACAAGGTTTTACGGTAAACATCTACTAGCCCATTAAATTGGCGTTTCCCATTGATAGGGCACCCCCTAGCATCTGTGCCCAAACGAGTTCGTGCATAATCTAGGTGATACAGAAATAAAGAAGTGGTAGCTCCGGCCGCACTTCCAGAAGCAACATTTCCAGCAAACCACTTAAAGTATCCATCTTTCTCTTTAGAACATCCAAACAGGCTTTTGAAGTAACCTTTAAATGCAAAGTTGAAGGCCTGTAGAAAATTAAAAGAATGACTCCTCGGAAAAAAACAGAAAAAACACAAGACGAAACGAAATGAAACACGGAGTACAGCATCCTAAACGTGATAATTTTTTCTTTCTAAGTCCTCTACATGTTACTTATGAGAGGATATTCTTTCCTTAAAAAATCACCTATTCTTCGCTGGGGGACAGCAACAAATGCTCAGGACCATTTACTTATAAATTATGCTGATATTTCAAAATATGGTCTAAACATGAGATCTGGGTACTTAGTGCGGCATAATAGTATATGGATATTAAGATGAGAAGAAGGAAATGCAATGTGTTATTACAGATGTCTTGGTATCAAACTGCAGCAAAATATCAAGAGTTAAGGTTTTGTAGAAATCCAGGAAAATGATCTACTCCGTGACCTAAGCAAAGATCATTGTCCTTCTTCTTTAAACATAGAAAAATCAAACCATATGCACAGTTCATCATTGAGGTTCTTCTGCAGCATACTATAACAGTGAGGTATATTCTCGTTACAAAAAACTCAGCGAGCCACTTAGTTCTCCGAAACAACAAAGTGACCTTCTTCCTTTTTCCCAGTAAATCAGGAGCTTCAAATCAAACTACTTATAGCTAAAAAGAGATACAAATGATGACAACAAAATGAACAATGTTGTGAGTGAGTGGCGGTTGAACTAACAAAAATTACATATTCAAGGATGGTTCTTGCTATCGTAACAAAGAATTAGCAAAAAAGATGTAATGCCTAAATTCTGTTCAGGAACAAAATGTATTATGATAAGTACATAGTAAGGATGCTTTCAAAAACTAACAGCTATTTCAGGAAAGGGTGATCCATAATTTTAGGTTAGCGAAAAAAGGAATATGAGCATTCAAACAAGGGTGGAGAGGGTGTGAAATATTACACCTCAATCTGCTAAATCATATATAGCATTTTATTTCTTTTCTATATATCCAGTATCCCGATGATACATGTATTTCAAGAGGTATTAGAAATAAGTTCTTTTGTTTCCATAATACATCAATTTAACATGCAATAACAACTCAACCTGAAGTGCTCAGAAAGGAAGTGAAATAGGACAATTTTATAAAATCTGAGCACAAATCAGAAACAGAATATGATTGATAGATAGATAATTTAAAAATAGCACAATGCAAAGGCAGTTGTCCCCAAGGAATCCATAAAAATTGATAATGGTTGATTCCAAAAATTTAAAACACCAAAATAAACGTCTACGAAATTATTTAACAGATTCTGACACCAACTAGCAAATTCAATTAGCTATATAAGGGGTTTGCATGAAAGAGCAGCAATTGCTATCATACTCAAAAATTTCAAAGTTAAAAAACTGTGAATTTTCTGCACAACTTAAATGGACTAAACAACATTGATAAGTAAAAGCATACCTGAGTGGGAATATATCTTATAACATTGGCCTGGTTACCCCTCCAAAAGGACAAAATGCCCTCCTCTCTAAAGATCCTCTGGAAGCAATCACCAACGCCCACATAAGGTCTTTGAAGCTGTCCTCTCTTCATTAACTCTCCTTGATTCTGCAGCAAAAGCTTCACTCTCTCAATTGGTGCTGCGGCACTTTTTGCTACTACAGCTGCAGCCCCTCCCATGATGAAATCTACTGAAAATTTCTCAGAATGTTTTGCCATAACAGACCCTCTCCCCCTTTCCCTCTTTAGTCCTGCAGAAAGGTATTGCAAGCATACATCCATAACCATGTACAGAAAGCACTCTAGTTTTTTTCATTTACTATTGCTTCTTTATTGATGGGTCTTTACTTATATAAATGGAAAAATGAAATTGATTCACACAACAGAGTGAAGAAATTATAGGATTTGAAGGGAAAATAAGGAAATCATAGAGAAATTGTTGACATAATAACTTGATGTTCCAAACTGGCAAATTACAAGTACCCTAAGCATGAGAAAGAAGTAAAGTGTCTGGTTTGAAGTGGTATTCCATATTCAGTATACACAAAATGGATGTCTTCACTGTAATGAAAAGAAAGAACAAGAAATAAAGCTAAGGGTTCAGTAGTTCAATTTGACAGCACAGCTAATATTAGATCTCCTTAAGATAGTCTTCAGAAATGCCAACTATTACCACCAGTCAATGAGAATTGGCATGCAAAGCATTTGTCATCTGCCTACTTTTGAAACACATAAACGGTCACTGCAAGTTTTCTAGTACATGTCAAACAAATATTAAAAAGAACGTCATGACTTGCTGCAAGTGGTGCAGAATAACACTGCTTAACACAAAATGGATGGAGTTGTATACTTGGTTGAATTGGATGAGGAAATAGGATGGAGAAAATAAGAATGCTTGAATAACTTCAATTGTCCCATTTTGCATCACTATGTTTACAATTAGCTCTTACGAGCTGATGCCATTTCACCTGCCGAATAAATTTCTTCCGTTTGCTACTCAGGCACGACTAAAATGTTCCGCTCAAATTTAAAGCTAAATCCATTTTGTGAGACATTGGTGACCAAAAATGGAGGTTACACCATATTGTCAAAAATTTGTCATCTGTAATGAGAGTGCTGCCCTGATTACAAAGTTTTCCTAATATCATTTCTACCTAATTCCTCCCACACTTCTCTCCCAAACCCGTGTTGTAATTCTTCAAATCCTACTTCAGTCTGCAAATCTCCATTAAAATGATAGGGAATTGCCAAGTATCAACAAAAGATTATCCATGATTTCATACAAAGGACCTTGCTAATAACATGAGATTTGGATTAATAAGGAATAATATAATTAAACTAACAAAAACCCAATATAATAGATTGAAAAATTCACAAATAAAAAAAAAAAAGGTTCCTGCATCTGGGTCCTTCGCATTCCCTCGAAAATCAATATCACAGTGAAAAAATTCTACACAAATACCCACAATATATGCACACAGTCACACACACATGCATGATAAAAAATTTAAAAGAAGAGAGAAACAGAAAAACTTACTTGGGGGGCAGGGGCAAAGGGTATGAGAAAATTCCTTTTGTTTTTTTTTTTTTTTCAAGATTTAAATTGGTACTTTGTCTTTTTCAAGATTTTCTTTTTTTCCTTCTATTTTGTCCTCAGTGTTCAAATAAATGGACCATAAAATTCTATAATTTCTTGTTATGAATTCGCGCCTCATTTCAATCTTCTGGCACTATAATTTTCCAATGCATGAAAACAGAAAACAAAAAGGAAATATTGTTATTCTTGGTAAGTTTCTAATTAAAGGGTAAGTAAATGAAATACAGAGTATATAGTCACACAGATAAATGTGGATTAAATGATAATATTCGTGACATCAACATGATAATCTCTAACAATTTTTATTTTTTTTTGTGAAAATTACCAAAAATTCCTTAAAATAAACTTTTATATGTGAAAAAAAAAAACCATCAAAATATTTTCAATCTAAAACAACTATTCAATTACTTTTCACTCCAGAAAACCAAAGGTTAATTTTTTCACTAAATTACCCTTGACTTTTTAAATTAAAGATTTAATAAAATGGTTTTTTAATAGAAATTTTTCTTTTGGCTGTTCAAATACATTTCTATAAATGATTATTTCACTTTTAATAAATTAAATTTTTGAGAACTTTTTTTTGAATTTTTAGATATATAAATTTTACATGAAAAAATTTAAATTTCTAAAATTAAACAAACTAACGAAAAGATTAAAGTTTTTCAAAGCCCACAAATTAAGTTTTGTAAAAGTTTTTAATATAAATGACTACATAAAATTCAATATCAATAAATAAAAATTTTCTTAATGTAGAAGTTTAAGGGTAATTTCGTTTAAAAATATGTTAAAAGTTAATGATTGGATTTTTTGAAAAATGAGAAATTGGTGGAATGGGTCTTTTGGAATTGAAAAATAATTTTATAAGTTTTTGGACATAAAATTTTTTTGAAGGAATATTTCAGTGATTTTCCCTATTATTTACCTTTGGTATTGCAAATGGGTTATACTTGAACCAATTTTTATGCACTTAAACAATAATTCACGCTAGGAAGTAAGCAATTATTATCCCCCTACCCCAAAAAATTGGTATTATCGAACTTATAAAATTTTTAAAATATTTTATAAGTTATTTAAAATCTTATAAATCGTCAAAAAACATTTAGTAATTTTTTTTGTAAAAAGTTTATAAGATTAAAAAAAAAATATTTGAGAGTTTATAAGTTACTTAAAGAAAAGTATTTCAATCCCAACTTATTTTTAAAATAAGATTTTATTTTAATAAATTTTTTTAATTTTGATAATTTTAATTATAAAATTATCATTACTAACATTTTTAAAAACTTCATGATCTTAATTTATACTAACACTTCAACAACTTATTTTTAAAATAAAATTTTATTTTATAAGCTCCAATAAAATATAGGAGTTTATGATATTTTTTAAATAAGGTCAATCCAACACTCTCTTCTAAGTCTTTATCTATTAGTAAATGTTAGTTGCAAATGAATTAAAATTGTTAACTAATTCTTAAACTTTTTATTTATCACAAAAAATATTATTAGTTGATGAATAGTTGCAGAATATTCAAGATTTTGAAGATATCCAAGTTTTATTTTCATCGATTCTATATAAAAGTAGCAAAGAATTGCCTCAACATAAAATATAATAGATCAATTGACTTAACCCCTATGCCAAGAGTATTTGAAGGACTTTTTGTGAAGATGGCATTAGATACACAGATACTTAGCTCTAAGGTAAGTGGAAAATTAATAGAATAAAACCTGGAGAGCTAATAAAATTGGTTACATTTATACTTTTATAATAGACAATCTTATTCTAAGTTTATTAATAAAATGAAAAAGTTTTTATGTTCAATTATTCTTATCAATTAGACAAATTTTCTAAATTATATATAGCTCCAGTATATGATCGTGTATATGATGGCAATTAAAGAATATATTTTTAATGGATTTGATTTTAAATTTATTCGAAGTCGAGGATTTATTGACACGGGATATCGATAGTTCAATAGGATTTTAACACATGATACATACTCAAAAGGAGGATATCTCGCTCTATAAATATTGGTGTAGTGACACGATGCATGTGCGCGGGTGCAAGTTAGGAAATAAGTATACTGAATAACTCCGTTTAAAAATTATTAATTGAAAATATTATTTGTCAATATAAGAATTTCCTAATTAAGATAGTGCACTTAGACTTAAGGCACTATTGTAATATTGTATACGATACGTTGTTTTAATATATTTTTCGATTGTAGACAATCATAAGAAGAATACATTGGATGTAACATCTTTCTATATGCATAATAATGAGTGGACAATAAAAAATTTGTCACCTATTTAATTAAATAGGCGAACAATTTATATTTTACATAGTCTTTGACTTAGAAAACCTTGAATAAGGCATGATAAATATTACACAAGGATTATTTATTGATTCATCAAGTAGTCGATCGACTCAAAATAGAATCATAGTTATTAACTCAAATAGGATTTTGACTAATAATTATACCTTAGATTTAATTAGGAGTTTAGAAGGCAGAAGTACCCTATTTCCATGGTACACCTAATAAGAATTAGGTTTGTAGTTTCTTCACCTAAGACTATATAGCTATAATGCACTGCTAAGTGCTTCCCATATGAAATTTTGGAATTAAGGAGTTATTTCAAAATTATTAATTAATTTTTTTTTCTTTCTTTCTTCTAGCCATTGTATCTCGCACCTCCATTTGTGTCACTTTCTCTCCAACTCAATGAGGCAAAACCTCAAAAGGCATGCAAGTTCTTTTATGGTGGTCCGTTGTCCTTACTCGTACTCTAATCAATTTCTTGCGGTGATAGTGAATAAAAGATGACACGAGACCTAAGGGAGCCAGATGGAAACAAGCTTGAGGTAGCGCTTGGCACATAAAGTATCAAATCGAACCTCCAAGTGGGGGGCCTGAGTTGGTGATCCGATTCCCACATCGAATTGGGACGGGCCAAAAGCACTCCAAAACGAAGCAAAACCCTATAGCGGACTAGAAAAATGATCAAAACAGATCCAAAACAGTTGAATTTGGGCTTGAAAAGTCACCTCCAACGAGGCCAGTCTAGTTGCTCATGTCATCAAGCTCTGAACGATTAATTAATAAAATTATTTAATTATTTAACTAAATCACAAGAATTATAAGCACACTATTAACTTAGTTGTGAATCTAAGGATCACACATAAAATGAAAAAAACCACCTCTATCTATAAGGTAATCCAATGAGTTATATTAAATTATTAATAGAAATCAACTAATTAGAGCTCTAATTAATTTAAGGTGTTAAATTAATTTATTCATAAATAATATAATTATTTAATTAAACCTAATAAAATTAGGGGCTCAAGTGGAGTTAATTAATTAATTAATTATATTAAATTAATTAAGAAGTGCATAAATCAAATTAAATTAAGAAGTTAAATTAAATTATTCAATAAAATAATCTTAAATAAATTAATTTATACAATGAAATAATTTGATTATTCAATTAAGTCTAATATGATTAGTAAGAACCAAGTTTAATTAATAGAGATCAATTTAGGTGGACTTAATTAAATTTACTAAAGTCCAAGCCCAAGTTAATGGGCTCGGAGACCCATTGGAGTCTTGATTAAAAGATCAAAGAATTCTAATCTTAGATGGATACAGGGAATCAAGATAAAGAAAGGGTAATAGACCTAATTGGATTAGGGTTGAAGGAGTGTACACATACACTCTTCATGTGTTGGATTCTTATAATCTCAAAATACTTGGCACATCGGAATTTAAAAAAAAAAAAAAAAACATACCTTACATGTATACATAAATAATTCCAGATATATTGCAATTATTAATTATATGTATATTAATACCTATTAAATGGTATAGAAGTTTCAGGCATTAATCAGATAATAAGTGAAGTTTTTTATTTAAAATAATGTATAAAAAATGACTCAAGTCGTCGTCTCTCCACAAACTCTTTGTGGATTCCAAACCCATTATAGGACTCATTCCCTTAGAACCCAAATGATTGTTCTTCTAATTGTATTCACATTACGAATGTGGACTCACAATTGAGTTTATATTAATAAACCACAATTTGCTGATTGTGTCTAAAAGATGTTTTGTGCGGAACAAGAATAAATCACTATTTATTTGGTTGCGGAACATGCTGCTAGAATTTAGATTTACGCTCTCTCATGCTATGAAGTTTGTGATAAACTTAGAGCATGTGTTATATATTCTCCAACTTGGGGGAGTGTTAATGGTATTCTTGTAAATATATATTTATTTTTATTGATATAAAATAAGTAGTTCGCTCATTGGCCTAATCTTTACCAACCCTAATGTGTATCGTTCTATTCAACATTTACATATTGCCTTCTTTTTAATGAATTTAATTATTACATTTACAGTCCCTCTAATTGGGTCAAGAGTAAAATAAGAAGCTTATTAATTTTTTTTTTGTAGATATCATTACTTTTTATCCAAAGTTTCTAATAGCACAGGAGGCTTGGAGAACATGATAAACCCCAAAGGGAAGGTTTTGAAAAATATGACAGAGGGACCATGGGAGTTAGTAATTTAAATATTTTATAGGGGAGGTAATAATAATTAACTCTTTATTTTTTCATTTTTTTTTTCTTTTTCCTATTTTTTTCTCACTAAAATTTAAGATGCAAATGTAGGACTAATTTTCATTAAGTTTGCTTTTCCTTTTCACTTTCTATCACTAAATGTTTGCTTGTCCTTTTCACTTTCTACCTCTAAATGTAGATCCAAATGTTCTAGTGCAAAACAATTATCTGACAGTGATGAAGAGAGCCTAACTATTTGCCTATACATTTGCAGCTTGTTCACACTATGTATTCGATTTTGGGGTTTTTAGCCTATGTTAATGCATGTATCTTGACAAGAAAATTGTCCTTCTAAGTAACGCCACGACATAGTTTGTGGAAATTTGTACTTAAAAAGTTGGAGAAGTAATAAAAGAAAAAAGGTAAAAATGGAGGATAATTGGAAAAAGTGTTGAAAAGTGAGAATAGGACGAACAATATGTATTTAGTAGTAATATTGAAATTTTAGCCTTTTCTTGCTTTCTAATACCAAATGTTCAAAATGCCTCTTAGGTAAAAAATTTGCATTTGACTCATATCCTATTTTTCAAAAAATAATTAGGGTATAAGGATCTAAAACAATTTTAAAGTATTTATCTAAAATCACATTAAAAGTTAGGTGCACCTCCAACCAGGCTTCTGAATTCTTCTAGGTTTCAGTTTCATTTGCGAGAATTAGAATCAGAGAGCTTTTAAAAAGTGCTTGCGACCTTTTAGCTAAAAAAAATAAATAAATTTGAATGTTTGGTTGAATTAATTTATGTGTAAGTAAATACTACTATGAATTTTTATATTGAAGTGTACCTAATTAATAATTTAATAATTTAATTTATTATTAAATTAATCATTTAATTATATTTATGAATTAATATATATAGATATAATAATTATTATTTTTTTACGTCTATAATACATATCTTTGATCAAACACTACAAAATAAATCACTATTTCAAAGGTCAAGTGTAATTTAAACGTCTATACCAAAAAACAAAAAAGGTTGAATCTACTATTACAACTTATTTACCAAACGTTTTTCTTTTAACTTATTCCTACTTTTTAGCAATGCTGTGCAAATATTCTCAATCTTCTTATGAGTGTTTGCAACAACTTCTAGACTTCTAAAATTCAGCTAAAGCTAAAGCAGGTGAAGTGGTGCTTTAAATTGCTTTTGGCTTTTTTGTAAATATGTAGAAGTTAGTTTTGATATTTTTGCCCTCAAAAACATATTCATATTCCAAAATATCCTTGCATCATATAAATATTTATATATTTGTATGTAGATATTTATATATACACCTATTTGTGTGTATATATATATATGAGATATTTGCAAATATTTGTACGAATATTCATTTATTTATGTATATAAATTTACATCCAAGTATATAAATATATATAACTATAAATATATAAATATATAAATATGAACATATAAATATTTATGTATAATTATATTAATATAAGATAACCATTAAAAATATCTATATAAATACACACACATATATATATGTAACATATATAAGTATGTACATATGCATATATATATTTGTATAAAACAATATATATTTATATATTATTAAAATATATACATAGATATATAAATTTACAAATTTGAACATATAAATATTTATAACTAATTATATTTATTTGAATGGATATAACTAAAATTTATAAATGTATAAATAAATATATATATATATATAGATACGTAGTTACAAAGATATATTATATATAACATACATATGTATTTAAAAAGATAAATTTATTTATAACTTATTTATATATGTATTTATACAAATATTTAAATTTGATATAAATATATAAATATGCACATATATATTTGTACATAAATACATTAATAAGTATTATCACACCCAATAAAGAATATATACTATACTTGTAAATATATATATATATATATAATTATTTAGTAAATTAAATAATATGATTTTTGTATATTTAATTGTACTTAATTTAGAATTTATTTTAAATTTTATTATTAAATTTTATTATTCATTTACATATATCAATTATTATACATAAATATTTTATTTATAATTATAGTTATTACTTTTTATGAATTTAATGTGCACAAATAGTTTAGTTTGATTGATTTGATTAAACTTGACAAGGTAAATTACTAATTTAAAATTTAAGGGCAATATAGACTTTTATTCATAAATAAAAATACTTTTATAATTTATTTACCAAATACTTTTTTTAACTTATTCTATTTTTTAGCAACATTTTGCAAATACTATTAACTTCTGATGTTCATGTGCTTTTCACTTTTCTACAATTAAACACTTTTTCTGAAAATAGAAATTTTTGCAAACACTCCCTGCAAAATATGTCAAAATTATTTAAATCCAACTAGAAACTTAAATCACTTTTTTCTAGTTTTTCCAAACAATGCTTAAACTCGACTTTACTAGGAAGACCACTAAAAGAGAATATATATTTTTATTAAATTCTAAAACAAATATAAAGAAAATTTATAAGAACATAATTATGAGTGGAATCTATTGAATTATAAAATTATTACTTGTAATTTAATTGTCCAAAAAATGTGAGGAAATTCAGTTTTTAATATTTCTTTTTCATTTTCCCATTAAAATTTAAGGTCGAACAGTCCTAAAATAGAAAAAGATTATAAGGAAAGCTATAAATAGTTGATTTTATAATAAAAAGAATAAGAGAATCACACGCCAATCAAAATGCTGCGTGAAATGACGGGAAGCCGGATGCTTTTCTTGTAAAATCACTATAATACGAGGGTTTTCACGAATAGGATTAAAATTGAAGAAACTTTGATACATATTGAAATAGAACTAAAATATTTGGTTTTAATTTTTATAAATTTTTTTATATTCGGTATGGTTTTGGTTTATCAAATACCGACTTATTATTTTTATATACATATTTTATATCTATTATTTATTTTTATATTATTTTAACTTTTCTTACTTGTCAAAATTAAAAAAATAAACTGAAAAATTTAATTATAATTAGAATATTTAATTTTTAAAAAAATTGATTACCTAAACACCAAACCAAAAAATTGAGAAAATATTCTGTAATTAACGAATCAAACTGATTAATTCGATTTCATATTCGGTGTGGTATTTCAATTTATCAAAATTTTAATTTAATTCGGTATGATAATACAGAATGAATACTCCTGCTATAATCTTCTAGGATAAAAAGAATTCAAAAAATTAAATAAAAATGATCACTTTTATGTATGTTAGCATACTATTATTAGGCTTATAAATCAAATCCTGAAAATACTGATTTAAGTGTGAGAAGAATCCAGGACGAACAAAGAAACATATGAACATTAATTGCCAATTATTGTACAGAAGAGATTTCATCAGTTTTTTTCTCCTTAGTATTAGAAATAAGAATAATGCTTAGGGTAGAAAGAAATGGAAAAGAGAAAATATATCTAATATATCTGTCGACTGTCGACTGTCGACTGTCGACTTCTCGTAGTAAATAATCAATTATTATATAAATTATTGAGTATGATATAAATAAATTGTTAACCCTCGATGAAGTTAGAATTGGAAAGAAGAATTTTGAGAGAGTTGATATGGAGGGTTTATAATTGTTTAAATGAGAGCTTTATTCACATGTGCAAGCACTAATTGGATTGATCCTCTACCTATTAGGATTGACCTATTTGGATTTGAATTATTAGTGGGTCCATTTCTATTGCTTAATAGTAAAAATATATGTAAATTATTTGTAAAAATAATTACTCCAATAGTTATTATTCATGATATATGAATAAAATAATTTTTAAATATACAACATAACACTTTTCTTTTATGTCGTGTTATTTTTTATTTATATGTCATCAATACTTTTTATTATATTATGGAATGTTGGGCCTGCTATTGTAAGTGCACCTTTTTTTTTTTTTTTTTTTGTTGGAACAATCAAACCATATGCACTTTTATATTACAATTATAATTGTAATTGCACCTTTTGTTTCAAGTTTTCAACGATAATTGTGTGGTTAAATGTTATTCAATGCACAATTAATAAATCCTCACTTTAAAATATGAAAATTGCATGCAATGTTTTGAATAATTTTTATTTTGAGAAAATCTCATTCAGAATGTTTGAAATAAAAATGTTAAATGAGTGAATTGCAAAATTTGATGTTTCATTTAGAAAAAAAATAATTTTTATTTAATTATTTTTAAATATAAAATAAGGATTACCTTATGAAATGAATGAGTGTAGGCTTTAAAATACGATTATTTTTTAATAATATTTCTATAAAATAATTTCATAAAATGAATAAAACAAACATATATTTAAATTATAAATACAAAATCAGGGGAAATAAAATAAAAAAATAGCCTATATGTCATAATGCATTTTTGTAAAATCTCCAAGAGAATGCAATCCTATACATGATTGTCTAAGCTACAACATGTATCACAAGAACAATGACAAAAAAATATTTTCTATCGTACTAAAAATAATTTTATCATTTATAAGGATGCATAACTTTAAAATTTAATAAATTTACATATTCAAGATTTATTATAAATTATAAATTATACATAATAAAAATTAATATTATACAAAATTGGGGACCGCTATCTTGCCGGTCCTCTTGACTCCATCTCATATTGTCACCGCCAATTATAGTTGTCAAATGGATTCGGCCTAATCGGCCAAATTCGTAACCAACCCACTAAAAACTAATTCAAAATCGGCCCGTGAACAGTAACAGACTTTCTTGTATATGAGTTGGGCCCCTATTGGGTTTAGTAGATGAAACCCAACCCAACCCTTGAATCAACCTATTAAAACTCATACTCGCTTTAGAATCGGCCCAAGTTTAGGACTTTCCAACCCTACCACGGACCTTTTAATATTATATATATTAATTTTATTATGTTGTATGTTTTTATAATTTTTCAATTAATAATTGTAACACGAAGAATTAGAACTTGTGATTTATTGTAAAGATGAGAGCCCTCAAACCATTAAGCTAATCTTAATTTTGTTAAAAATTTTACAAGCAAATTTATATTAATAAAGATTATAGTAAACTATAAAAAAGTTTTATAACAAACTAAAAAAAGTCGTGATAATAATAATCATAAGTATTATAGTAAATTAAAAAATTAGAATATAAACTTAATATAACTCAATAGTCAAATAAAAATAATGTATATTAATTATATAAGATAATTCACGTTAAATTTATAAGAATAAACTTAGACTAATCAAATAAAAGTTAAATCTAAATTTTAGGATGATAGACTTTGAATAATAACATTTATAATTACAAATCCAACTTTAGGACATAATTCAAACTTAATATATAATTTATAATAAATAAAATTTGTATATCCTATATTAAGATATATCATATAAGATATATACTTTTAATTTTATTTTTATTTTTAAAGAATAGCCCATGGGTCTAACCCACAAGCCCAACTCATGATGCCCGAATCAGGTTTAAAATCGCCCCACTAGCACTAGGCTAGTAAGTTGAGGTGCGCGTTCAAAATTTTTATTCCACCCGACCCGAATCATTTGGAAATTGGGCTTGGACTTAATCGTCCTACCTCACAAACGGATTGACACGAGTTTGGACTGACCCAGTCCAAATCGGCCAGCCCAGATCGCACAAGTGACAACTTGACCACCAATACTCTCTTTGACTATCCCAAGCCACCGTGGCCACCATCCCTCCTCCAAGTGCCTAACCCCTACACACAGTTAAAGACACCATCTCGATCCCCATCATTACCCCCTCACTCACCCATGTTGCTCCCTGTTAAAATCTGAAACCCCATCTCAATCTGTCTCCGTGTGTGTGGTAGAAAGAATGCTTGTGGAAGGATTAAGGGGTACAAGTTATGGTATCGAGTTAAATTAGAATCCTATCTCGTTAATATTGTTGAACATCAGCTAAGTCGCAAACAATATTTAAATTCATGCTTATAATTATGAACTAATTGAAGCCTTTTAAAATATTTTCTTTGCAAAACCATGTACGATGGACCAAATTGGAAGGAGGGGGATGGGGCATGATGCTTTAGTTATTCTTCATAATTAAATCGATGGTTAAATCGATTTTATTGACGGTTTATGATTCAATTGATCGAACCGATTCAACAATCGAATCATTCTAATAAAAATTAATTATTATTTTTATTATATTATGTAAAATAATCATATAATAAATTAATTGTTATGTATTACATTTTAAAAATTAAAAAAAATAACTACCTAAAAATTTATATAAAAAAATAAAAAAATCAAATAACCACGTAATATAATAAAATACCAAATTTATTTTTTTTATTAAAAATTAATTTGACCGGTTGAATAAAAAATTCAATTATTTAACACTAATTGGACCGTACAAACCACCGATTTTTTGTTGAACAAGCCGGTTTCATCCGATTTTGAAAACAATACCTTCAATCATCTTTTGATCTTTCCCTCAATGTAATGGAATTAACCATGTTATTATGCACCACCATAATAAATGTATCAAGATATTCCATCTAAATACATAATACAATTTCTAACCATCTTTTAAACATGTTTTTCAAAACTTAAAACTCCAGAAACACATTTCAAATTTCCAAATTACAAAATTTTGATTAGGAAAAAGATATGTACTTTACATTTTTATGCTATATTATACTTAAAAATTCCACTAGTTAAAAAGATTTTACTTGGCCTAGCAGGAAACTGGCACATGCTCTTCATGTGCAGGTCCTCCCCTCTTTATTAGATTTGCCCAAATTGCTCCCTTCTGAATGAACAAAAAGAGAAGACCATCCAACACACACACACACACACACACACACACACACTTCCCTCTGCTCACTAGAAAAGCTGACATTCATGTGTAAGTGAGAGAGCTTTCTCACAATTAAAGCCATCCTATACTGCTTTCATTCTCACCCCAAATACACACAGATTGCTACTCTTTTCCTACTGCCAATCACCTCAGCACTTGATTCATACTGCTTCTCTCATTACCATATTTGCATTTCATACTTCAGAGGACAACAATTTAAAGGGCCTATCTTGATCATCAAAATCTCATGCATGAACTTTTGCTTCAAGTTCTTGATTTTGACATAGAATTATTAAGTGGGTCAAGAATTCTTGATTTGGAGGTGAAAGATTCCATCTTTTGCCTTCCAGCGGTCGGCTCGATCCAATCTGATTGATGAGCTGTCTTGTATTCTTGATTTGGCACTGAATTGTGGAAGATTCCAGCGAAAGATGCGGCGGCGGGCGTCTGACTATCGGCGCCCGGTTCGAAGGAGGTCCTCATGTTGGATCTGGGCACTTATTGTGTTGTTTTCGATTGCAGGTTTGGTTTTATTTGTTGTTCAGCATTACCATCATGATGAGGATCATGTCGAACAGCCTGTTCTGGTAAGACTGGAGCAAAAAACCACTATCTTTATTCATATTGTGTTTCGTATTGTTTTGGTTCCGTTTCTTGGATGGTATATAATTGCCAGTTTGAGTTGCATGAGTGTTCTATCAGTTAAATAAAATAAAAAAGGTTCACTCCTTCCTGAACTCCAAAATAACAACCAAATAGTTATGATTTGGGTTTGTGAACTTGGTTCAAGTACAATGATGTTTTGGTCTTTATTTGTACTATAATGATCTATAAAAGATTACCTGCCGTCATTATTTTTACTGCTTTGGAAGGAAAATTTATCATTGCGTGCGTATATGTTTCTGCGAAAATGAATCTGGTTGAGACAACAATTTTTCTGACTGATAGAACTGTTCAATGAATGGATTTACAGCCTGAAGCCCATATCCACCCAAAGCATATACAAAAGTATAAAATCCTTTTTCAAGATTAAGCACTTAATCTTTACTAATAACAACTCTGCCTATAAGACAATTTCTTGAGTAGCTTCTTTGTTAAATAGTCAATTTGAATGTACTAGGAATTCTGTTAGTGTTCTTGCATTGTTACAACTTTGTTAAATTTTATCAGAAGAAACTTTAGAATTTTTTTGGTTTTTTTGCCCTTCGTATGAACTTAAGAATGTGGTTTCAGTTTCGATATTTCCTGTTCTTTCCTTGTGGTCTGTAGTGCCTTCACAGTAATTTACCTGGCATTAATCTCACTCCATCATCTTTCACTAGTATTTCAATGTGTTTTGGAACTATCATCACCCAACAGCAACTCCATACGATATATTATGGACTAATGCCAAGGTCTATGCTTCCCTCCTCCCCAAAATATCTATGGTGCAACTGATTGCGTTTCATGAAAAAATAGAGAAGAGAGAAAGAGCAAAGGGGAATGTTTAGCAAAATAAATTCCAAATGAGCTATCTTCTTACTGTAGGTGACATTATTCCCATTACAAATTAATTTTCTCTACTTGTTGAGCTTCTAAATTAACATAGTAATAAATTTGATAAGTGTATTTGCAAGATATGTTGTTATCTTTGGATATTTGCAAGATATGTTGTTATATTTTGATATCCTTTGCCAATATCTCCATAATAAAGCTGCTGCCGCTTGTAGTGCTATTGAGTTGGCTGCATTCTCATTCTCAGTCGTTTTCTGGAGTAACTGAGTTGGGAGAGTGTTTTGTTGATGAACAGTTGTGTTGCTTCGATATTCTAAAAGGATAAACTGAAAGGCTTCAATGTACTGAGGAATTTTTGTTTGGATATATAGTATTTGATGATATGGAGGAGGTTGGACATTTGACAAGTTTCTAACTTCATGAAAAAAATAAATAAATTCAGTGATGAAAATATTTTGGAGACAACCAAAAACATCAAAGATCCCCGCATGGAGCTCCAACTTCACGTTACGATAAGCACATTGGATGATCCTGTGAGAGGCTAAGAAATAGTGAGTTCAGCGGAGAGTGTTTGTAACGAGTCAAGCTCCATATGAGGTGTTTGTGTACCCAGTCAGCTGTTAATTAGACCATATTATAGTACATTATAAAGCTTGAAAAGTTGTTTGAAAGACCTGGTAAGGGGTACTTTTGTAGCTAGTCCTTGTCGCTCCCATTCGCATATAATCCATTCCTTGTAACTTGTAATTCTAAATGGTCCATTGTTGAGCTGATAGAGATTCTAAACTACCTTTCTCAGGAACTTTCTATGTGCAAATTGGTGAATTGTAGAAGATCATTGGACATCCATGGGCGGTGGATGGGTCAATTCTTCTGAAGACTTTGATTATTAGGTTAGTTGGATAAAAATAGAATTAGAGAAATGTAAAACTTTGATGGAATGGAGAAGGTCTACTTTTGTATTGAAAGGTGTACAATGAGGTTGTGATATTGCCTCAATATGTACATGGAAAGAGATGAAAGATTTCTAAGTGATTTACTCATTGTTTGTATTAATTTTCTGATAAGGTACTTTTGAAACAATGAAATCATATATCTTTAATGAAAACTAATAAAAATGATTTCCAAAGTGGCTGGGATTCCTGTGATAAAATTGCTTGTGAAGTCTGGAGGTCCTTTTCTTTTGCTGTAGCCCCTCCCCTGACCTTTGACACCCATAGTGTGGGCTGTTTAATCGAAGTCCGGTGTCACGGATGATATTTAACTGAGTGAAGTAATTGGAAGGTCTTTTGATCACTTAAAGTGTGAAGACCAAGCAACAGTACATGGAAAATTCTATTAAGATGTGTAAGTTTTGAAAATAGTGGGCTGGAATTAAAGGTTATAGCTGAAAAAACAATAAAGATTTGTATAACCAAGTTCTAGTTTTAATGAACCCGTACAAATGAATGCAGAATGCCTGAATTTACTCCTGGGTTATCTGGAAAAAGAAACTGAGCTCGAAGGACAAAACTGATAGATATGGCAGGTGAAGGTTGAAACTCAGCCATGGCTGGTATTCAGATGAAACGGAAAGGATGAACCTTAGCAGAGTGCTGCAGTAGGAAACTTGAAAGATGGCTTCCCAAAAATGGAAAGCACTAATAAGTAGAACTTGAAGACTGAGCCCAGGGTTGGGAATAAAGGAAACCTCAGTTTATTGCACCGAGTAACTCCCTCTTATGATGTTTCATCAAAAAGAATATCAAGTGACAATGCAGAGCTTAATATATTTTTCCCAAATCTCACAAAATAAAGTTTTTGTTATACCATGGTTCCTGTTTCAGACTCAAGCTCAGCTTTGTAATGATCAGGGAAATGATGCACGAAGAGATCTAGGAACCAGGCTGCATCCCCTGGAGATAATCTATTGCGTATCATCCATTAATTGGTTCTGGTTTGAGAATATTTGTTTTAGTTCATATCTTTGTGTCTCTGGATAGAGCTTAACATCTGATATATTTTAATGGATTAATTAACTATGGCAGAAATCTTTAATTTGCCACCTTTTTGGGAAATGACTATTATTTCGGTCTATTATGTATTTGATAATCCTTGGTGGGTTTATAATGTGACCTGGCACAAGGGAAAGAGCCTGTAGGCTCAAGTCTCACCAAAATGTATACATTTTTTTTCTTACCATTTATGTAGGCCTTAACTTTATAGTAATACGGCTAATTCGTACTCGATTGCTTCTTTGAATTATATATAATCTTAATGAATTTACTGCCAATCACTTTGTTGGGGAAAGAGAGCAGCAAAAATTAGTTACTTTCCTTGGAAAGCATCTAGATCAAAATTGGAACAAGTGATTTTTTGATTCTGAGAATGCTTGTATAATTGACCGAACAAGTTTTAAGAGAATCTTTGGAGTTTTTGAAGTTCCATTATTATCTGATGTTCTCAGGGAGTAATGCCTCAGATTCTATCTAGACTCCTTAATGTCTTCCTCTTCCTCCTCTTGTTGAAGTTTTATTGATATCCAGCACTACAATTATTGTCTTTTAGTCCTCAGTAACTTAAACAATCACCCAAACAAGTTTTCTTTCAACCCTACTGATGCGTCCATATTGTTGGCATCAAATACCTTGAAATTTACCTTTAACCCTTTAAGGTTTCATTCTCATTTCTTACCTGGGCTCATGATCATCCTTCTGATCTCCAGCCTATCAGATGGCTAGTATTGTACTCTGATTTTCTTTGGTGATCCCTGGTGCCACCCTACCTTCCACAGTCTTGCTCTTACCTCTACAAGACAGTAGAGCCGGGGGTGGGAGGTGGGTAGATGCTGGTTTTTTAGAGTGGCCCTCCATCGTTTAAGTTTGATTTCTTATCAATGGGGAGTCATTCATATCACAGAACTTCAATAGTCGTCATATGTTAGAATGTAACTTCCTTACAGCAGAGAAGACTTGTTTATATTGAAAAGAGAGGTAGTTACCTTGCATAACACGCCTTTTGTTTCCTTATCCCACTAGAATTCTGAATCTTTCCCCAGCTACTGCCCTAGGGCAGCCCATATCTATCCTGGGTCAAGCCTATCACGGCTTGGCCCCCTCAAACCAAGTCAGGGCCAATGGGCCTGGCGCAGGAAGTCCCGTCATTATCTCTTTACATCGAATTGTAATTAGCCAGGCCCGTCATCATCCCAGCCCGTCTAGAGAGGCCAAATATTGTGGTATTACACACAATCTATACAATGCAGAGCCCAAAACAAATAGAAATGCTGAAAAAGCACCCTGGCTAAGCCACATTCTTCTATCTTCCTCACTATTATTTTATGACCTTTATGCATTCCATATGAAATTTGAATTCCTTATATCTTAACTTTCCTTTGTGGCCTCAGAATAGAGCCTCACTGCCTCAACCTGAAATTGAGCTTTACATTTTTCTGCTATTTATTTTAGATTTTGAGTCTCCATATAAAGATAGAGCATTTGACTCATTTGTACTACATCATTCTGTTTATTGCTTCAAACTTCTGTGCCGAGCTGGACATAGGGTACATTATTTGATTTCCTTTCATGATTTCAGAACAAGGACTGTTAGATGGTTAAGTTTGCATGGTTCACAGGCCTTTTCTTTTCTAAGATGATTTGTTACAGCAAGTTGACAGATGTTGGCTGCGTTACGCGGATGTGGTTGCTTTACATATTTTGTTCAGCAATTTACTGATTTTTCATGTTATTTTTTGGTCTAAAATGTTCTTTATTTTCTAAAATCTTCCTGTATTTTCCAGGAGATTAATCCCAGAAATGACCGGGTTGTTCATGAGAGTCGAAATTTAACTGAAGAAATATTAAGTGCTAGATCATATGCCAGACAATTAGCAGAGCAAATGACCCTTGCCAAAGCCTATGTCATTATTGCAAAAGAACATAATAATCTCCATCTTGCTTGGGAGCTTAGTTCAAAGATAAGAAGCTGCCAGTTCTTGCTCTCCAAGGCTGCAATGAGAGAGGAGCCCATATCTCTAGATGAAGCTGAACCAATCATTAAAAGTTTATCGGTCCTCATTTTTAAGGCACAAGATGCCCATTATGATATTGCAACCACAATGATGACCATGAAAAACTTTATTCAATCTTTGGAAGAGCGTGCAAATGCAGCAACTGTTCAGAGTACAGTATTTGGCCAACTGGCTGCTGAATCACTACCAAAGAACCTTCAGTGCATTGACATTAAACTCACAGCTGATTGGCTTCAGAACAAGTCAACACAAGAGCTTGCAGAAGATAGGAGGAACTCTCCCCGACTAGTCGACAATAATCTTTACCACTTCTGTATATTTTCAGATAACCTTCTGGCTGTTTCGGTTGTTATTAATTCTACTGTTTCCAATACTGAACATCCAAAGCAGCTTGTTTTCCATATTGTGACAAATGGAGTAAAGTATGGAGCAATGCTGGCTTGGTTCCTCAGTAATGGTTTTAAAGATGCTACAATAGAAGTCCAAAATATTGAAGACTTCACTTGGTTGAATGCATCTTATTCTCCTTTAGTGAAACAACTACAAGATGCAGATTCAAGGAAATACTACTTTGAAGGTTCACAGGATACTAGTGTTGAGCCGAAGTTCCGCAATCCAAAGTACATCTCTTTGTTAAATCACCTTCGATTCTACATCCCAGAGATTTATCCCCAGTTGGAGAAGGTAGTCTTTCTTGATGATGATGTTGTTGTCCAGAAGGATTTGACTCCTCTCTTTTCACTGGATTTGCATGGAAATGTGAATGGGGCAGTTGAAACGTGTCTTGAAGCTTTCCACCGGTACTACAAGTATCTCAATTTCTCAAGCCCACTTATCAGCACCAAATTTGATCCTCAGGCATGTGGATGGGCATTCGGCATGAATGTCTTTGATTTGATTGCTTGGAGAAAGGCAAATGTGACTGCAAGGTATCATTATTGGCAGGAACAAAATACTGATAAGTCACTTTGGAAGCTTGGCACTCTTCCTCCTGGACTTTTAGCTTTCTATGGATTGACCGAGCCACTTGATCGGAGATGGCATGTCTTAGGATTGGGTTATGACCTGAATATTGATAACCGCTTAATAGAGACTGCAGCGGTGATTCACTTTAATGGGAACATGAAGCCTTGGCTAAAGTTGAGCATAGGCAGGTATAGGCCTCTATGGGAGCAGTATGTGAATCAGACCCACCAATATCTTCAGGACTGTGTCACAAGTTGATATGATACTTTTAAGTTGCGGGTAATTAATTCAATCTCTTTTTTTTTTTTTTTTTTGTAGTTTTTCAAATATATGATTGCATTAGCGTAGCGTTAGAATAGAATTTTTTTTTAAATTAATGAGGATCTTTTTTCTTCTCTCACCTATTTAAAGTTACATATCTTGGAAGGGGGAATTTTTTTCTTATACACTAGAAAGAAACCATGTATCGATAAAAGCTGTAGGGGATTTCATTTTTGGCCGATGAAATTCTTTTTAGCTTCTGCAAATTGTACTCTCAGTGTTTTAGAAGTCCAATCATCTCTTAGCTTGCTTGTACTGCTTTTGGTATTGTTTCTTTTTCACAGCAACCACATGTGGTTGAAGCCATTTGTATATAGTTTCTAATGGTCGTTTTCTCTCGTTGAAAACTAGGTTAGTGTCATGGTAGTCATTCATCCTTGCAAGACATTTTATTTTTCAAACAGATCTGTGGCATTAATCCATTTTGTTAAACACTATTTGTCTTCTCATCGCTATTTATTCCAAAATGCATGTATTTGTTTGGAATAGCTTCTCGGCCGGCTTGTTGTGGTACTCCAAGCTGTGTATTGAAAATTCTGGTTCATTTTTGTGATACACAGATTGATTGGTTTTGGTGGATGGTATAACTTTCAGTTCACTTTGATTTCTTGTTAAAGTTGATTGCCCTATGAGTATTTCTACTATAATATACATAAGAATGGTTATTTGACGAGTTTAAATAGTTTGTTGGTAAGTACTTTGCACCTACCGGACCTCGTTGATACTTTATTTAAGAATTTAAGAAACTCTACCCATCTATAAAATAGATGAAGCTTAGGAAGGAGTTGCATATTCTCCTAGAAAATTCATTCGCTCGTTGATATTGATTTTATTGTAGATGTACTCTTCCTATTCGAATCGGGGTTTGAAACCAAACCTCTCCTCGTAAGGATAGATAGGGGTCCGTACCCCTTCCTCAGGGGTACTCGGCTCCTTCCAGTGCAGTTTCGGCTTTCTTTGGAGTAATAAAACTGTTCCAGTTACAATACTCGATAAGAAAAAGGCCCCCCAAAAAGCAAAAAAGAACATAACCTCCTATATTGGAGGGAGTTGGGGAACAATATCCTCATTTTCTGAAAAAAAAGAAGAAAAAAAATGGTCGTATTAGAGAGTTTAATGTTCGTAGGTATTGCAGCATTTATAGCCTTTTATTGGGAAAAGGTAAGATACTCTTACTGCACAAAACAACTATCAATTTGAACCAAACTTTGTTTGGCATTGTTCTTTATGTTGAGGATTTTCTTTTTCTTTTCTGAGCTTTGGTACTTAAATGCTAGGGTTAATTATAGGGAACTCCTCCCTTATAGTATGTTCAATATAAATACATTTTCCCTATGGTATATCTAATTCCATTTACCTATCTTAAAATTAACCTTCGTCAGAAAGTCCTTACGTTTTATATATGAAATGACCCATCATCATTTGTCAAGAATTACACAAACATTTCATGAAGTTAGTTCAATATAAAAGACCTCTCATATGGTATGTCCAATTACAATAACCTTCCTTGAAGGCCATTTGTAGTTTGTTTGAGGGGAAAAAAAGAAAATACAAATACCCTAAATATTCAAAGGCACTTTTTAGCCTATATTAAAGCATACCCCATATAATCTTAAAATGTATAAAACTAAATTGGTTAGAGACAATATGTCCCTAATTCAAAATCATATTTTAATTGATGATTCTTCCACTTCTTTTCTTTCCTCCTCATACTCGTCCAGAAAAGGCAATTCATGGTCTTAATAGATCAGTGAAGGTGGCGATCTAGGCTTTTGAGTTAGAGTTTAAGAGAACAAATTTCAATACAAATATGTATAACAATTTTGAATGTACCTTTTTATTTGTTTATTTGAAAAATATGAAGATCTCATTCCTTTTTCTAATTTTATTTCATGGTAAAAATAAGGCGTTTTAAAAATACTTGATAAGGTGATAAAAAATGTGTGCCTAATTATTATTAAATAATGTAATTTCATAAAAAAACATTTGCAACTATATTTATGTAGAAAAATATGAAACTTTGCTACACTTATGAAATGTTATAAGTAAAATATAATATTTCATAATGTGCTAATAATAAAGTAAAGAAGAATTTCAATAGTTTTTGATAAGAAATATATATTAAATCTCAAGGGCAAATTTTTGTTAGACAAATTTCACTGGGGTTTTGTGTAAACTTACACAAACATGAAGAAGGTTGTAAATTTTTACCATCCATATGAAACAGTAATGCTTAGAATAAAATCAAAATTTCCCTTTCTTTTTTACATTTTGTTGATTTATCTTTATATGTTTCGGTCTTATAATCAAACGGGAATTTGTAAACTGATAATAAACATCAAGAAATGTAAACATAAGTGGACATATCGTAAAATAGGTGTCCATGCATTAGATAAACATGAGGAAAGGTCATGTGATTAACCTTAAATGCTACTGTTGAAAGGTTTTAGGAAATTCCACTAAATTTTTAAATTAGTATAATTTTTATATATAAAATGATTAAATTTTAAAAAAATTCTCTCTAAAAATTGAAATATAACTTTTTATCTACATTAGATAAACCTTAGGAAAGATCATGTCATTAACCTTAAATACTACTGTTGAAAGGTTCAAGCAAACACCATAAAATTTTTAATTAGTATAAATTTTATATAAAAAAATCATTGAATTTTAAAAAATTATCCCTTTAAAATATATTTTTATCTACTGTTTTTAAAATAAAATAAATCTCACCTTAGGGTATTCAATTTTTGACTCCGTCCCTAGTGACAATGCTTAAATTAGTAAATCCAAGACAATTAATAGTCAAACATCAACCTTTGTCACTTCTCATTAGCTTTTGAACCCCACAACACAATACAAAAACATTGAAGCCTTTGCTTGCAGAGAAGACCATTATTCAGAAATCCCTTTGTACATGTTTATAAAACTCTCCAATTTTCACAGTGAAATGCTTCATAAATTTGCTGATCCTAAGTTTCACAAACTTGCCCCAATTTGACAGCATACTGCAGTTCTTGGATATAGACAGTAAGTAAAGAGGTTCTCTCCCACCTGCCACATAAATTGAACAACAACAATCTGGTTTACAATGATCCATAGAATACCACACTTCACAACACTCTTATTCCAGCACACATTCGAAATGTAAGTACCTCAAACCACAAACAGACATCATAACTTTACCAAACAATAACAACTCCAAATACACATCGAAACAGCACCTAATCAGATGGCTCATTCGGCCAAATTCCAACTTCATTATAACCATCTTCAGTAGCACAAGCTCTGAACATGCCTGTTGTATTAAATGGCATTGTAACTTCTCCTGTTGCTGACACGGCAACCAACCCAGCCGCGAACCTTGGTAGACGCTCCTCTATAACATATGCTGCTGCTTCTTTGAGAGAAAGCCCCTTATACTCCACAACAGCAGCCACTTCTCTTGCAACCGTAGCACGAATTATAGCTTCACCTTTGCCTGTGGCAGAGACTGCACACAGATTGTTAGCGTATGTTCCCGCCCCAATTATGGGCGTACCACCAATTCTCCCCACCATCATGTTGGTGGATCCACCGGTAGATGTAGCAGCAGCTAAGTTTCCATAACTATCAACACACACACATCCAACTGTTCCAGTTTGACCATCCCCATTTTGATGTAATGCTTCTTCTTCAACTTCTTGCTTTGGCTGTGTATTTATCAAAACAAATAGAGGAGGCAAAAGTTCATATCAGTTCAGACACAGTTACATACTTTAAAACTCAACTTCCTGAGAAGGGAAGGTAAACAGAAGAAGAGCATACCTGAACTCTGTTAGCTTCTTTTGCTTCTTTCAGTTTCTCAATGTTTTCGGAGGTTATAAAATAGCTCGGATCTACCGTTTCAACGCCCTACACATGGAAAAATCACCAGTAAACCGTTTGCAGTATGCAAAAACAAAGTTGATGATTGATATTCGTGTAAAACCGATTACGTGTTAGGCTTATTTAGTAATCAAACTAGGTAAAATCATATAGCAGAGATGTTCTGAGTTTTGGATTTCAAGAAACAAATAAGCATAACATCCATTGATCCCTTACTTGTTCCCTGGCAAATGCCTCTGCTCCATCAAATGCCAGATATATATGTGGAGTTTTCTCCATAACTAGCCTTGCTAGAGATATGGGGTTTTTAACAGTGGTAAGACCAGAAACAGCTCCACATTTCATTGTACTTCCATCCATGATGCAAGCTTCCATCTCAACACTGCCATTGCTGGCCAAATCAGACCCTTTACCAGCATTAAAATATGGATTGTCTTCCAGTTCAAGCACCTGTATAATTCAACTTTAACTACATCAAATATATCAGTATATACCATCTTCTGTTTTTCTGTAGCCTGTACCTTGCAGCTTCATTACATATAACCCCACCCCAACCCCCCACACAAAAAATAAAAAATAAATAAATAAATAAATTTATCATTATCTTAAGATTGCAACAACTTAGTTAGTTACATGACGGGAAAATTTTGAAATTTAAATTAGGAAAAAATGTATTTTCAGTCTCCAAGTTGGCATATTTTTAAATTTCCCCAGTTTTCTATCCGATTTATATGTTAATCCATTATTTATTGCCTTAGTGGCAATTCTAAATTAATTTGACTGGAAATTTGCAAAATGGCCAAAAATTCTAAAGTATGGCTTGAAATGATAGAGAATTTGGAATCTTTTGGAGGTAAATTGAATAAAATTCCCATATATATTGTCAAAATTGCAAAAAAATTCCATATGACACATGGGTTATATGCAATTTAATCCCACAAGGGGAATTTTCTATTTTTATTTTTAATTTACACATGGGATATTTTGCAACTTCAACAAAACACAAGGGTCTATGCAATTTATCCCCACAAAATCCCCAAATTTTTGGAATTTTCCGTCAGTTTCAGGCCAAATTTGAATTTTCAAGCTAATATTTGAATTTTCAATCAATTTAAATTGAAATTGCTACTAAAATCGACTGCCTAAAATTACAAAACGAATAGATAAATGTAAAACTTAAAATATGGTAACTTACATAAACAAAAAAAATAATATTTTTATGTTACTGCCTGCATACCACGAGTTCAACAATATCTAAGGGTGATTTATTGGCCTTGAGAGCATCGATGCCAATTTGGAGGGAGTGGCGGAGGGCGGCCTCTAGGAGCTGGCGGCGTTCCGGTGTCATAGAATGTGGGATATCACCAGCGCCGCCGTGCAGTGCTATTGCCCAACCCATCGCCATGCATGCAACACTATGAATACTATTTCTTATGTTCGTTTGTTGGAGGGAAAACATAACTATGAGCCTGGATTTTATAACCTTCTTGCTTTGAGGTTGTCTGGATATGGGACCCATTTTCCTTTGGCTTCTTAGGATAAGTACCCCGAAAGTCGTCCAGGGATTAGTTTTTCTTTTGTAAATTTTGTATTATTCAATTAATCATTTAAATGAATGAATTATTAAATATATATATATATTTTAAAATAAAATAAAATATATAATAGTAGGTAACAACTCAACTCATATACATTTTCTCTTGTTTATCTCTGTCTGTCTTCTTCCCCTCTCTCTTGGAAACTATTAAATCCCCCACTTTGGGATATAAATATTCCACAATCAGTCTTTCTTAGAAATTTTCTACTCAGAAATTTGATCCAAAAACGCGTTTGCAAAGTGATTGTCCATTCATTTATTTGAGAGATTGGGAGTACTCAAAGTCATTTTTGTGGCTTAAAATCATTTTCAAAGGCATTAGTCAATTCAAAT
This sequence comes from Paulownia fortunei, assembly GCA_019321725.1. NCBI lineage: Eukaryota > Viridiplantae > Streptophyta > Magnoliopsida > Lamiales > Paulowniaceae > Paulownia > Paulownia fortunei. Next base: position 12,892,086 of record CM033118.1, read on the forward strand.
TTGAATTACTTTTAGGTTGTTTGAGTACAAAAATTAAAAAGTGATTTATTGTAAGTTTTAATTGGTCAATTCCCTATAGAAAATCATATTTGTAATAAAATATTAAATACTAATGTCAAAATTATCTTATTTATATTAAATATTAATAATTTTTATTTTGCCATATAAATAATTATCACAGATTTATTAGTAAAAATAATTATCCCTAAGTTGTCTACTAACAATCAATTAATGATACATATAGTGATAATACAAATATAGTCACTTAGCCATTATAATAATTATATTATTACTGAGTTATTATTATACATTTACCACTAATTATAAATAGTAATTAATAACAACTTATACATAATTTATCATAAATTTTTTCCAAAACTTCTTACGCATTATTTTTGTCATTAATATTATTATTACCAATTTTTTTTTTCACTTAGTATATAATTAATGACAATTTATATATTGTCACTTCACATGATAAAAACAATCTTATTTCTTATAATGAATTGAAGTTGTATAAAATCAAATTTTTGAAAACAATTGAGTCAAAATCGATTGATATGGAATGATTTATTTATTTTTATTTAAAAAAATAACATACCAAACCCAATAATTTTTCGTGGAGTTGTTATTATATTTGGTTAGGTATTAATTAACACAAGATTTCAAAGTCTGCCAGTCGTCTTTTCATGTGTCTTTTTATCTTTTCATGCTCTTTCCTGGAAATTCCTCATCCAACAACTTGATATAATTGATTTTCCACATTCATCCTCTGTGACCTCTACTAATATTTACTTAATTTCGAACTATACCGATTTTCGACAGGCGATAACACGTCGACATGGTTCCTATAATAATGAAAGATGGTTAAATACACTTTGCATTCCTTAAGTACGACATTGATCGCATTTAGCCCCTAAAGCTCAAAACATAATAAACACCCCTTCAAAACGTGGTATTGATCAAAACTTTTATGACCAAAATATCTTTCTCATTTAATATTCTAAAGTATATTTTGTCACACACACCCTCTAAAATATACTCTGAGTTAGTTTGAATTTTTATATAAAATTTTATTTGAAAATACAATTTAAAATCAATCGCATTTAGCCTCAAAAGCTCTAAACATAATAAAAACCCTTGAAAATGTAATGTGGCATGGATCCACGAAAATATCTTTCTTATTTATCCCCTAAAGCATATTTTGTCACAAACAACCCACTAAAATATCTGAGTTATTTTGAATTTTTATTTAAAATATACAATTGAAAATGTATGATATTTCATAACTTAATTAGAAATGTGTGAAAGCTCCACAAATTCACATTCCTCGATTTTTTTTGTCATTACTCCAACTATTTTGCAACTATGTTTTACAAAGTAAACTGTTCATGCAAAAAATCCACATAATGTGTGTATATATTATGTCCATATAGTTTTGCAAAAACATTATTTTATAATATGTTAAAATTATATATATTTTATAAAATTGCATATATACATATTTGTAAGATATCATAGTTTATATTATTCACCAAATTATTGAGTATTTGATTTTGTCTTATACATTAATTATATATATAAGTCCGTGTATGTATTACACACGTGTGGGTACATAGGTAACTATATAATTTTGTTCAATCATTTATATAAATATACTTATCTATGTAACCAAATTTGTTAACCAACACAAAAGGCACCTATACATACAAATATAACTAATACAATATAATAAATGGATCATGAGCCCAAAACAACTTTAATAGTCCAAGTGTAAAGAGTAATAAATCATGGATCAAAGTCCCTCCAAAGCCCATTAAATTAAGTCTAAATGGTTAACAAAAAATATAAGTTATAATGCATAAACTAAGCCCATGGAGGCTACGACACCCAAATTCATAGGCTCATGAAACCCAAATAATCTATAAATTATATTACATAAGATTATACCATCCGACCTTATGGGTATAAATATATCCATTCTCCTTCATTTTAAAGTACATTATTTAATATATGGACATTCACTTTCTCTCAAACTTTACACTGACTTGAGCATCAGAGAGGTATCCCTGGACTAACTCCCGGGAAACCTAACATTTTGTTCATGTCACAAGTAGAAACCCACTCAAAAGTTTATAACTCACAAGAAAAGTTGACCACATGCGAGGACCCCCTCAAAAGTTGATCGCGAGCGTGGAGTTGATGCTCGAAAATCTGGACCATATCATTTTGGTACCATCTGTGGAAAATCTGCCTTGGAATTAAGATGGTTGACTAAGTCTAGATATAAAGTAGCGAGAGAAGCCAACGCCCATGATGACCCCCCTACTGGGGGTGCTTGCGGCAATGGAGGTGACCCCCTATTGGAGACGCCCACAGTAATGGAGGTAATCGACATCCACCTCCACCCAGTCTGAGAGATTCGCCCCGCCTTGTAAGCGTGACCGACACAAATAACGGTACTACAGATGACCTAAGAAGAGCTTGAATGCCACCCAAGAGGAGCTCTCTTGTCATCGCGTCTCCAAGAGGAGCTCGCATGCCTCATAAACCCAGGAGTAGCTTGCGAGGAGCTCTTGCATCATCGCGACTCCAAGTGGAGCTCATTCACCATTACACTCCCAAGAGGAGCTCTCGCTCTATCGTGCCCTCAAGAGGAGTTTGCACACTATTTCACCCCTCAAGAAGAGTTTTCGTGGCCTCGCGTCCCAAGAGGAGATCGCACACCATCATGGCCCTAGGAGGAGCTCGCGTGCCAACGTACCTCCAGGAGTTCATGCGCTCGTGCCTTAAGAGATTTTACTAATAGAGAATAGCCCAATTACTTAGATTGTTTCTACAAAGTTTAGCCCTTGAGGCTTAATATGAGACAATCATTTCCACTCAAGTTGTAAGCCTCAAGTGGCTCTCGTTCAAGTACTTAGTAAATTTTGGTGAAATCAATAAAATTCTTCATTTTGCATTACAATTGCATATGTACCTACTCTACTACTAAACAAAACACTATACTACTATCGACCCTAGAGGTCAACTACATTCTCTTAAGGTCATTAGTGAGCCTGGTCGGCTCAACCCTAAAATCTCACAAGTTCGACTTCTATTGAGGCTAATGGCACCCGGATTATGCGCCATCCCTTGAGGATAGCCAAAGCTTAGCCATGGATGGTTCAAAAGAATCCCATGAAATAAAAAATTTAGAAATCCTTACAGTCTCAAGAGCTCACGCATAACCGAGGGGCCATATCGGCTCCCATATTTGAAAAGTCCTACTACCTCCACCCTTGAGAAGCCTTACTGTCTCTTATACTTGAGGCGTCATATCTACCTTATCTCCCGATAAGCTTTATTGGTTCCTACACTTGAGAGGTCCTACTATCTCCACCATTGAGAAGCTTTACTGCCCCTCATACTTGAGACGTCATATCTACCTCTTCTCCCGATGAGCTTTATTAGCTCCCACACTTGAAAGGTTCTACCGAACTCCACCATCAAGGAGCCTTACTAGCTTCCATACTTGAGAGGTCATACTGATCTCTTCTCTTGAGGATCCTTATTGGCTGCCACACTTGATAGGTCTTACCGACCTCCACCCTTGAAAAGTTCTACTAGATCCCATATTTGAGAGGTTCTATTGACCTCCACCCTCTAGGAGCCCTATGGCTCTCATACTTGAGAGGTCCTACCAATCTTCTCTCTTGAAGAGCCTTACTGACTCCAAAAATAGTTAAGTCTACCAACGAAAATGATTAATGATTATACAAGCCAAAGCATAAACTCGATAAAAAAAGTAAATAAATGGACTATGCACGAGAATGAAGGAACAACTTACTAGGCTAAGTCCCCCGCAAGGACTTCCCTAATAACGCGATAGGCTTCACCTTAAGGCGATTGACATCATATTGACTTACCACACTACGAGTCATCCTCCAGCCCAATGCATGATCCTCAACACCCAAAGGGACTCTCTCCCCCAACTTGATTTACCCCGTAGGTGAAGAAGCCCTTCTTCGTACCTTGATGGAAACCAGAAGTAACTGAAAAGTCATGAGGCCTCTTCAGAGCGAGCTCAAGTGTCATCTCAACGGGTTGGCATCTAGTATCACTAGTAACATCATATAACGACGACATCTGCTCATCATTTCTATGAGGGAGAAGAAGGCCTATTACCATCCCTGCTTCGATCAGCACTATTTATCTTCCTCGACTAGGTGGTGCACCCTTCCCACTAGGAGAACGCGAAGGACTTGATTATGAGAATGGAAAACAATAAAGTCAAGTTTTTTGGATGTAAAAAATATAAAAAAGCATTAGATGTAATTAAAAGTGAAAGCATGAAAATGCTAAGTAAATTAACCATGCCATCAAAAAAAAAAAAAGACTCTGTAATTAGACTAATAAGAATAGCACCGCCAACACTAAGGTAGTCTATCGCTGCCGTTGTTTGCCTTAGTTCTATTAAGCAGAGTGCTCCTCCCACTGGGAGTTAAAAAGAGCCGAGCTCGACTTTACGAAATGGAGTCAGAATCAACAAACACTTTTGACAACGTACCCCTCACCCAAGGCCAAGGACTCCCTAGACCCCTAGGAGTTATCCTCCTCACCAGAGTTAAAGGACTCATCGTTCTCCCAAACTTGCTCACATAATTGGATAAATCAAGGATGGCATCAACCTTCTTAAGGGAATTGATAAGTGCATATTTCGACATATTTTTGTATCAAATTATTTATACTTTTCTTGCTTTATTCTTGTTAATATTATTATTTTATTAATGTTTTGTGTTAGAGAATAAATGAAAGCATGTTTCCAGACTTGTGCATTTTTGTACTTTGAGCATAACTTCATGATCAAAAGCCTATGGACCTGAAGCTTATTTCATTTAAAAGTTAAGAGACAGATGTACAACTTTTCTGTTGGAAGATCAACCCAATTCAGTTTTGATGATAGCAGAAAATTCATCCAAGTAGTTATACAAAATGGATCATCAAAATTCGAATCAGAGTTCAGTCTAGTATTGACTTATTTTACCAATTTGGTTATATATCTTGAGCCCAAATTTATTTTGGGCTGAAATTCGGATATATTATACCTAAGAGGCAAATAAACAAGTTTTCTGAAAACAAGATAGTGTGAAAATATGTTAAAATGGTAAAAACATAGGCTGCAAGTTACTGCTGCTATTAAAGAGCGACTCTTGGACATGACTCGGTAATTTGACTATATCTCTTTCATCTGACCACCAAAGTGGACAAAAGATATATGAAAATATATTAGCGTTGAAAGATCTACAATTTTGATTCTTTATGTATATTCAAAATCTGGCTGTATTTGACTAAAAAATATAATTCAATTCAGTGGGTGAGAAATTTGTGTAACAACTTACCAACTCTTGGTAACTAGCATACCACTTGATTAACGTCTCCATTATTTATTTGGCCTCTAGCTTACTCCAAGTATTATAAATAGGCTATGTATTAAACTTGTAAGAGGAGGGGGGTAGAGGATTTCTTTAGACTAAGTTATCTAGTTTGTATGTTTTCTAGTATTGTAAGTTTTCTAATAGTAATATAAATGCATTCTCCAGTTTTTCTTATATTTTTAGTCTTTGCTACTTTTATTATGTCTTTCTAAATTTTATTTTGTTGAAAAAAAAGGGTGAATCTCTTTATGGAGGAAGAGAAATGGTTATAAGGGTAGAAATTGTTTAAGTAAGTTGAATTATTATTTTTATTTTTGATTTAAACCCTATTTGTTTTGTAGTGATTCTTGATTTATGTATCTCCAATGACACAACAAATACTTGGGTTCATTTAGCTTATTGCACGGTTTTACCCCACCGACTGCTAATGTGAAACCTTGATTTGTTGTTGATGAAGGTGTGTATAAATGCTTGATCACATAAATAAGTATTGACGTTAAGAGATAATTTGCAATAGTAAGACAATATCATGATTACCTTATTGCATGAGTTACTTGATAATATCTTCCCATTGGAATCTTCATTATGTATGGATTCCAATTGTAACATTTAATAGAGGTAAAAAGAATAAATAACCATTTCTCTATCCAAAATTCAAGAGTGGATCCCTAATCCTCAGTACTTTTATTACTTCAGTTTTTCTTTAGTTACATCATACATTAATTATTCATATATTTTGATTCACATAAACTCCATTTTTTCAGAAATATAAATTTGAATTCTTCATAGAACTTCCTTGTGGATCGACTTTTGACTTATGAGAAATTTATTACTTACTACAATCTGCACTTGGGTTTGCAACCTTAAAGTTGTAGCAAGTTTTTGGCGCCGTTATCGGGGAAGGCAAGGTAAGTATTCATGTTTGTTAATATTTTTCCTTTGTAAATATAGTTTGTTTATTTTCTTTATGGATATATGGTTATATGGTATCGTAGTCATAATTTTTGATATTTAGTAAGAAATAATTTCGAACCTTGTTTGGAAATTTGTTTAAATCATCTCTACACACTTCCACCATGGCTAAAAATGAAAGTGTTCAGGATGAAAATGAGAATCAACAGGTGCGTACCATATATTATTACTTGCAACCTTCTCGAAATTCTTCTCCTTCTTGTTTCATTTTTTATCTAAATGCAAATAATTTTCGATTCAAGTCATGTATGATCCACTTACTTCCTAATTTTCATGGTTTAGACTCTAAAAGCCCTTACTTGCATTTAAAAGAATTTGATGAAGTATGTGCCGCTTTTGATAATCAAACTTGAACAAATGAGATTGTTAAGATCAAATTATTTCCTTTCTCTTTAAAAGATAAAACAAAAAAATTGACTTAATTCTTTAAAACCTAGGTTAATTGGCACTTGGCAAGAAATGCAAACTGAATTCTTGAAATTTTTTTTTCCAACTCATAAAACTAATGCTTTGAAAAGACAAATTTAAATTTTTCTCAAAATTCGAATGAAGCTTTCTTTCTATGTTGGGAACGATTTAAAGATTTGTTGAATTCAAGCCCACATCATGGTTTTAAAAAATGGCCCTTAATTAGTTTTTTTTATGAAGGTTTAACTCATGAAATAAAATAATTTGTTGAAACAATATGTAATGGTGAATTTCTTGATAAGGAACCTGATGAAACCCTAAAATATCTAAATCATTTGGTAGAAAACTCTCAATCATGGTATAGTGTTAATTCTTTCAAAGGTTCTATTAGATCTAATCTTTCTAATAGTAATAAAGGAAAATATTATCTTAGCTAAGAAGATGATCTAAATGCTAGGCTTGCTAATTTAACAAGAAAAGTTGAAGCCATGAAACTTAAAAAAGTAAAGAAAATCAAATTTGTGCAAGTGGAAGAAGTTTGTAGCAATTATGAATTTTTGGGGCACTCCATCAATGAATGTTCAAACATTCCAGTACAAACAAATTTTATGAATACATTCAAAAAACTTTTTCATTCTCCATATTTTGAAACTTACAATCCATAATGGAGAAATCATCCCAATTTCAGTTGGCGAGATGATAACCGTGCCCAACCACTGCATTAACAAAAACCATCAAACTTTTATTCTTATCCAATTCCACATACAAAATCTATTGAGGAGACTTTGCAAGTATTTATGCATGAACAAACAAACATCAATAATCAGACTTCACAAGCTATCAATGAGATCAGAAGCACACTTTCAATACTGACAACTTCTTTGCGTACTCATGAAAAAGGTAAATTTCCTGCTCAACCTCAACCTAATCCTTCCACTTAGTGTCATGTTTCTTCTGTAGGTGAAAATGCAGTCAAGGAGGCTAATTCAGTTACAACTATTCAGAACGGAAAAGTTATTGACAAGACTATTCATCCCAAAGAGAAAGTTTCTAATCCACCTTCAGAAATAAAAAATAAAAATAGTCTTGATGACGAAGGTAAGTTTGAAAAAGGTAAGTGTGAAAATAATGAAAATAAAAAATATTTACCTCCAGCACCCTTTTCTCAAAAATTGCAAGCAACTCAGAAATTGAACTCAAATGCTGAAATTTTTAAATTTTTTAAACAAGTCAAGATTAATATTCCATTATTGGATGCAATCAAGCAAGTTCCACCTTATGCCAAATTTTTGAAAGATTTGTGTACAATCAAAAGAAAACATCATGTACAAAAGAAGGCATTTTTAACTAAAAGTGTTAGTTCAATCATTCAACAATTCATTCCACCTAAATACAAAGATCCAGGTTGTCCAACCATTTTATGTATCATAGAAAACACTAGAATAGAGCGTGCTTTGCTTGATCTTAGTGCTAGTGTAAATCTTCTACCTTTCTCAGTTTATGAACAACTAGGTTTGGGAGAATTTAAAACAACTTCTGTTGTACTCCAACTAGCTGATCGTTCGATTAAAGTTCCAAAGGGAATAGTAGAAGATGTATTGGTACAAATTGATAAGTTTTACTTTCAAGTTGATTTCATTATTTTGGACACAGAGCCTGTTGCACAAACACATACACAAATTCCTATCATTTTGGGTTGTCTTTTTCTTGCAACTTCAAATGCTTTGATCAATTGTAGAAATGGTATTTTGAAGTTATCATTTGGAAATATAACTTTGGAACTAAATGTGTTTAATGTTTATATGCAATCTGCAAAAGATGTCGAAGTACATGAAGTGGATTCGTTTGAGGAATTTATTCATGAATATTTTACTACTACTAACTTTTCAGATTCTTTTGAGACTTATTTTAAAAGTGAAAGTATTTGTAAAAAGAAACACACTAATACTATCTCTGAATTTTTGCAGGTACAAGAAAAATATTTTTGGAAGCTAAGGTTCGAAAAACTTTCATCATCAATAGTAAAATCTATTCCATCAAGTATTAAAGCTCCCGTGGTTGATTTGAAACCTTTGCCAGTTAATTTGAAATACTCTTTTTTGGGTGAGAATGAGACTTTTCCAATAATAATTTCTTCCAAACTTGATGCATCTCAAGAAGGTAAGTTGATTAAAACTCTGAAAATGCATAAGAATGCTTTAGGATGGACCATTGCTGATATTAAAGGTATTAATCCTTTCATTTGCACACATAACATCTATCTAGAGGAAAATGCTAAACCTTCTAGAGAAATGCAACGAAAGCTAAATTTTAATATGAAAGAAGTAGTGAGAAATGAAGTCATTAAACTCTTAGATAATGGAATTATTTATTCTATTTATAATAGCAAATGGGTAAATCCTACTCAAGCTGTACCTAAAAAATCTAGAGTTATTGTAGTCAAGAATGAGAATGATGAATTAATTTCAACTAGGACTGTTACTGGTTGACGAATGTGCATTGATTATAGAAAACTCAACTCAGTTACTAGAAAAGATCATTTTCCATTACCTTTCATAGATCAAATTTTAGAAAGAGTTGCGGAACATGAATTTTATTGCTTTTTAGATGGATATTTTGGGTATAATCAAATTACAATTGCACTTGAAAATTAAGAGAAAACAACTTTTACATGTCCTTTTGGTACTTTTGCATATCGAAGGATGCCTTTTGGATTATGTAATACATCAGCTACATTCCAAAGATGCATGCTTAGTATATTTAGTGACATGGTTGAACTTTTTCTTGAAGTTTTCATGGATGATTTTTCTATTTTTGGTAATTTATTTGATGATTGCTTATCTAATTTAGAAAAAAATTGATCAAGTGTGAAGAAAGAATTTTGTGCTCAATTGGGAGAAATGTCACTTCATGTTAATAACTGGTATTGTTCTTGGACAGATTATATCATCATAAGGTATTGAGGTTGACAAATCTAAAATTGAGTTAATTGCCAATTTGCTGACACCAAAGACTGTGAAGGAGATTAGATCATTTTTAAGACATGCTATTTTTTATAGAAGATTTATCAAAACTTTTAGTATAATATCTAAATCTTTGTATAATCTTCTAACAAAAGACACTATTTTTGAATGGAGTGAAAACTGTGAAAATGCTTTTGTTAAGCTTAAAAGCATGCTTACATCTGCTCCAATCATGCAGCCTTGAGATTGGACTTTACCTTTTGAAATAATGTGTGATGCTAGTGATTATACTGTTGGAGCTGTTTTTGGGACAAAGAAAAGATAAAAAATCATATGTTATTTACTATGCAAGTAAAACTTTAAATGGTGCTCAATTGAATTATACAACGACTGAAAAAGAATTACTTATTGTAGTTTTTGCATTGGACAAATTTCGATCTTATCTTGTTGGCTCACCAATTGTTGTTTTCAGTGATCATGCAGCTTTAAAATATATTTTGTCAAAAAAAGATGTTAAATCAAGACTGATTAGGTGGAATCTCATACTTCAGGAATTTAATATTACTATTCGAGATAAAAAGGGAGTAGAGAATGTAGTGACTGATTATTTATAGAGACTTGTTTGTGATGGCTCGTTTCAAACCACACCTATTAATGACACTTTCCCTGATGAACAACTATTTAATGTTTTTATTTTACCTTGGTTTGCTGACATTGTTAATTTTCTTGTGATATGAAAGATGCAATCGCATTGGAATTATCAAGACAAAAAGAAGTTTTTGACTGAGGTTAAATTTTTTTATTGGGATGATCCATACCTATTCAAATATTGTCCGGATCAAATCTTTCGAAGATATGTGCTTGACAATGAGATAGGTAATATTGTCAAATTTTATCATTCAAAAGCATGTGTTGGTCATTTTTCTGTAAAGAAAACTACTGCAAAAATCTTGTAATGTGGATTTTATTGGCCAACTCTTTTCAAAGATACTTACACTTTCTACAAAAGTTGTGAAAATTGTCAAAAGTTAGGGTCCCTTTCAAAGAGAAATATGATGGTCCTACACCCTATCCTAGTGATTGAAATCTTTGACTGTTGGGGTATTGATTTTATGGGGCCATTTTCATTATCATTTGGTTTTCTTTATATATTGGTTGCCATAGATTATGTTTCAAAATGGATCGAGGCAATTCCTTGTCGAAACAATGATTACAAAATATTGATAAATTTTTTGAAAGAAAATATTTGAAGTCAATTTGGAATTCTTAAATCTATTATCAGTGATGGGGAAAAATATTTTTGTAACAAAGTTTTTGGAACTTTAATGAGAAAATATGGAATCATACTTAAAGTTGCAACTCCTTATCACCCTCAAACAAATGGACAAGTTGAACTTGCAAATAGAGAGATAAAATAAATTTTGGAGAAAACAGTTAACCCAAACCGTAAAAATTGGTCTCTTACACTTACCGATATACTTTGGGCATATAGAACTGTTTTCAAAACATCATTAGGCATGTCTCCTTATAGGATAGTTTATGAAAAATCTTGTCATTTACCTGTTGAATTTGAACATAAAGCTTATTGGGCAATCAAAATGTTTAACTTCAACCTTAATGAATCTTTAAAATTGCGCAAATTGCAAATCAATAAACTTTAAGAATTGAGAAATGATGCATATGAGAATTCTGAAATTTATAAAGTAAGAATCAAAGATTTTTATGATAATAAAATTTCAAGAAAAATATTTAAGGTTGGTCAAAAGGTTTTGCTTTATAATTGTCGATTGTATTTGTTTCCTGAAAAATTGAGATCAAGGTGGAGTGGTCCTTTTATTGTAAAAAAAGTATATCCTTATAGGGTGATTGACATTGAGAATCCTAGAAATGATAACATATTCAAAGTAAATGGACAAAGAATTAAACTATTTCTAGAAAATTAATTTTCACAAGAGGAAATTCTTTTTCTTTCTAACCCTTGTTATGATTAGTTTGTATATACTTATTTTCTCTGACATTATTTTTTTTTCTTTTTTTCTTTTTTTTTTTTTTGGTTAAATGGCGGATAACGGTACTCCATGGCTATAAAAATTGAACTTGTCAGTTTCTCAAACAACTGAAATCTTTGTACAATTTTTTTTTGCTTTTCTCATTCTCTTTTCTTGCTCTTTTCAAAATGGGTGACATTTTTCTAATGCTCAAGAAGCGATTTCCTTTTCTTCCTAAAAATGTAATTTTGAAAATTTATAAAATCAGGATTGAAAGATTGAGGATGCTTATGCACAAGGGCATCCCGGATGACATACGATGGATAATTGAAGCAAAGGTAAGGGCAGGTGAGTTTTCACATGAGTTTTCAGATTTATTTACTAGATACATGTCTGGTTTTGGTAATAGCACATATTCAAAAAAACAAAGGCAAAAAAAATAAAAGTTTGTCATATTTGTGCTAGATGGACTTGCAACACAAAGTGTCGTTCTTTAGGAATGATCTCTAAAAATCGAGAAGATAAACTTAAATTCATTACAGATGGACTAAGTAAGGAGTCTTTAGATCACATTATATTGACTCTTGAGATGCATTCATGTGGATTGGTACAACATGCAATTCTTGATTTATGGATCATTTTCGAAATGAATATGAGCTTTATAGTCTTGGGAATCTGATATTAAAAGACCATATTTGCCAGTTTATAAGAAAACTGAATGGGAAGCATATCCTCGACCCATAGAGGGCGTTTAAACCGTTTCTGGATATAAAACTAGAGGAAGATGTGAACCACAATCACAACTACATGTACATATACGTGTTAGTAGGTAATTTTTAAATTTCGTATGTGTCATTATTTTCAACCTTTTTGACAAAAGAAAAAAACATGTAATAAATGCATTCTCTGTTCACTCCTCAATAAATATCACCGTACTCACTCTATTTTTGCACAACTTATTTTCAAAAAAGAAAAAAAAATAGAAGATTCTTCAACTCGCAAATTTAATTCCATTTGTGTTTTTTGAGAATCCAATCTAGGAAAAAAATGGTGAGTTTATAGGGACAACCAATAACCTTGGTAGAACTTTAGCAGAAAAAAAAATTCATTTAGTGTATGGGGATACAATTTGGGGTTAATGGGAAGTGTGTTGCTATTTCTGCTTATGTAGGAGGTGTCAAAGTTTTGAAAGTTATCCCGAAATCTTTAATAGTACAGAATATCATAGGTATGACAATTGGAGATGAGCTAAAAGTGTCACATATTTATGATAGAATGCCTAACATGTTAAATAATGCGGATGCATTCACCATTCTACCTGGCGGTTTTAGTACACTGGAGGAATTATTTCAAATTGTCTCTTGGGCCAACTCAATATTCACCAAAAACCTATAGGTATTCTTAATGTTAATGGTTTTTATGATGGTTTGCTATCTTTTGTAGATCATGCTATGAAAAAAGATTTTATTTCAACTTTTGCGAGAAAAATTATCATTTCTGCTTCGACATCTGACCAGCTGATTGATCAACTTCTAGCATATGTGCCAAAACCTGATCGAGCCTTGGCCAATGTGGATTGGTCCAATAGGAATAATGGTCGAAAATGTAAATTGAATTTGACTCTCAGTCTGTGATACTTATTGTTAATGATTTTATTTAATAGTATGTGTTTTTTTTGTTGTTTCAGCTTTATTAGCTGCATTTCAGGTGATATATTTCAAATTCTACTTTTCTATCTATTTTTGACATTGGGGACAACGTCTCGATTAGGTTGGAGGGAGGGATAATTGATATCATGACTTGTATGTTCAATGTGTGTTTTTCTAATATTTTAAAAAAATAAAAAAAAAATAAAAAATCAAGCGTGTTTTTTTTATGGATCCGTTGAAAGCATGAAAAAGGTGGCTGAGTAAAGGGTAATTGTAACACTCTTGAGACGCATTCCTATTTTTTGCATAACATGGCAGGTTTGTAAAATTTTTAATAAATGTTTGTGAATTACAAATTATTTTTTTGAGTCATAGAGGTTCTTCTAACTTCAATGATTGAAATTAAGCATGAATAATATGGTTTGATTGATGATGGGTGTTGTTTTGGACTTTGATATTGTTATTTGGTTAATATATTTTTGCGATAATTATATTCAAATTTTATTTTGCACAAATAGTTATGTTATTTAGTGTGAAGACAATCATGTCAAAATAGATAGTTCTCATGCCATTGCTCTAATGATCACTTGAATCTTCAACATATAGGGGTTGAGTATTAGAACTTTTACTTTTGGTCTGTCAAGGCGAATGACTGATAGTGCACCACTAAAAAAATGATTAAGGTATTAGGCTTTCTAGCACCATTGCCAAATTAGCTTGTTCCCTATATGATATTTCAAAAAAACATCCCCCTAGTAAATCACTTTGAGCCTTACAATAAATAAATTTTTTTTTTTGTAACCATATCTTTTTACCTAACCTAAATATACTATTATCCAACCTTTGTTCTAAAAATGATTGGAGTTTAAGAGACATTCAATTGACAACTTGAACTTAGAAAAGAAATTCAGGTTGGAATAGAAGATAAGTGTGGGGGAGTTTTTTTCAAAAAAAAAAGAAAAGAAAAACAATAATAATAAAAAAATAGAAGAAAAAAAAATTGCAAAGTGCTACAAGTTGCAACTAAAAATGAGATGTTGCAAGATGAATAAGAGGGGTCCAATTCAATAACAATAGACCCTAGTGTGAAATTTGTGGAGTTTGAGAATTCTTCATCGATAAATTCTATGTCTCTAATTCATGAAGTTTTTAGAATATTTGTTGCATTCTATCCTTTTAATTCTTAATTACATCACCACCCTTTGGCCCCATTATAACCTTTGTTGAAGGCCTTTTGATTTCGTGTGGTGTCTTCAATGTAGTAGAGATTTGCACCAAGGGAAGAGTATATGATGTTTAACTTTTCTGTTAGAGATTGGGTGATCGTTTTGTAAGGTTTTATGAGAATTCATTTATTTGAAGTATGCATAGTTTCATCACTATTGACATTAACTATCCACACACACACTTGAGTATGCTTATTGTAGAAATACATTAATTTTTGAATGACTAAGAGTTAAACTCAACACTGGTTTGATTTTATTTTCATATTACTTTGTTACTTCATGAGAATAAAAGTTGGACTATAGTTATTATAGGTGTTTGTAGGTATCACTGCTGGAAACCTTTACGAGACTATTACTCATCCTCTATGGGCCACCTAGAGGTTTAAAGGCTTGTTGCATATGCTAAATGCAATCGTGATTTCCTACGAAAGTGGATTAGTTTATATTTATTTTAAGCTTGCTCGAGGACAAGCAATGGTTAAGTGTAGGGGAATTTGATAAGTGCATATTTTGATATATTTTGTATCAAATCATTTTTACTTTTCTTACTTTATTCTTGTTAATATTATTGTTTTATTAATGTTTTGTGTTAGGGAATACATGGAAGCATGTTTCTAGACTTGTGTAGTTTTTATAATTTGAGCATAACTTCATGATCAAAAGCCCTATGAACCTGAAGTTTGTTTCATTTGAAAGCCAAGAGATAGAGGTACAACTTTTCTGTTGGAAACTCAGCCCAATTCAGTTTTGATGATAGCAGAAAATTCATCCAAATAGTTGCACAAAATGTATCACCAAAATTTGGATTAGAGTTCAGCCCAATATTGACTTATTTTACCAATTCGATTATATATCTTGAGTCCAAATTTATTTTGGGTTGAAATTTGGATATATTATACCCAAGAGGTAAATAAACAATTTTTTGAAAGACAAGATAGTGTGAAAATGTGTTGAAATGGTAAAAACATAGGCTACAAGTTGATGCTTCTGTTAAAGGGCAGCTCTTGGACATGACTCGGTAATTTGACCATATCTCTTTCATCCAACTGTCAAAGTTGACAAAAGATATACGAAAATATATCAGAGTTGAAAGATCTACAATTTTAATTCATAACATATCTTCAAAATCTGGATGTATCTGACTGAAAAATATAATTCAATTCAATAGGTGAGAAATTTGTGTAACAACTTACCAACTCTTGGCAACTAGCATACCACTTGATTAACCCCTCCATTATTTATTTGGCCTGTAGCTTAGTCCAAGTACTATAAATAGGCCATGCATTAAGCTTGTAAGAGGAGGGGGTAGAGGGTTTCTTTAGGCTAAGTTATCTAGTTTGTATGTTTTCTAATATTGTAAGTTTTCTATTAGTAATATAAATGCATTCTCTAGTTTCTCTTATATTTTTAGTCTTTTCTACTTTTATTATGTCTTTTTAAATTTCATTTTGTTGAGGAAAAATGGTGGTGAATCTGTTAATGGAGGAAGAGAAACAGTTATAAGGGTAGAAATTATTTAAGTATGTTGAATTATTATTTTTATTTTTGATCTAAACCCTACTTGTTTTGTGGTGATTCTTGATTTATGTATCTCTAATGACACAACAAATACTTGGGTTCATTTAGCTTATTGTACGGTTTTACCCCACCGACTGCTAATGTGAAACCTTGATTTGTTGTTGACGAAGGTGTGCATAAATGCTTGATCACATAAATAAGTGTTGGCGTTAAGAGATAATTTGCAATAGTAAGACAATATCATGATTACCTTATTGCATGAGTTACTTAATAATATCTTCCCATTGGAACCTTCATTATGTATGAATTCTAATTGTGGTAATTAATAGAGGTAAAAAGAATAAATAACCATTTCTCTATCCAAAACTCAAGAGTGGATCCCTAATCCTCAGTACTTTTATTACTTCGATTTTTCTTAGTTACATCATACATTAATTGTTCATATATTTTGATTCATATAAACTCTATTTTTTTAGAAATATAAACTTGAATTCTTCAAACAACTTTCTTGTGGATCGACCTCGAATTCACAAGAAATTTATTACTTACTACAACCTGCACTTGGGTTTGCAACCTTAAAGTTGTAGCAAGAATATCTCACTAAGTACATGGGGTTGACAAGATTGCTATCTATAAGAGACGGGCTATAGAAGAGACCGAAACAACTCGAGGAAGCTACTAAAGTCATGAGAAGAAGGTGACATCGCACAAGCCCTAGGAGAATGATGAAGAGGTTAAGCCCAAGGTGGCTCGACCTACCAGCTAGACCTGAGAATGGTTCTGGAACTGTCGGTTTCACGGTTTGAGAAAATATTGACCCTTAATCGTAATCGAAAAGATCAATTACAATTTGAGTTTTAGAATCGTCGGGACAGTTCTGGTTACGGTTCTGGTTAACCGCCAATTCTGGGTCCAACCCTTGAATTTTTATTTTTATTTTATTTTGACTTATGTTTTGAAAAATTATAACTTCTTAATTAACCATTAATTCTACGAAATTACAACTTTTAAAAAATAAAAACAAGGGCTTGAAATCTTGAAGTTAAATTTAAATGAAAAATTTTAACTTAAATTTCAAAAAAATATTGTTAATTTTTGAACTTAATGAAGAAACTTTAACTTAAAAAAATTATTACCTAAAACTTAAATTATCAAATATTATAATTATAATAAACTTAAAAAAAAAAGATGCTCAACTTGAAATCTTAAAGTTTAAACTTAAATTTCAATAACAAATTTGCGCTTAAATTTAAAAAAAATAGCTAAATTTTAAATTATATAATTAAAAACCATTTTAAAAATAAAAAAAAGCTTGAACTTAAATTTAAGTTGCCTACATATCCTCTTAGAATATAGATGAATCAAAGTCCACGTAGTTCTCTTACCTTTTAACCCTTATTACCATAGGGAGTGACGTAACTTAATCACTCTCACCCGTTCCTATCATTATTCCATTCTTGTCATCCTCTTGATCTTTTTCTGAATCCGGTTGACCTTGTTTTCATACAGAGGCCTTGATCCAATTATACAGATATACCTAGGCTTCTAAATTCTCGTGAGACAAGGTTGAGCGTTTCTCACTCAATATATTGCCTCTCGCACTGAAGACTTCCTCTACTACAACAGTTGAGGCAGGTGAAACAAGTATCTCCTTTATTATCACAACAAAAACTGGATAAATTTGCCTCTTTTACGACCACCATCATAAAATATCGAACACTCCATTATCATCTATGTCATTAAAATCAAATAAAACATTAAAATAACTTTCAAATTCCTCACTGGAACTTGAGGATCCTCTAGGATATTTAGTCTATTCCCTAAATAAAAGTTGTGGTACCGTAAGCCTAAAACTACTACTATTACTAGTTCTATGTATATCAATTTGAGTTGTTTGTGAGCCATATTTAAAATTATATTTATTGTAAAATTTATTTAAAAATGTTCTAACATTAAATATAATATTTCCTATTCTAGAGTATAATCATTTTCATAAAGTCTTAAAGTATTATAATAAATTATTAATATGTCTTGTAAACCGTCTAATTTAAGTTTAGGGTAAAAAATAACAATAATTAAATTAATATCTAAAATTTAAAAAAAATATTTTTTCCATTTTAACTGCATTGATAAAGCACAATTTACTAAATTTTCATCTTCGGAGTCGTGTAAAATTGATACAATATTAAATAATTTAATAATACTCAATGAGATATTGGGGAAGAAATACTAGATAATTATAAAGTAGCATCATTAAATATTTTTAAAATATTACAAAAAATTTCACATATTGTCAATGATGTGGATATAAATGAAAATGAGTAGTGACAGTTTGTAAAAGAAACTGACATAACAAATCTTTATAGTTGAAAGATTCTTTTAATAATTTATATGTTGAATTTCAATGGGATAAAAATATCTAATGAAATTTTTTTAGACCTCATACCATTGACCTTACAAAATCTAAATCATTGTTTATTAATGTGTGGATGTATCCATAAATAAGAAAATACTTGTCAATTGGTTTAAGTTGATTATCTAAAGTTTTTAAGTCATTTTGTATACATAAATTTAAAATATGACAAATACATCTAATATGAAAAAAATTACCAATTGATGGTTCACATGTAGTTTTAAGATTATCAATACTAGCATTATAAGTTGCAGCATTATCAAATGATATTGAAAAATTTTATTAACTAAATTATATTCTTCTAATATTAAAAATATAATTTGTGAAATATTTCCATTGTGTGTAAACTATCAAAAACTGTAAATGCAAATAATTTTTTTTGAAGTATCCAAAAATCATCAATCTAATGACATGTAATACCCATATATGAATGTATTTGTCAATGGTCACTCCAAATATCACTACATAGAGAAATTTTATTATTTATATCTTTTAATATTTCTTTTAACTCCTTTTTAGTTTTATTATATAATTATTTTACATGATGTGTTAGTGTGGTTAGTGGAACACCTTTAGCCGACATATTATATGTTGTTTGAATTAACTTATTAAAAAAAATTATTTGCAAAACTAAAACTAAGATGTTTAAAAGAAATAAATTTACCTAAATTTTCCCTACGTCTAACATTATTATATTTAAATAAAAAAAGATCGTTACCTCTACTGGCGCCAAAAGATGTGAATGACGGTATTTGAGTTTGGGCACAATCGATGCCAAATTCCACCGGATGCTTTTTCTTCACATGTCGTCTTAAGGATCCATAATCGCCTATGGATTGAAATTTGTAAGATTGCGAGTAATACTTACACTTTGCTTGCATCTCTCCATTTGAAGTGTCACTTTATCAAAATATTTGGTAAAAATAGAGGATTTCAGATATGGAGTAGATCAAGTATGAGCATCACTCATTATTTCTTGAGTAATAAACAAGTGAGCTTACTCTTCATCACTCAACTCAACTTCATAATCGATGTTAAGCCTAGGTTGCTCGTCGGTAGGCGGCATCTTTCCCCTACCTTTGTTGTTTAAACTGGTCATTTTTTTGATAAACGATGAAAATTTATAATATAGAATTGAATAATGAATAATTGAAGATGAAGGAAATAAAATATGAAAAATAATTTAATGAAACAATTAAAATAGTATAGAATATAGAATTGAAAATGAATAATTGAGAGTAGAAAATTAGAGAATTGATAGTTGATAATTAGAGAATTGAGATTTGAGAGTTGAAGTGTGAAAATAAAATGAAGAGGGGAAGGGTTTTTATAAGGGATAAATACAAAAAAATGGTGTTTGACCATTGCCAATGGTCAACTTAGCCGTTGCCAATGGCTAAATCATTTGGCAATGGATTTTTATTTTTTTTTAATTTTTGGAACCATTGGGTCACCTAGTGATTCAAAGGGTTGGAACCGCTGGGTTTGACCCAATGATTCATTAGTTTAGGGCCCGTGAACCTATAATTGGCCCGTGAACCCATAGGCCGATTACGTGCCCGAGCCATGGTCAGGTTTACTACTAGCGCCCTAAAATGGCCACATCCCATGACAGCCAGGAGAACCCCGGTTCAAGTGATCATAAGCTCGACCTGGGCAGGTTAAACCATCAAGGGCTCAGGGCGGCGAACTCAGTAGTAGCAAACGGCAGCCCCTCGACACTACCACCCCAACCTTTATGATGTTATTTTGACCTTTACACCTATGATTGTGTACGATCCTACCATGATTGTTTGTGGTCCCAATAAGGCTCGACATAATGCCCATGTCAAAAGACACTCAAAGTTGGAGGAAGATGGAGAGAAAAGATAATATATATATATATAATTATTAGTAAATTAAAAAAATTCATAGATTAGAGGATGTATAATATACACTGGTCATACCCAGGCATGTATATAAAAAACAAAAAAGCCAACTATTAAGGTCCTGATGCTAAAACATCAAATTGAATCAAAATATAAGGATACAATGCAAAAATAGTCTTGTATACGTGTGTTTTATTCTATGAATGATGGTGTCAAAATGTAGCAATTCGTTCTCAAAAATCTTTCTATTATGAGCATTCCAAATGTGGTAAAATGTTCTTGCAAACGCTGATTTCTTAGCTGCATTCTGCTAAGAAGTGTCCCTACTTTCTTTCTTTAACCATTTCAGGGCGTAACTAATGGTTGACATAGATCTCACAATACTTATCCATCTTCTAATGTGGTTCTAGATTACAAAAGTGAATCTACATCCAATGAAGAGGGGATGTACGGTTTTATTATCTCTATCACAAAACACACAGGCTCCATCAATCTCCAAGTGCTTGATACGATCTTCAGTAAGAATTCTAGATTTAGCACATAGCCAAAGGATAAATGAGTGTTTCGGATTAAGGCACGACTTCCAGATTTCCCTTGCCCATACTTTCTTTTGTCATTTTGGTCAGAAGAAATCATATCTATAGGCTGTATTGAAAGTCTTGCCCATTTGTTTGGTTCCCCACACTATAGTAAGCTGGTTTCTGGCATCAATAAGCCTTCTAATGAGGGGTGAATCCCTTTTTCTTAAAGTGCAGTCCTATATGGAGGTCCTATTGAGATATATGTTATTAACCTATTGAGACCACAATGTATCTTTTTTGGCATGTATATTTCCTAAAGTTCTGGACAGAAGAGCTGAATTCCAAGGTCTAGCATCTTAGAATCCCATCCCCCCTTCATGTTTGGGCATACAAGTTTCCTTCCAAGCAACTAGAGTGTTTCTTGATTCCCAAAGAAACACTCTACAGAGCCTCGTGATCCTATCAATAACAACAACAGTGATATGTAGAATTGATAGTCAAACGCATTCTACACCTTATAGCACTGCTCGAATGATCTCTGCCTGCCTGTATACGATGAGAAACAACTTATCCATGCATTTATATATATAGCAATCTTGTCGATAAATGGGCAAAGTGCATGGTCTTCAATTTCTCTGCAGTAAGTGGGATGCCCAAATATCTAAAAGGCATGGTTCTTCTTGTAAAATTAGTCATCACCTGGATTTGCTCCAAATCTATACCCAAGATTTCTACTGTATACAAACTGGATTTTAAATCATTCACTCGTAAGCCTGAAGCAACTCCAAAAGTGTGTAATATATTGTAGTAAAGAGAGATGCAAGTAAAAGAACCCATCTTAAGGAGGTGCCTTGGAAAGAGAAAATTTGCAGGGAAGCCAAAAATGTTTCTAACTGCCTCTTTAACCATGCAACAAGTAAATTTCAAGGTAGAGATGTTATAAGTGGACAAGGAATACAATTCTAAGCTATTCATCTTAAGAGATGACATGCTCCAACACTCTATTCTCGACCAACCTTTCCTATGCGAGACTTGCCTGAGAGAGGGAAGGGCAATGGGGCCTTATGATGAGTCATGAATCCAAAATAGGCCCCATAGACAAAGTTCAAAGGTTTAATGTAGATCATGGACCAAAGTCCCTCCAAAGTCCAATAGGCTAGGTCCAAAGGATTAACAAAGAAAATAGACTATAATGCTTATACTAAGCCTATGGAAGCCACAAGGTCCAAACTCACAGACTCATAAAACCTAAATGGTTTATGCATCATACTACACAAGATTACATCCTCTATGGGTATAAATACCCCAATTCTTTTCTATTTTAAGATACGTCATTTAATATTTAAACATTCACTTTCTCTCATACTTTACATTGACTTGAGCATCGGTGGTATTCCCGAGCTAACCTAGGACCCCTAATCAAACTATTCATGTCATAGGCATTACCCACTTAAAAGTTGATCACTTACAAGAAGAGTTAACCTCATACATGAACCCCCCTCAGGAGTTGATCGCGTGTGTGCAGTCGATGCTCGAAAATCTGAATCAACTCCACATCAATAATTATTTTAAAAATTAATATATATGTATAAATAATATAAAGTGTAAAACATATGACATTATGGGTATGTTTAATACATATATGCAATCACCTTTATATAATACATATACTCGTATCTCTTAACATTGTAATAACTAAAAACAATTATTTCATAATGATATTTTGATAAAAGTACATGCGTGTAAATTTTTAGTTATACAATAACATATAACACACATCATAAGGATTTTTTAGCAATTATATGAAAAATACGAGAATTGTAATGTAAAGTTTCTACACATTTCTATAATAGTTTATAAAAATCATAAGCTGTAAGTGGCATTTTTCAAATAAAACTTTGATAAAATTTTAAAATAACTCAAAATATAATTTAGGGCTTGATGCGCAAAAAATTGACATTAGATAATTTTACCCTTTTTACTTGATTTACATTGCAAATTCCATTTTTTGTCCCCCAAACCTTTAATCTACATAACAATTAAAGCGATGGAAGGGAGATTGGATTTTCCAATGTGACCTCAAGTCAAAAATCATTATTATAGGGAATATTAAAATATTAAAATAATTTTAAGTATTTCATATGAAAATAAAAATTTATCCTATTCCATACAGAAGGAGACTTATTTATATTGAAGGCAGAAAGGGTGCTATCTTGCCTAATAATGTTTTTTTTTTTTTATCATATTAGAATATCAAATCTCATAAAAGATTATTTTTTCTAGAATTATTTATCTACAGAACTCTTCTAATTACTGCCTTAAAGCAGTTATATTCTTATTTAAGCTCGTTCTATTTCATCTTGATTTAATTTATTTAGTTCGGGCCCAATTAGTATGGCTAATTTACGGTATTTGTTACAAAGCATACTTTATTTAGAAGGGCAGTTTCATCTAAAAAAATTTGGTCACTGGGACACATCACACTTTTTTTGGGGGGTGGGGGGTGGGGGCGGGGGTTGTTTGAATGTACCAATGACATACTTTAGAGCTTTTTGCGAACCCCATATTGAAAAAATCCCAAAATCCAGTTGATTGCATATAAATGAAAATTAAAAAATATGAGACATAATCTTGTAATATCAATTTTAAAATTTAAAATAAATAAATAATAGCTCTATATTACGGAAAAAGAATGTAATAACTTTAACATTATTACTGTTTTTGATGAGGCTGTTGCTTTATTTGTGTTATTTTTATTAATACTGTTACTATAATATTCTTTTCTACTAGTAAGATTATTATTAATAATTAAGAAAAAAATGAATATAATATAAGAAAAGCGCACTAGCTTTTTGTAATTGTTTTTGGTTAGTTCGATATGTGTGCATTGATTAACCTTATGGGGGACTCATTGGTATTCATTTTCACTTCCCTCTCTTCTACATTTCTGCTACTCCCACTATTACACACATCAAAAGAAAAAAAAAATGGTCTATTTTAACTCTATTGAAAGTTTAGATGAAAATTAAGATGTGAAGATTTTGTATAATTTTATATTATTACCCTCAAAAATTTTGATTTAAAATTAATAATGTTATATTATTACTTTAATTGATAAGATAGTTTTAAAAACAAATTATTTTAAAAAAAATGAAGGTTCTTATTTTCTGTCTCGTATTTCTCTCTTACCCCCTGATTCGTGATCCAAATATTTAGACTATAAATTTTCATTATCTTACAAGTTCCTAGATTTTTTCATCAAATATTAAAAATCGTGTCATATTAGTATTGGAAACAACCTAACAACATAAATTATCGTTGTTTAATGTGAAACACCGTGTGTAAATAAATGTTTACCATCACTCTAATACACACTTCAAATCTTTGGTAATTTGAGCAGAAAGCAAAGAGGAGGCAACCACGTTTATTTATCAAGGAATCAATTTAATAGAAACCAATTTTGGAGTTTGGTAAGTCTAACTGAATTTGAATAAAGGAAACTGCTACCTCAAAATTGAACTCATCTCCAAACTAGTACTGTGATTACTTTCCGTGGTAATCTGACTTAATATTTTACAAGATATTCTTTTCCATAATAAAATATACATATTGTATGTAGTCATATATTTAATATTTGAATATATGAATATTTGTAGGTGGGCATGTATATGTATTTATATAAAGATATGTGTACAAATCGTTGTACTAAGTTAGAATATATTATTATCAACAAGTATGCATGCATACATCACAAACATAAATATATAAATACATATTTTTCATATAAATATAATGTAATTTTTTTTGTATATGTGGATATATATGGACATATTATTCTAGTATTTATTCGTATACAATTATTCAAATACTTTCTCTATATTCTAAATCCAATAAATTATATTCAGTGTGTTATAAACAATTAAGTACTTAATTAAAATAATAAATGCATATGAATAATTCTTTATTTAATAATAAAATAATGTTCTGACAAGTTAATATTTTTAATTAGTTAATATATTATTAACATACTGACATTTTTTAATATTAATATTTCAAATAATATGTTAATACTATTATTAGTCATAATAAATGTTTTAACAACTAATTATATTTAAATTTATTGAAATACTATAGGTGATTAAGTTGTTATATAACAACAAATAAATTTACTGTAAAGTGATTTTGACATAAAACCCATAATCATCATCTCTAACTATTAGTATAACAACAAATTAATTAGATTACTAAATAATTTTCAAGGTAAAACAGTTAGTAATGTGTGAAAAATGTCAATATAAATCATAACACTTATAATCAGTAAATTATTATTAGTTATTCAAAATAAGAAAATAATCAATTTATAGTTCAGTTTATTATATTTGAAGGCATACTAACTTTTATATATGTATAGAGACAGAGAGCGAGAGACTAATGGCCTTTTAGTTAAGCAGCTTAACTATAATATATTTTTACTCTTTTTTATATACGAAACCAACCATCAAATAAGAATGCTGAATTACCAGTGCAAACCGAAGAAAATCTTTTTCAGCCAACATTCAAGTATCAGAACCTCAAACAGCTGATATATCTCAGAATTTGCACAACAATAACAATTCAGAATTTCTGCGGAGAAACAACATTTAATCACATGGCTCATTCGGCCAGATTCCAACTTCATTATAACCATCTTCAGTAGCACATGCTCTGAACATGCCGACTGTATTAAATGCCATTGTAACTTCTCCTGTGGCAGACACGGCAACCAAACCTGCAGTGCGCCTTGGTGCACACTCCTCTATAACGTAGGTCGCTGCTTCTTTGAGAGACAGCCCTTTATACTCCATAAGAGCAGCCACATCCCTTGCAACCGTAGCACGAATTATAGCTTCTCCTTTGCCAGTAGCAGAGACAGCACAAAAACTATTGGCATACGTTCCTGCTCCAATGATGGGCGTATCACCAATTCTCCCCACCATCTTGTTGACTAATCCACCAGTAGATGTAGCAGCAGCTAAATTTCCGTAGCCATCAACAGCCACACATCCAACTGTTCCAATTTGACTATCACCAATAGGAAGTGATGCTTCCTCTTCAACTTTTTGAATTGGTTGGGTATAATCAATCTAGAAAAAAACGACAGATATTAGATACTATCTCAGCCAGTTTAGCATCAATGTGTTGCTTTGATTGGGCTTTGGAAGCATGAAATATCCTAAATGTTTGCTTACATTGTTCATTAGCAAGGACGATTCATGAGCAGACATTTGGATAGCAGACACCATTAGTTCTTTGATATACTATGTTATGCATCAGAAAATTCTGATCTTTGCTGAATCTATTGAAGTACTGGTGCAAACAAGAAATAGCTCAACAGGAATATTTTCAGGAAAGTGCAGGCTCCTCGGTGCATAAAGTCTAATCTGCTGTTAAACAAGTCCTTGCATAGTTGGTAGTAAATGATTCTACATATGCTGTAACAATATTATAGTTGTTCAAAATATTTAAACATTCTACTTGGTTCAGGATTGACTACAAAGTAGATTTAGTTGGCATCATACAAAGGAATTCTTGGATGTGAACAATAACATGCATATTTTTGTCACATCCCATCATGCACTCCTATAGTTCGTATGTGTGCTTTCAAATTACAGTAGAAATAGGAAATCTTGAAGTGTCTGCTAGTATCATATTGCATGTAGATCTCAGCTTTCAGACAAGTTTCTGGGCGTTTATGAGTTTCTTTTGATGTGTCATACACGCAACAAACTACAAGAAATGCTCTTAGTTCTTGTTCTCGTCTCTATGTTATTGTATTTGTCTATAGGTTAAACATCCACTCAAACCCAAAATTTACCTTGACTTGTTAGGAAATAGAGCCAAAATAAATGATACGAACGCAATGAAACCAAGAAATTCTTTTCTTACCTGTTGGTTTAAAAATGGAACTAAACAAAAAATTGCAAAGAATAATGCAAGTGAGTAAAAATTTGACACAATAATTTTTACATAAAAAACTCAAATCGGAAAAACTATGGGACTGTAGTCCAAACAAAACTTCCACTATGTATATAGTAGATTTACAAAATTCTCCCTAAATTAGGAGATATACAAATAATTCTCAAGAGAATATCTTTTGGATTATAAATATATTAACTTGGAATACCAAAGAAAAATATGAATATTATTTTAAGAGAGAATGAAAATTTCCTAAAATGTTTCTCTCTTTTCTTCCCTCAAAACATACTCCTATCTTTTCTCAAATGTAGAGAATTATCTCTACTCTCTTCCTATCCCGTTTTCTTTTTTTTTTCTTTTGTGTTGTATTTGCTCTGCCCGATGCCTATTTATAGGCAATGTTGCTGCTTTCAATATTTGGTAGCATTTTTCTTTGGTTTGATAGCCACCCTATGTGGGTGGATTTACCAACAATTCTCCCCTTCCACCTCATATACGGTGCCCAACCAAACCTACTCTACTTCTACAGGTTTCAAACTTATCCCTTGATAAAGACTTTATCAACATACTTGCACAATTTTCATCAATGTGCACTTTATTAAGTTCCATCAATTTTTCATTCAGCACATTTCGAATCCAATGGTATCTCACATCAATGTGTTTTGATTTTGAGTGAAAAGTGGAATTTTTATTTAAGTGAATCATGCTCTGATCGTCACATTAGAGCATGTACTTTTTTTGCTTCAAGTCTAATTTATGAAGAAACTTCTTCAACCATAACATTTCCTTGCAAGCTTCAGTTACGACAATATACTCTACCTCCGTTGTGGATAATGCCACGCAATTTTTAATTTTCGATTGCCAAGAGATAGCTCCCCTGCAAATCTCATCAGGTATCCAAATGTGGATTTTCTGGAATCAACATCACCAGCCATGTCTGCATCTTTAAATCCATCTAATACAGTTTGGTCATCACCAAACTTTAAACAAACTTTGAAAGTACCTTTCAAATACTGGAATATCCATTTCATTACAGACCAGTGATCTTTTCGATATATTTTTCTTGAGATAGCCACAACTTTCTATTTGTCCTATCTCTCGAGATTTTCATCCAAGAATTTGCTTGGCTGGTCCTATCAATCTTGCTGGTATTATGACCTACAATCAACATGTCATCAATGCACATGAACAATATGATAAAGTCATCATCAAAGAGTTTTTTAAAGAATATACAGTAATCAGAGTTGGTTCCCTTGTACCTTTGATCAAACTTGAAGGAGTCAAATTTCTTATACCATTGTCTCAGGGCTTGCTTCAAATCATACAAGCTCTTTTTTAAGCTGCACACCAAGTTTGATTTTGAATCCCTCCTATTGCTCCATGTAAATTTATTCATTCAAATCTCCATTAAGAAACACAGTCTTTATATCAAGTTGTTCAATCTCTAGGTCCAAGCTGGAAGCAATTTCGAGAACAACTCTAATTGAAGATATCTTCATCACAGGTGAGAAAATTTCATCAAAATCAACACCGTTTTTCTGACTGAATCCCTTTACAACCAGTCTCACTTTATACCTTGATTTTGCGCCATGCTCGTCAATTTTAGCCTGTAAACTCATTTGTTTTTCAGTGTTCTCTTGCCTTTTGGCAGCTTTACAAGCTCATAGGTGTAATTTTTTTGTACGAATTTCATCTCTTCTTTTATGGCCTCCAACTTCTTCTCTTTCTGATCACGTGATATGACCTCTGTGAAATTCTCTGGTTCTCCCCATTAGTGAGCATATACATACTCATATGGACTATATCTAATAGAAGGTTAGCTTTGTCTGGTGGACCTTCTGACTTCTACCTCTAGTGGTGAAACTAGAGAAACAGATGGTATGAGATCCCGTACATCTCCTCCGTGATTTTGTGTCATAGATGAAAAAACTAGATTTAAGTCATCAGGAATATTTGAGTTGGACTCAGATTTCTGTTTGACATCATTAATTTTCTGATCCTCAAAGAACACGACATCCTTGCTTCTGATGACTTTTCTATTAGTTGGGCCCCACAATCTGTAGCTAAACTCTTCATGACCATAACACATGAAGATATATGGTTTGGTCTTGTCGTCAAGTTTAGATTTTTCATCTTTTGGAATATGCACAAATGCCCTGCAGCCAAACACTCTAAGTGTTTGTATGAAACATATTTCTCTGTCAAAACTCTATTTGAAATGTCACCATCCATAGAAGTTGATGGAGAAAAGTTGATTAGATCAACTGCAGTCCTTATTGGTTCGCTCCAAAAAGGATTTAGACAATTTGGAATGTGATAGCATACACTTGATTATTTCACAAATTGTCCTGTTCATCCTCTCTGCCATACTATTATTATGTTGACGAGTCTTTGAGACGCTTTTCTCAAACCTGATACCATGATCCCTGCAATATTGCTCAAATGGACCTTGGTATTCACCACCATAGTTTGCACGAGTGCACTTCAGCTTCATTTCTGTTTCTCTTTCAACCTTTGCTTGAAAATGTTTAAATAACCCTAGAGTTTGATCTTTAGACTTCAAAGCAAAACACCAGACTTTTTTAGAAAAATCATCAAAAAATGTAACAAAGTTCAAAGCACCACCAAGAGTTCTATCTTTCATGTAACACAAATCAGTATGCACTAAATCTAAAGGATGAGATTTTCTATATGGAGAAAAACTCTTAAATGCAATTCTGTGTTGTTTTCCAGCCAAACTATCAACACAAGTTTGTAGGGGCATATTTGTTACCTTAGGAAGGAGTTTCTTCTTAGCCAAAAGTTCCAAGCCTTTTATGCCACAGCTCAATGGAAGAATTTTTTACAATTGCATTGACCTCTCCATTGCATAGTCTAGCCTGCATCAGGTAGAGTGAATTTTGTATTTTTATCTGTAGCAACAATGAGAGATCCTTTGCTGAGCTTCCTATTTCCTTCACCAAAGTAATTAGCATAGCCATTACCGTCAAACTTGCCAGCGAAAATAATGTTAAGCCAAATGTCAGGAATATGTCTGACATTTTTTAGCAGAAGTCTACAAACTGTATCAGTATCTAAGATGATGCTCCCCATGCCAACGACTTCCATCACACCATGATTGGCCATTCTGACTTTATCAAAGCTGCCACTGGTGTATGATGTGAACAAATTACAATGTTGAGTGATATGATATGAAATTGCTGAATCAATAATCCAGTCTGCATGTTGGCATGATGAACTGATACAAGCATCATCACAAATGATGACAACATATCCATCATTTGTAACGACTGTAGGTAGTGTCTTTGTCATCTTTTTTGTTCTCATTATTTTCATTCCGTTGATCTCTTTTTTTCTTTCTGCAATCTCTCTCATAGTAGTTTGAACGACCACAATAATAGCATTTGAAATCTTTCTTGGACTTGGACTCCCCCTACATTTGTCTCTCAAATTTAGAGCACCTCTGTTCTTGCTCCTTCCTCGTTTATCAGGATTTTATGCAACTAAAGCTTTTAACTTAGAAGAATGTTCTTGCTCCTTCTTCTGGATTCTTCATTAAGAAGATAATCATTGACCATTTGCAAGGTCATGCTCCATTTAGAGTTGAATTACTAGCTGACACTACAAGTTTATCCCAACTATTAGGCAACGAGCTAAGTAGCAAAAAAGCAACCACTTCATCATCAAGCGGTATTTTCATAGGGATTGACTGATTTATTAGACCTTGGTACGTATTTAGTTCCTCCGTCATGTTTGCACCTTCCTGGTACCTAAGTCGAATAATTTTTCTAATAATAGAAGCTTTGTTCAATGCATTTTTCCTCTCAAACATAGCCTCCATTTTCTTCCACAGAATGTCAATCTTTTTCTTATTTGCAAAATGATGAAAGATACGATACTCAAAAAAGCGTCGAATATACCCCACTATCTTTTTGTGGAGAATATTCTATTCATCATCACTCATATCTTTAGGTTTGACAGCATCACCATACAAGGGCAAATAAAATCCTTACAATAGAGAAGATCCAACATACTTGATTTCCAAATGGAGTAGCTCGATCTATTTAATTTCAACATTCTGCCAAAAGGCGTCGATTCTTCTATTTTTAATCTACAACCCTAACCACATAGCTTTAATACCAATTGTTGGTAAGTCCACCCACATAGGGTGGCTACCAAACTAAAGAAAAATACTACCACCAAAGAAAAATTGCTATCAAACTAAAGAAAAATGCTGCCAAATATTGAAAATTAGCAGTAACATTGCCTATAAATAGGCATCGGGCAAAGCAAATACAATACACAAGAAAAATAGAGAAAACAAGAGAGGAAGAGAGTAGAGAGAATTATCTATATTTGATAAAAATAGGAGTGTTTTTTAGGGACGAAAAGGGAGAAAAATTATAAAAAAAATTCATTCTCTCTTAAAATAGTGTTCATATTTTTCATTGGTATTCCAAGTTGAAAAATTTGAGATATTTGTGATCCAAGATATTCTCTTGAGGATTATTTGTATATCCCTTAATTCAGAAAAAATCTTGTAAGTCTACTATATACATAGTGGAAGTTTTGTTTGGACTACGGTCCTGTGGTTTTTTTCGATTTGGATTTTCTACGTAAAAATCATTGTGTCAAATTTTTACTCTCTTGCACTATTCTTTGGAATTCTTGGTTTGGTCACATTTTTGGTCCAACAGGTGAAAAAAAAATTTTAGTTCCACTGCATTCGTGTCATTTATTTTGGCTCTTTCGCAAATGATATCAGAGTCATGCCCCAAACTGAGCTACGTGAAGGAAAAGTCTTGGTGTTGAACAAAGATGGTGAGCCTAGGTAAATGATGGGATCATGGTTGGGCAAGCTCTTGAGGTAGGCTCGATGGAGCAAGATCCTTCTCTGTGAGCTTCACGTAAGGTGTGCACTCCAATGCGGTGAAGATAAATGAGGAAAATGGACCATGGATCGGACTGTCACTTGAGGGGAGGGGAGGCGGTCCTTTGTTCGAGAGGAGGATTGTTAAGTGTACAAACAAAATCCCACATTGGTTAGAAATTGGGATGGTCATTGGTTTATAAATGTGGACAATATCTCAATTGGTATGAGACATTTTGGATAAAGCCCGAGAGCAAAACCATGAGAGCTTAGGGCCAAAGTGGACAATATCATACCAATATAAAGATAGGTGGTGTCAGCGGGCTCCCAACATACCTCAATCCCTAACCTCACCTCATATTGAAGAAAATTTAACAGTTTCATGGACTGTGTTATGTTAGTTATATCCCGCAGTTTGAAAACTGAAAATAGTGGTCTAAACCAGAGAACATGCAAATGAACTTAACTGTAGACATGTATTAAAATGCAGCCAGTTTACAAAAAGACATTTTGCTCAAGTTGAATACTAAAACTCATTCTAGAGAGGGAGGCAAAGAAAACAGTCTGATCCCAACCATCTGTTTCATATAGCTAGCAATTTTTGTTCCCAATTCAAAACCATTTTTCCTTAACCTCGAAACCCCTTATGCACATGGATCCGCAGGACATTTCTGTATTTGAAGTGTCAATCAGTGATAGTGTAATTGGAAGCTTAACATGCAAGCATTTTGACAAGGACTGAAAGTAAGTAATATCAGGCACCATTACTTCTTTAATACATATTTTAAATCATTATTCTTAAAGATATTCTGGTCTTTGTTGAATCTTGTAAACTACTGGTGCAAACAAGAAATGGCTCAAATGGAAGATTTTCAGGAAAATGCAGCCTCCTTGGTAGATAAGTCCAATCTGCTCTTAAATGAGCCATCATCAGGTTTTGTTTTCTTTTTTTGCATACTCAATACCATGTAGAATGAGAAAAGAG
Organism: Paulownia fortunei; assembly: GCA_019321725.1. NCBI lineage: Eukaryota > Viridiplantae > Streptophyta > Magnoliopsida > Lamiales > Paulowniaceae > Paulownia > Paulownia fortunei. The sequence continues at coordinate 12,924,839 of CM033118.1, forward strand.
CTAAATATGGTATTATTGAAAGATCCCCAACTCATATATATATAGAGATAGGATCAAAGTTGGGAGTACAAAAATGGTATGTATATATAGAATCTACATACCTAAAATAAACTTAACAAAACAAGACTAAATACATTAAACATAATAATCTAACAACTACTACTTCGAGTATTTTTGTAAATATTTAAAATTTTGTAAATTTGGACAATTTTTAAAAATTAAAGTAAAAGGAACTCATGTTTTTAGAATACTTGTCAAAGATGATTTAGGATTGATTATGCAGTAAATTTAGTCGCAATCCAACGAAGGAAGCACCAGTTTGCATATTTACATGCATATGTTTTTCGAATCCTAACAAGCACACCCATCAATGTTTGCTCTGCTGTGGTGAAAGTGGAAGAAAAAGGTGGGTGGTTGAGGTTTTTAATAAGGATCCCATTTAATACTGGATTATGTTGTAAATAAAGGCTGGATGTTTTCATTTCATGGTCACTAGTGCTTTGTTGAGTGTTCTGAAAATTTGGGCAAAACACTTTGTGTCTTTGATATTTGGAAACAATCTTCTTTCAAAAGAAAAACATAAACAAGTTTACCAAACACACTTTAGCTCTTGTTTCAAGAATTTCACAATCAAAAACACAAAAAAAAAAATAAGAAGAAACAAATGGGTTACCAAGCGGTGCCTAAGAGTTCAATCAATTTGGAAAATTAAAGAGATACGAAATACAAATAAATCAGAGGTGATCAATTGGAAATGAATTGTCAAAAGCTAATACAGTTTAAACACATTCATATGCTTTAAACTCAACTTCCAAGATGGAGCAGGAGGCAATAGCAAAGGGTAAAAAGAAAGAATTAAGGAGCATACCTGAACTCTGTTAACTTCTTTTGCTTGTTTTAGTCTCTCAATATTTTCGGGAGTTATAAAATGGCTTGAATCTACAGTTTCAATGCCCTTCACAAGAAAATGACTAATAAGCAATATGGAAAGGAGGAGGGAGCAGAAAATGTAAATGATCACACTCAGCAGATAAATCATGAATGCAGAACAATTACAATACTAATGAACTCTTTAGGGCCGACGTCAATTTTCAAAATACATACATAACAGGTTTCCTTTTAGGCTTATTTGCTAGTCAAACTAGTAAACATACAGCAGTGAAGGCTTTGACTTATGCAATTCAAGAAGTAAACAGTTGAGAACAATTCATGAAGCAAAAGCATAAGGCAGAGGAGCACCATCACAGAGCAAAAGTAAAAGAGAATCAAGGTCACATGATAAATTAATTAAACTGGAATCAGGGGTGAATTAGGGTGACTTAAGAACTTCATGAGAGTTGAACACAAATGATACCTGTTAACAGTGAGGAGATTAGTAACAGTCTAGACAAGACTAATACAGGTTTAAACTGAAAAGCTAGTTCTCATTATACAGTGTTGACGATTTTCTGAATATAAAGTATTGCAAAAAAAATGGGACCTGACCATAAACCACCTTGCTAGAAATGAATGTAGGACAAGGGCACCTTGCTAGAAATGAAAGTAGGACAAGGGACAAAACTCTGCAAAACATCATAAGAAATTCCCAAGAGAGAAAGAAAGAAAATGGAAAATTGTTTGAGTGACATCAATATTTTGCACAAATAAGACACATGATCGATTAGCACATGAGGCTCCTAGATGCTATCATCACATCCTTTAACAGACTTCTAGTTAAGCGAGTATAAATTAATATAATAAAAGAAATATTTTTTTTTACTGAATCAGTGATTCACCAATGATGTGGCAATGATACAGAGCCCACCCCAAAAGGGCAAAAGTCCATTTATACTAGCCAAACCCAATATTTGAGATCGTTGTTCTAGTAGTGGAATGAGCCCATGGGTTGCACGCAGCAACACCACAACATAATGTGCTGGGCATAAATTAGTTTTAAAATAAACGCAACTAGATATGAGCAAAAAACATAAATAAGTCAGCAAATATCGAAATAGAATCTAACATAATGTATGCCCTGAAACTTTATTGCAGAAAACAAAAAAGAAAGAAAAAATTATTTAAAAGAGCAATTGAGCAGAATCATATCTAACTTGTTCCCTTGCAAATGCCTCTGCCCCATCAAATCCAAGATAGATATGAGGAGTTTTCTCCATAACTAGCCTTGCTAGAGATATGGCATTTTTAACTGTAGTAAGACCAGAAACAGCTCCACATTTCTTTGTATTTCCATCCATGATACAAGCTTCCATCTCTACAGTGCCATTGCTTGTCAAAACAGAGCCTTTACCAGCATTAAAATGCGGATTGTCTTCCAGTTCACGAACCTGTCTAATTCAACTCAAGTGAATTAATAATAGGAAAAAAGAAGACCATGTTTTCTAATCTTTTATATAAAAATAGAGAAGAAAAGGTAAAAAAAATCATTGGCTGTATCCAACCCCTGATGAATAAATACCTGAGTTTTCCTTAGTTCCACAGCACAAAAAAATTAGACCAAAGCTTTCAAGTCACACCAACATTGAAACACAAAATTCCATGCAACACAAGTCCAATAGTTCCGATCAAGTTTCTTCTATAATTATTCTCTCTATTCACATAGATTTATGTGCGGACCACATATAGTGCACTTCACTAAAATATAAACACAACTATGTTACATAGACAAGCAGTTTTTGAGTAAACTTCCATGCTTCAATCCAGCACCAATTTCACATTCTTACCAAACAATATAAACATACTTAATAACCAATCAGTGTACAAAAGCTAAATCTGGGCAGTACAATAAGGTTATGTGCAATAACAAGAGACAAACAACCACCACACAAGTTCCTATTTTCCATCAAATGAACAGGAAACTAAACGAGGGAGTTTATGGTACAACAAGAGATTGCATCACTATATATATACATATACATATATACATATATAAATGCAAAAAGAAGTTGAATTTATAAGTACTTACGACGAGTTCGACGACGTCCAATGGTGACCGACCAGCTTTAATAGCATCGACGCCGATCTCGAGACAGTGGCGGAGGGCGGCTTCTCGGGGCTCACGGCGCTCCGGCGGCAACGAACGCGGGATGTCACCAGCGCCTCCATGCAATGCTATTGCCCAACCCATCGCCGCCGCCACCTCTCTCTCTCTCTCTCTCTCTCTCTCTCTCTCTGTCACTGTGTGTGAATCGGATTACCGAATTGGGGTATGATGTTTTAGTGTTTGCTGTTTGTTTATTGGACAGGAGAAATAGAATATTGATCTGGAACTTAGGCCCCGCTTTTTTGGTTTGTTTAGACAATAATATCGCATTGATGTCGGCTTGTCTTTTCTTTCAGTCTGTACTTTTTATTGGTCCAATCTTTTTCGAGGATGTTACAAAAATAGAATTTTTTTTTTCCAAAGATTTCTTACTTAAAATATCATTGCAATTAAAAAAGTAATGCAACACTACTATATTTTAATCATATTTTTTATGGAAAAAGTATAAAATTACACAAAATTTTGAACTGTTTGGAATTATTTTCATAAAATGAATTCATATTCTTGAAGGGAAAAAGTATTCATTTTGAGATATTCTATGAAATATTTTTTGAAAACATCCCCAAAACAAATCTAATTCCAAACACTACACATTAATTTTCAAGTATATTTTCAAAACTTGCATCATATTTCAGATGACACTTGGTACTTTATATTTAAAAATAAAAAAATTAAAATATATTTCTAAAATAAAAATATCATATCAATATGTTACATCAGTTAGTCAAATTTTACAATTCGTTCATTCAAATATATTTTTATTTTTATAAATTTTTTAAATAAATCTTCTAAAAATATTTTTCCCCAAATAAAATAAGAATGAATCCAAACATAGTGTTCATTTTTTTTCAAAATTCATCTAGTAAGCACCTTTAACCTATAATTTAATTAGTCATGAGTACAAGATATTCAGATGAGAATTGGAAAAATAATTAATATTCTCCTTATTTAAGACTAGTAAATAACACGTGTGTTGCACATGATTCAAATAATTTTAATAAATTAATTATATTATGTAATAATTTAATTGAGTAGAATTAAGATATTATAATATAATTCATAAATAAAGAAATATTAAATAAAAATATATTCAAAAGTATTTTATGAACTAATTAATGATCGAAAAAGAATAATTCAACAAAATTAATCAAAGAACTAAACTCAAGGAAATTTCAAAATCTAAATAACAATATGAGTTCTTATGTGAATTCATATTCACATTAATTCTTCTCTTGTTTGATTTTACTTGCCTTTTTTATTTTCATCATCTTGTTAATTCAGCTACATTTTTTCTTTAATGATAAATATATGTGGAACTAAGTGAAAGAATTAGGTTCTAGAATTAAATATTCAAGGATTTGCATAATCATTCGTCATTTTTTATATGTTATTATGTATGCATACCATCTATACATAGCAAAGTACTTTAATGTTGGAATTTTTTTTCACATTACCTGATTGTTAGGTATTAAAACTTTGTGCTGCAATGAATCTTCCTTCAATGTTGTTTTTTTCCTAATAAAAATATATTAATAGTATATAATATATTACTTAGATAAAAAATATCTGTACTTACACTCATAACTTGTCTGTACATAACATTTTTAGTCCACGTATTTTCTCTTACATTTGTGGTGTCTACTTTAATCAATATTTTAAGTGTAGATATTGAAGTTTCTCGAGAAAGAGCAATATATAATTAGCCATGAGAAAATACTGGATGAGGCAAATAAACACTAATATTTGGGATCATTTGTCCTTGAGCTTTTTTGATTGTTATGGCAAAGCAAAGTTCAATAGGAAATTGTTTATGCCTAAATTGAAATAGATAGTTCTTGAACTTTTTTGATTGTCATGGTAAAATAAAGTTCAATATGAAATTATTTACGCCTAAATTGAAATGGATAACCATCATTTTCAGCTGATAAAAGTGGAATTCTAAGTATAATGACATGATTTTCAGTATGTTGCACAAATATAATCTCTGTATCATTTACATTATTCTTGAAGTCACTGCATACCATTTTTTACCATTACACAATCCATTTGATAGGTCCAAATACCTCAAAAGAATTATTAGGCAATTTCTTTTCAACACATATTTATGAGGAGACAAACCATTTTGAGTTAAAGAATTTAAAAAGTCATCTACATAATAGTTGTTTGTATCATCAATAGTTTCATCAAAACTATTAAAAGTTTTTATTTATCTGGGAAACATAAAGATCAATTTATCATTCAATTTATAAACATGCTAATTTTTAGCGACTAATATTGTTCGGCTTGTTATGTAATGAGCTGAGTGATCATTCTTATTTAAGGCAAGAAAACTAGCACTAATAAGCTATTATGTTGAGTCTTTTTCATCGCCATACTTAATAATTTTCTTTTTTGAAATTTTGATGTTACCTTTAGTATTAGTTGGTCCCTCATCGTTTTCAATTTTAAGTAAAAACTTACCTAAGTTTGGATCATTCATTGACCTCATATTCCTTGATAAAGTAATTTTTTTCTTCATTTGGGGTCACAAATATGATTTTACCAAACTTGCTGAAATAGTTTGATAGATTATTACCCTATGAACAACTTATAATACATATCAAGCGCTATTAGATTTTTGGATCTAAAATGAGCTAATAATTGTAACACCCCAACACCAAATATAGATATTGATATAACAATAATTATGACAAGGTAGCGCATGTATGTGCATGTGTATATATACATATATATATTTACTTTTGTCAAATGTAGCACTTTGAGAAACAGTAAAGTGTTTTCTCATATATAATCCTGTATATAGAAAAATCATCATTTATATAAAAACACAACATCCATCACAGTCATGCTATTCTCAGACTGATTTACTATCAAATTTCAAAAGTTATATAGGACACAACATCCCAAAGTTATAATATGATAGATTCAAAATAAAAATAATAGCATTTACTTTCGAAAGAAGTAAAGACATTTTGCATCTTGTAGCCCTTTATATATAATCAACAATTTATATAATAATAATGAATGTAAAAATTAGAATATTTCCACAACACAACCCAATAGGTCGTCATTCATGTACATTGATCCTCAAAATCTATAGGAACTCCAATGGCTTGCCTAATAAGTCCATGATATCAAGTATCACCAGACTCACCTAAAATACATAAACTATATGAGCTAACACTCAACAAATAAAGATTATGCATGTCAAAAAATAATCCACAATATCAAGTCATGCAACTTAAAATACTATGCCCACAATGCAATTCCATGCATCAAAATATTTCTCTCAAAATCATTTCTTTCTTGGGCCCCTGACCAATGCTACTATCCTGTGCACCGAAAAAAGAGCTCTGTATACTGCCATAATCCAATGGCCAATAATGATATAAATATGCAAATACGTGCATTCTCATAAACATGTAAATCTGTGCACGCGAACCTGCAAATTCATGCATACAACCATACAAATCCATGCATGCTTCGGTGTACTAGTAGTGGTCAACAAAATATTTTTCTTTCTCAAAATCATACCGTGTAATGCAAGATTTATCACAATGCTTGTATATGATGTATGCACGTGTCAATACCCATGTATGTATGCTCAATGAATATGAATGACAATAATGCGTGCCCTCTGCTATACACATATGATCTATGATATTATATATAAATCACACATTTACTATACCTATCTATTGTAGTTGCAAATGAATCTTTACTTACCTTTGATCAGGTGTGTATTACTTCTAAGTTTCTTAAGTATTACTCCCCAACCCTAGATGTGAAACAATCTGTAAAAATATAAGATATCAATCACCTTTCTCAATTAACAAATTCATTATATCTAATGTAGTATAAAGATCTTGAATCTCAATTTAACTAAACAACCTTACCACTTAGAAACTATAACCGAATACAACCTTTTACGTACCTTTGTTCCACATCTTAAATGTATATTAACCTCATTTAATTGATGTATTATAACTTTTATAACATACCCCTAAATGTTAGGGATCAAATGCACCATATCTATGTTGGAACATGTTAATGAACCAAATGGACGGATTCATAATTTCATATTTTTTTGTTATCACATTAATTTGCATGATGATTTTTGATACCCATAGACATATTTATTCATTTTCTAATTTTTATCACACTTAGATAACATCAAAAATAATATAACCATGTCATAGAATAGCTTAAACCCATGGATATAGCTTCCCAAGTTCAGCTTCCTTCACAGCATATTGAAACAAATTTTTCCTACCGTAATAGTTTTGCGCACTTCATGACATTAATAGTTTTGGTACCCTTACTTATATTCAAACACTCTCAAATTTTTACCACGCTTAGATAACATATATATAGAGACAACCAGATTATAGCCTTGCCAAAACTAAAGGATTTAATTATGCAAAACCAGTCCTATTCACATAGGACAGAATCTAAAATTTGATGGTGACAGTTTTGAGTATCTCTTCAATATTATAATCTATTTCAATTTCTAACCAATGATACTTATAGATTTTATTCAACATACCATAATTTTTGAAGCCTAAAACACAAGAAAACAACAAGTATTTTCTATTAAGTGTTTGTCATAAAAAACCATTTCTTTGTGCACCAAAGTCTAATTAAAAACTTTCTAACACATTTATAAGAGACATTGAAAGTTTAATACACAATAAACCCATTCAGAATAATCTAAAAATCAAAGGCAAAATTGTAGGTAAGTGTTACCTATGCAGATTTTGAGGTTAAACTTGACGGTAATCATTCCTCCTTTGCTTTTCTTGCTTTCATTTCAACTTGGAATCAATTTGGAGCACTTGGAGACCTTAAGGTGTGTGTTTGGAAGCTGAAAATGGCTGAAATGAGGGTCGGGTCATGGCTTAAGGGTGAAGGAAAGCTTGAGTTGGGCACTTGAGGTGCTTGCTTAAGCTTGGTAGCAAGCATGAGGTGACAAGTTGTGGTATAAATCTGACATTTCACCCATATTTCAAGCCTAGATCAGATGTATCTTATTATACATTAATTTTATTGCATCCTATTTTAATTAGCACAAGATCCCACAGATCATTCATAAGCTAATTTCCTAGTCGTTCATTTAATTTCTTACCCGATTGTCACCCGATTCTTGAATAATTATCCATATTAAAAATTATATAATCTTATACATAAATGAATATTGTAATACCACTTTTCAATTATAGTATCTTATGTCCAATGTCCCAAATATGCAATTTACCCATATATATTTTTGAAATATTTGGATGAAATTGAATTAAACCATATAAGTTTACTAGTAATACTTTTAACACTTCTAAAATTATAACCTATATATTCCATCTATATCCAATAATGATCAACCTCATTTTATTCTTATTTCAATATAAAATCAACTACTTAGATTAGAAAATTCAATAACTAATACCGTGCAAGAGCTTCAGAATTAAATTTAATATTCAAGAATGTCATATAAAATGAAATATATTATACAATGTCAATAGAAATGCAAGTAGTATATAAAATTAGCACGTAATGCATGAATCATATTGGCCAAATGAGTAGTGTGAGGCTTGACTATTACAATAATGCACGATACAAAAAATATTTTACGTGTTCCACTTGACCCATCAATAAAGAAAATGACACTCTTACCCTTTTGCATACAATCTAATATCTTTGAAAAAACTTTATATTATTCAGGATTCAACTTTAACTCTGCTTCATAATCTCCTAGATGTATGTTTATTGGCATTTCATCTTGTATCTCTCTTGAAAATTATTGTCCATATTTGGAAGGTCATATGAACTAATGCTTTTTTCCAAGCTCTCTAAAAAAATTCAAACTTTTAAAGTTTTGGCAATTTGTAACTCAACTGAGGTTTTTGATTCTCTTTTAAAATCTTCAAACATTGTCTCAAGTATGTAACTCAAAAAACTCTCATATCTGTTAGTGCACAATATACCAAGATGATTGCAAATAGTCTTTGCAGTTCATATGATATTTAAAAAGTGACAACTTCATTTAGACATTCAATAATATTTAGATCAGATTCTAGTAATCATTTTTTTTGTGATTCTTTTTTGAAATTAGAGCATCGTGTATCATTTACTATAAGCAGATCTTGAAAAGATGTTGAACACATGATTTACGAGTAACATAAGATAATATCTTTCACCTTTAATAGGATTTGTAGTATTTTATATACCCAATCACATATCTTTTCTTTCTTTTTTCCCAATATTTACCTTATTTGTCGTAGTACTCTGAAAATTCTCCATAAATATATTTTCTTGCCTTTTTACTTTTAGAGTACATAGAAAACTACTTTGTGAGTATTGTTTTGGAGATATGATCCTAGCTCAAAATATTTTCTAAATTTTAATTTGTCTAATAACACATTGTTGATTTGAGAGGTAAAGGTGCAAGTTGATAATTGTTGGGTATCTTGTATTCAAATTAAATTCAAAAGTTTTCAATTTTGCTTCTTGAGGAGGCATCGAACATCTTGAAATTGTTTAATTTCATCAATTAAATTTTCATCTTCATTGTGGCTCATATGAATTGACAATCTATCATGTCCCTTATAGATATATTTGTATAAATATTTCACCTCTGTTACTCCTGAACATATCTCGATGTTAATATAATAATTATATCTTGATAAAGATATTGATTGTAAGGTACTACCCACTCATTGTTTATTTGAGCATTACGAACTTGAACTATTAATCTATTTTTTCTTCTTCTATAGACTGGATCCATCTTTACCTTGTATTATGCTTTCATAATATAGTCATAGGTAATGATATTTGCACTTCCCATCCACCATGCAAGAATTATTCAAGTTCTTATGTCCATATGGTCCTTGCACCATATGTTTCGCAACTAAGTAATAGAGTTTATGATACTTTTCTTGATGAGTAAGTTTAGCGCAGAAAACCTATCAAGTGATCTGAGTTATAATTTTGTATCAGACTTCAAAAATTATCAACATTGAGCATGTGGAAAATCCCTTTTTTGAATTCAGTTATATGAACATGTGCACTACATTTTTAAATATTTTCTCTTAAATAACTTATCTTTCAAATCTTGTAATTTTGCCCGAAACAACTCTTTAGAGGTCAAATTTTGGTCGACTTTGAGCTGCGTTGACCATCATAAAGTTTCTCTTGTATCTTTTTCCACTCTAGATTTGTGATACCCGAGCCTCTTACTACTCACATGGCTAAATATGATTCATGCATTACATGTTAATTTTATATGCTATTTGCATTTCTATTGACATTGCATAATTTATTTCATTTTATACGACATTCTTGAATATTAAACTTAATTCTGAAGCTCTTGCACGATATTAGTTATTGAATTTCTTAATCTAAGTAGTTGATTTTATATTGAAATAAGAAGAAAATGAGGTGGATCAATATTAGATATAGATGGGATATATAGGTTATAATTTTGGAAGTGCTAAAAGTGTTACTAGTAACCTTATACGGTTTAATTTGATTTGATCAAGTTATTTCAAAAGTATATATTTGTAAATTAGCATACTTGGGATATTGGACATGATATAATATGAATTAAGTGTCATATTACAAGGCTTATGTGCATATGATTTTAGAAATGCAAACTAGATAATTCTTTAAGAATCGGATGCGAATCGGTTTGGAGATCGAATGAACGGACATAGGAATTACCTATGGGAATGAATGGTGATTAAGATAGGTTGCAACCAAATAAAAATAGATGAGACACACAAGATTAGGGCTGCAAGATAAGGGAGAAAATCAGATTTGCCATTTACTTGCCACCTCGTGCTTTCTTATTAAGCTTAAGCTAACATCTCAAGCTAACACCTCAAACCCTTCACCCTTAAGCAACGACCAGACCCTCATTTCAGCCATTTTCATCTTCCAAACACACACCTTAAGGTCTCCATGTGATCCAAATTGATTCCAAGTTGAAATAAAAGCAAGAAAAGCAAAGAAGAAGTGATTACCATCAAGTTAGCCTCAAAATCTGCATAGGTAACACTTATCTACGGTTTTGCCTTTGGTTTTCAGATTATTATGAATGGTTTTATGGTTATTAAGCTTTCAATATCTCTTATAAAAGTGTTAGGAAGTTTTTAGTTAGACTTTGGTGCACAAAGAAAGGGTTTTTGATCACAAACACTTAATAGGAAATACTTGTGGCAGAAACTGTCATCTTACTGTTTTCTTGTGTTTTAGACTTCAAAAGTGTATGGTATGTTGAATAAAACCTATAATTATTACCATTTACATGACCATATATGAGTTAAGAGTATTGGAATGAATTTTTATCAGTTGGAAATTGAAATAGAGAATGATATTGGAGAAACACTCAAACTGCCAAAATAGCAAAATCTGTTTTGGTGTGCTGTGAAGGAAACTGAATTAAGGGAGCTAAATCGATTATTTTTGGTAATAATATGACCTGGTTGTCTCATTATATATGTTATCTAAGTATGGTGAAAATTTTGGAGTGATTGAATATACTTAAGGGTGCCAAAACCATTAATGTCATGAAGTGTGCAAAACTGTCACGGTAGGAAATAATCTGTTTCAGTATGTCGTGAAGAGAGCTGAACTTGGGAAGCTATATCCGTGATTTTTAGCAATTCTATGATATGGTTACATTTATATACATGTTATATAAGTGTGGTAAAAATTTGGAGTGATTGGATATGTTTAGGGATGTTAAAATTATCATGCAACTAAACTTGACAGCAAGAAAATATGAAAATGTGAATCTGCCACATTTGATCACTTAGCATGTTTCAACCTAGACATGTTGCTATTGAGTGTTAACAATTAGGTACATGCTATTAGAGTTATAATACTTCAATTACATGATGTTTTCATGTATTTAAGATGAGAAATTGAGGTATTTGAGGGGCTATATTGGGTTCTAGTTTGTGAAAGCTTGATTGTTAGCTTATAGCTTGGTGTTTAAGGTCTAGTATGAGATTTTGTGCTTTCAACTTGCCAAATTGGGAATGGTGCTTGATGTTGGGTAATATTACAGGCTATTTTACATCTAAGGTTGGAGAGGAATACTAAACAAATTTAGACTAAGCCACCAACCAAGTGAAAGGTAAGTAAAGATTCATTTGCAACTACAATGCATAGACATAGTAGATGTGTGAATTATATGTAATATCATAAATCATATGTGCATAGTAGAGGGCTCTCCATTGAGCATACATACATGGGCATTGTCATTAGCACGTGCATGCATCATATACTAGCATTGTGATAAATCTTGCATTGCACGGCATGATTCAGAGAAAGGAAAATGTTTTGTTGACCACTACTAGTGTACCGAAGCATGCATGGATTTGCATGGTGTTATGCATGGATTTGCAGGTTCGCGTGCATGGATTTGCATGCGTATGAGTATGCATGGATTTGCATGCTTATATGATTATTGGCCATTGGATTATGGCGGTATACAGAGCTCTTTTCCGGTGCATGAGATAGTAGCGTTGGTCAGGGGCCCAAGAAAGAAATGATTTTGAGAGAAATATTTTGATGCATAAAATTGCATTGTGAGCATAGCATTTTGAGTTGCATGACTTGATATTGTGGATTATTCTTTGACATGCATAATCTTTACTTGCTGAGCGTTAGCTCATATAGTTTATGCATTGTAGGTGAGTACGATGATACTTGAAGCATCTTTGGCTGGCTGGTCGGCTGTTGGAGCTCCTGCAGGTGTTTGAGGGAGTGTGTACATGGATGACGACCTGTTGGGCTATTTTGTTGGCTTGTTATATTTTGAGTCTGGTGTATTATGTTTTTAGATTGGTACTATATTTCTCTTTTAAAACTTTACTGTAATTAAGTATGTAAATATTGTGGTCGTTGTGGGTGTTGTGTTTTTATATAAATACTGATCCTTCTATTTTAAACAAGGTTGTGTATGTAAGAAGTGATTTAGCTTTTCTTAAAATGTTAAAAAAAAAATATTCCATGCATGCACACAGGTTCTATCATGTCAAATTATACAATATATATGGTTGTGTAGGAATGGGGGGTGTTACAGAGTGGTATCAGAGCCCAGGTCTTGATTCTGTAGACTGTCCATGTACATAACCTTTGAAACTTGCAGAGCGCAGCCATGCCAGTAAGTTTTATATTATCATATATTGCATTTCATATTTCATAAATTATATTGGCCATATGTTGTCAAACTTGTATAAACAGCGCTGCAAAATGGTGAGAACTCGTGGTGAGAGCAGTGGTGGTGCCAGAGCACAGAGGAATGAGACACCCATCCCGGTTAATGATCGAGATACCATGATTAATCGGTTAACAGAACTGATTGAACGACAGTCCGAACAGATTCAACAATTGATTCGGCAGAGGGATAATGGTGAGCAACCACGGGTGGAGGTAAACCAACAGCGGGCAGACTATATATATATGGTGGGAGAACGATTTCGGAGACTGGATCCCCCAACATTTGAGGATGCTATTGATCCTACCGCTGCAGAGGACTGGTTGAGGACCCTGGAGAACATGTTCCAGTACAGCAGGGTGCCAGTAGAGGAGAGGGTAATGTGTGCACTTTCATGCTTCGCGGTAGTGCAGGCCATTGGTGGGACATGATTAGCAGTATAGAGGACATTACTACCATGAGCTGGGATAGATTCAAGGAGTTATTCCGAAACAAATATTTCACAGCTCCAGTTCGCATGATGAAGATGAACGAGTTTATACAACTGCGACAAGGAGCGATGACTGTTGGGGAATATATTCGTAAATTTGAACAACTGTCCAGGTTTGCTACGCACATGGTCAGCACTGAAGTATTGAAAGTAGAGAGATTTCTGGAGGGTTTGAGGCCAGAGTTATACCGGGATGTGAATATGGCGGGTACTCAAGGGGTGACATTTTCACAGGTGGCTGAGAGGGCGTTGGTGGCAGAACAGGCTGAATTGAGAATCGTTCGTGCACATGAGGCTCGACAGCAGTTCAGACAGCAGGGACAGAGATGGACTGTGGGGCAAAAGAGGCCATTCCAAATGCAGAAGCCGATCCAAATACAGAAGCCGGGATTTAAATTTCAAGGAGAACAAGGCCAACAACAAGAAGGTCAAAATAAGAGGCCACGGGTCGAACAAGGAAAAGCACCAATGCCAGAAGCTGTGTGTCAGAAATGTGGTAATCGACATACTGGAGGCTGCTATATAGAAACCAGGACGTGTTTTCGATGTGGAATACCAGGACATATTGCTAAATTTTGCCCAGGTAAACAGAATCAGACCATCCAAAAGAATGTACCAGCCAAGGTATTCACCATGACCAGGGCGGATGCAGAAGCAAATCCATCGGTGGTAACAGGTACACTTTATATTTCTAGTGTTCCAACACTTGTATTATTTGATTCTGGAGCCACGCATTCATTTGCATCCACTGAGTACGTGAAGAGGCTGGGTAGAATACCAGATGTAGCAGAAATCAGTTATAGTGTAACAGTTCCCTCTGGAGATGCTAGACAAACCGATCGGATTTTGAGAGCTTGTGCTATACTTGTTGAAGGTAGAGAATTACATGCTGATTTGATTGTACTGGATATGAATGATTATGATGTTATTTTGGGCATGGATTGGTTGTCAAAGTATGGGGCTACTATCAACTGTAAGGAAAAGACGGTGACATTTCAACTTTCTGGGAAAGAGTCTTTCACATTTGCCAGCATTGTGAAGAATTTCAGATTTCCTATGATTTCAGCAGTGAAGGCACAACGATTACTCGATGATGGTTGCGAAGGGTACTTGGTGAGTGTCATGAACATTGAGGAACAACACCCACCAACTCTGAGTGAAATACCAGTGGTACGGGAATATACTGAAGTATTCCCAGATGATCTCCCGGGACTGCCACCAGATCGTGAAATAAAGTTTGTTATTGACATACAACCAGGAACATCTTCAATCTCAAAAACTCCCTACAGAATGGCTCCATTGGAGTTAAAAGAATTGAAAGTACAATTACAAGACTTGTTGGACAAGGGATTCATCAGACCGAGCTTTTCACCTTGGGGAGCACCAGTTCTATTTGTACGTAAGAAGGATGGCACCATGAGACTGTGCATCGATTATCGAGAGTTGAACAGGGTCACAATTAAGAATAAGTATCCGTTACCCAGAATCGATGATTTATTTGACCAGCTTCAGGGTGCCGCAATATTTTCAAAGATTGACTTACGCTCTGGGTACCATCAATTGAAAATAAAGGAAGAGGATATCCCCAAGACGGCATTTAGTACAAGATATGGGCACTATGAATTTTTGGTGATGCCATTTGGATTGACTAACGCTCCAGCAGCATTCATGGATCTGATGAACAGAGTGTTTAAAGAATTTCTGGATAAATTTGTTATTGTGTTCATAGATGACATTCTAGTTTACTCCAGAACTAAAGAAGAACATGCCGCACATTTAACACAAGTACTAGAGGTCCTGAAAGTGAAGCAGTTGTACGCCAAATTCAAGAAATGCGAGTTCTGGTTGGATCGTGTGGTATTCTTGGGACATGTTATATCAGGAGCGGGAATATCAGTAGATCCAAGTAAAGTTGAAGCTATCAACAACTGGATGCAACCTACTAATCCTTCAGAGGTGCGCAGTTTTCTGGGTTTAGCTGGATATTACCGAAGATTTGTGGAGGGGTTCTCCAAGATTGCAATGCCATTGACACAATTAACCAGAAAAGGGGTGATGTTTAGATGGACAGATATGTGTGAGCGAAGTTTCCAGGAGCTGAAAAAGAGGCTGACTTCAGCACCTATTCTCTCAATTCCATCAGGTACGGGAGGATTCGTAATTTACAGTGACGCATCGAAGAATGGATTAGGATGTGTACTGATGCAGAATGGCAAAGTAATTGCGTATGCATCCAGACAACTTAAAGAGTACGAAAAGAATTACCCCACGCACGACTTGGAACTTGCTGCTGTAGTATTTGCGCTTAAAATATGGAGGCACTATTTATATGGTGAACGGTGCGAGATCTTTACTGATCACAAGAGCCTCAAATACTTCTTCACACAGAAAGAGTTGAATATGCGGCAGCGAAGATGGCTAGAACTGGTAAAAGATTATGATTGTGTGATCAATTACCACCCAGGTAAAGCCAACGTTGTAGCTGATGCATTGAGCCGAAAATCCACACAAAGTACAATGGCTATGGCTTTAATTCAGAAATTGGAACTGAATGATTTGCAGAAAATGAATATAGAGATTTTACAGACAGGAGTAATAGAGGCAAAGTTGGCAGCCCTGACGCTTCAGCCTACGCTAATTGATAGGATCAAACAGGGACAACGAGATGATGAATATCTCATCAATATGAGAAAATATGTTGCTGCAGGGAAGTCTACTGAATTTAAGATGACTCAGGATGATATTTTACAATTTAGAGGGCGTTTTTGTGTGCCAAATATTGATAACATTCGGGAAGACATTTTAAAAGAGGCACATTCAACCCCTTATTCAGTACATCCAGGGGCTACTAAGATGTATAGAGACTTGAAATCGCATTATTGGTGGCCGGGTATGAAAAAGAACATCGCCCAGCATGTGGAGCAATGTTTAACATGTCAGCAAATAAAGGCCG
The DNA here is from genome assembly GCA_019321725.1 of Paulownia fortunei. Classification (NCBI taxonomy): domain Eukaryota; kingdom Viridiplantae; phylum Streptophyta; class Magnoliopsida; order Lamiales; family Paulowniaceae; genus Paulownia; species Paulownia fortunei. The sequence continues at coordinate 12,941,541 of CM033118.1, forward strand.
AACATCAAAGACCCGCAGGGACTTTACAACCTCTACTTATTCCAGAATGGAAATGGGAAAGGATCACCATGGATTTCGTAACTGGTTTGCCAAAGACTACTAAGAGTCATGATGCTATTTGGGTTATCGTCGATAGATTGACCAAGTCTGCTCATTTTCTTCCCATATGTTCTACCTATTCCATGGATCGCTATGCCCAATTATACATTCAGGAGATTGTCAGACTTCATGGTGTGCCATTGTCTATTGTTTCTGATAGAGATTCAAGATTTTTGTCTACTTTTTGGAGGAGTTTACACAAAGCTTTGGGAACACAATTATCATTTAGTACAGCATATCATCCTCAGACGGATGGGCAATCTGAACGAACAATACAGACGTTGGAGGATATGCTCAGAGCCTGTGTATTAGACTTCCAAGGTCAGTGGAGTAAATTCCTACCTTTGGTGGAGTTTTCGTACAACAACAGCTATCAGACTAGCATTGGAATGGCTCCCTATGAAGCATTGTATGGCAGAAAATGTAAGTCTCCGATACACTGGGATGAAGTTGGTGAGAAGAAACTTTTGGGCCCAGATATGATTAGAGAGATGACAGAAGCCGTGTTACAGATTCGACAAAGAATGCAAACTGCCCAAAATCGACAGAAAAGTTATGCAGATCGACGAAGAAGGGCGTTGGAGTTTGCGATAGGAGATCAGGTGTTTTTGAAAGTAGCACCAATGAAGGGCATCATGCGGTTTGGGAAGAAAGGAAAATTGAGTCCCAGATACATTGGCCCATTCTCGGTGATTGAAAGAATTGGTGATGTTTCTTACAGACTAGATCTGCCAACATCTATGTCCCAAATACACAATGTATTTCATGTGTCTATGCTGAGGAAATATATTGCTAATCCTTCTCACATTCTGAAGAATGAACTAGTGGAATTAAAGACAGATTTGAGCTACGAAGAAAAACCTGTACAGATTTTATTACGAGAAGTGAAGCAGCTAAGAAATAAACAGATTCCATTGGTTAAAGTGTTATGGAGAAACCAATTAGTAGAAGAGGCCACTTGGGAAAGGGAGGATGAAATGAGAACTAAGTATCCTGAACTTTTCGGTAAGTGAAATTTCGGGGACGAAATTTTTATAAGGAGGGGAGGATGTGATACCCGAGCCTCTTACTACTCACATGGCTAAATATGATTCATGCATTACATGTTAATTTTATATGCTATTTGCATTTCTATTGACATTGCATAATTTATTTCATTTTATACGACATTCTTGAATATTAAACTTAATTCTGAAGCTCTTGCACGATATTAGTTATTGAATTTCTTAATCTAAGTAGTTGATTTTATATTGAAATAAGAAGAAAATGAGGTGGATCAATATTAGATATAGATGGGATATATAGGTTATAATTTTGGAAGTGCTAAAAGTGTTACTAGTAACCTTATACGGTTTAATTTGATTTGATCAAGTTATTTCAAAAGTATATATTTGTAAATTAGCATACTTGGGATATTGGACATGATATAATATGAATTAAGTGTCATATTACAAGGCCTTATGTGCATATGATTTTAGAAATGCAAACTAGATAATTCTTTAAGAATCGGATGCGAATCGGTTTGGAGATCGAATGAACGGACATAGGAATTACCTATGGGAATGAATGGTGATTAAGATAGGTTGCAACCAAATAAAAATAGATGAGACACACAAGATTAGGGCTGCAAGATAAGGGAGAAAATCAGATTTGCCATTTACTTGCCACCTCGTGCTTTCTTATTAAGCTTAAGCTAACATCTCAAGCTAACACCTCAACCCTTCACCCTTAAGCAACGACCAGACCCTCATTTCAGCCATTTTCATCTTCCAAACAACACACTTAAGGTCTCCATGTGATCCAAATTGATTCCAAGTTGAAATAAAAGCAAGAAAAGCAAAGAAGAAGTGATTACCATCAAGTTAGCCTCAAAATCTGCATAGGTAACACTTATCTACGGTTTTGCCTTTGGTTTTCAGATTATTATGAATGGTTTTATGGCTTATTAAGCTTTCAATATCTCTTATAAAAGTGTTAGGAAGTTTTTAGTTAGACTTTGGTGCACAAAGAAAGGGTTTTTGATCACAAACACTTAATAGGAAATACTTGTGGCAGAAACTGTCATCTTACTGTTTTCTTGTGTTTTAGACTTCAAAAGTGTATGGTATGTTGAATAAAACCTATAATTATTACCATTTACATGACCATATATGAGTTAAGAGTATTGGAATGAATTTTTATCAGTTGGAAATTGAAATAGAGAATGATATTGGAGAAACACTCAAACTGCCAAAATAGCAAAATCTGTTTTGGTGTGCTGTGAAGGAAACTGAATTAAGGGAGCTAAATCGATTATTTTTGGTAATAATATGACCTGGTTGTCTCATTATATATGTTATCTAAGTATGGTGAAAATTTTGGAGTGATTGAATATACTTAAGGGTGCCAAAACCATTAATGTCATGAAGTGTGCAAAACTGTCACGGTAGGAAATAATCTGTTTCAGTATGTCGTGAAGAGAGCTGAACTTGGGAAGCTATATCCGTGATTTTTAGCAATTATATGATATGGTTACATTTATATACATGTTATATAAGTGTGGTAAAATTTTGGAGTGATTGGATATGTTTAGGGATGTTAAAATTATCATGCAACTAAACTTGACAGCAAGAAAATATGAAAATGTGAATCTGCCACATTTGATCACTTAGCATGTTTCAACCTAGACATGTTGCTATTGAGTGTTAACAATTAGGTACATGCTATTAGAGTTATAATACTTCAATTACATGATGTTTTCATGTATTTAAGATGAGAAATTGAGGTATTTGAGGGGCTATATTGGGTTCTAGTTTGTGAAAGCTTGATTGTTAGCTTATAGCTTGGTGTTTAAGGTCTAGTATGAGATTTTGTGCTTTCAACTTGCCAAATTGGGAATGGTGCTTGATGTTGGGTAATATTACAGGCTATTTTACATCTAAGGTTGGAGAGGAATACTAAACAAATTTAGACTAAGCCACCAACCAAGTGAAAGGTAAGTAAAGATTCATTTGCAACTACAATGCATAGACATAGTAGATGATGTGTGAATTATATGTAATATCATAAATCATATGTGCATAGTAGAGGGCTCTCCATTGAGCATACATACATGGGCATTGTCATTAGCACGTGCATGCATCATATACTAGCATTGTGATAAATCTTGCATTGCACGGCATGATTCAGAGAAAGGAAAATATTTTGTTGACCACTACTAGTGTACCGAAGCATGCATGGATTTGCATGGTGTTATGCATGGATTTGCAGGTTCGCGTGCATGGATTTGCATGCGTATGAGTATGCATGGATTTGCATGCTTATATGATTATTGGCCATTGGATTATGGCGGTATACAGAGCTCTTTTCCGGTGCATGAGATAGTAGCGTTGGTCAGGGGCCCAAGAAAGAAATGATTTTGAGAGAAATATTTTGATGCATAAAATTGCATTGTGAGCATAGCATTTTGAGTTGCATGACTTGATATTGTGGATTATTCTTTGACATGCATAATCTTTACTTGCTGAGCGTTAGCTCATATAGTTTATGCATTGTAGGTGAGTACGATGATACTTGAAGCATCTTTGGCTGGCTGGTCGGCTGTTGGAGCTCCTGCAGGTGTTTGAGGGAGTGTGTACATGGATGACGACCTGTTGGGCTATTTTGTTGGCTTGTTATATTTTGAGTCTGGTGTATTATGTTTTTGATTGGTACTATATTTCTCTTTTAAAACTTTACTGTAATTAAGTATGTAAATATTGTGGTCGTTGTGGGTGTTGTGTTTTTATATAAATACTGATCCTTCTATTTTAAACAAGGTTGTGTATGTAAGAAGTGATTTAGCTTTTCTTAAAATGTTAAAAAAAAAATATTCCATGCATGCACACAGGTTCTATCATGTCAAATTATATAATATATATATGGTTGTGTAGGAAAGGGGGGGGGGGTGTTACAAGATTGCAAGTCATTATGATAAATAGAATCCAATTTTCAAATCTTTCTATTATGTTAATGCATCCAAAATATCTACAATGCATATTGTTGCAATACCTTCAATGCAAAGAGAAGTAATAAATTGCCTCAGATTCCTAATTTTGTATCTATAGCAACCGTATTCTCTGCATAAGACCTTCTTAATTACTTTCTTTGCCAACAACTGTAAATACAACAATAAAATAAAAAAAGTATAAAATTTAAAAAGAAATAAAATTAATATAATGAGAAAATATTGATTATGGTAGTAAAATTATATTTAATTTTCAAAAGTGGAGACTCTTCAAAGAACGTTTGTCAACTGGATGATAAATGATGTTTTGATATAAAAGTAGTAATTCCAACATATATGTTTCAACCAAGCTTGGTAAAAACTATTGTTTCCATTGCCTCACATTATATGAAATGAGTACTAATGATATTCTTGAGATGATTTTTTAAAATAGTAAGTACATATTTTCTTATTCTTGGGAAAGAATATCGTTCGCAGAAGATAATCTTGATATTGTAGAAATATCATAAAAGTTGGGCTATTCACTGAAACATAATAATTTAACAAAAAAGTTAAAAATAAAGCAAGGTTTTAATAGTATTATTAATATAAATACATACATCTTAGGTTTTATTGTAGAAACATCACAAAAGCACAAATAGAAACAAAAAGAGGTGTTTATTATAGATATATTTCTGTTCTAGGGATAGAACATCCTTTGTAGAAGAAAGTTTTGGTGGGGCAATAACATCATTACCTTTAGATTATTCACTAAAAAAATTAATATTATAGTTTATTCACTGAAATTATTATAGTTATCTATGTAACTTAAGTACATAATCATAAATATAAGTTCAGACATTATGTACCTTATTCTTGTCCAACATTAATTTCACCATTGTAGAGTTAATCAAACACTACTCGTAATAAGCGCTGGAAAGCGAATTTCTTGGCGGCAAGCTTTTTATTATTTTGATGTCATCATGTCTCACTCCTTGAAAAAAGAAATAGATTGCAATAGGACATAACATCCATAATAATGCTTTATTCTATGTCTATGGCAATGCCTCTTTCAAATGGAATATTAGCATTATTTTCTTCAATCTATATAGCCATAACTTCATCAACTGTTGGAGAACTATATACTCGTTGATCTAATCTTACATCTTTTGATATTGTTGTTGAACATCATCCATTGAAGGATAATCCTTTAATTTTCTAACGAATTTTCTATATGAATTTACTTCTATATTTTTATGAGTTCTTCACAGTCACTTCAGATGAAATCAAAATTTTTCAGTATGTTCATTATATTTTCAACTCATTTTGGATTTCAACAAAATACATCTAAAAATGATTTGGACGTCTTCATTGAGCATTAACCCTAGAAGGTCTTGATACACCATTTTTTGTGCTCGAAAGTATAAACCCCTCGCCTTGTAGGTGCAAGTTCTTTATCTAATTACAAACCAAATGAGGTAAAAGAGAAAATACAATTGAATTGATGGATATTTATTTGAAATTCAAATATCTCTTCTGACTGAGAAGTAAACAATTCGTAGAATTCATCGAGAACTGCAATAGGTGCAAGTTTAATTTTTTAATTATCACAACAAATTAAAAGTTAGAGGCTTATACTCAAAATTTATAGCACCACAATGAATGCAATTGGCATTTTTTTCAATTCATATATCAACGAACATACAAATTCATAGTGTATTGAACCTAAAAGGGAAAAAAATCCAAATATTCTAGAATTTAGTGATGTATAAAGCTTGCTTCAATATACAACATTTACTGAAAATATTTAAATTACCAACCTTCTGAATCACATGAAATCATTTGAACTTTCGAAAGCAATCTAACATGGGAATTTTTCATATGATTCTTAACTATGTTTATATATTCACGCCTCCATGTAGTATTTTGATTGGAATATTATTTTCATTTTATCAAGATTTCTCTGTTGATATACATATGTCACTGTAGCATAAAAATATATAATTATTTATAAAAGTGTCATACATATATTTTGAATACTTAAATGATAAAAGTAATCATCTTTCTAAATTTACAATGAGAAATTCAATATTTTAGAAAACTATATACTCGTTGATCAAATTTCACATCTTTTGAGATATGAAGCTGAATATCATCCATTGAAGGATAATTATGTACTCTTCTGAAGATTTTTGAGAAAACAAATGCTAAGAACAATGGACCTCTAAATTGTAATCGACAAAGGTTTATAGTTTTTCTACAATACCTTAATTCAAACTAACAAAGGTTTATATATAGTTCCTTAATTCAAGCTAAAATACCAAAATAAAAAATAAAAAAATACCATGTTGTAAAGTCATAATATGCACATGCAAATAGAAAATAGAACTTATACATGTATTATGAATACTTAAATACTTAAAAGTAATAAACTTCCAAAGTCTATAATAAAAAATTTAATACTAAATGTATTTTACCTGATGATAAATTGATATGAACGATTGTCGATATATTAACTTTTCTGAAGAAATCGAATTGCAAAAAGAAATCAAAGAATGTCTAGAAATATATGCAAATATAAATATTTATTAATTCTATATCTGTATTCATTAAAAAAAACTTTTGAAAGGATTAAGAAAAATAAAAGTAAATAACCTCAATTATTAATTTCCCAAAGTAGTAATAGTATCAAATGCCAAGAATTATTGTAATTAAAAAAATAATTAATTCAAATGCCTTCACAAGTTATGTTATCACCATCAACATAAATATTACTGCCTTTCCTAATTACCCGTTGATTGCTTTGTTTGAATCCCCTCGTTTCTCCACCATTGTTTTCTGCACATATATATTGTTTGTAAACAAAAGAAAGGAATATTTGATTTTTTCTTTATTTAGTTTATCTTTGTTATTGGATTAGAGTGGAACTATTTCAAAATTGGTTGGGCACATTATTGTCCTCCATCAATATATGTTAAGAAATCAACACTTTAAGAAATCAAAACATGCCGTAACTTTGAATATCAATCAGTTTGTGTTTAAATTATCAAAAATTGAATGACTTTGGTTAATCTTAAACAAGAAATTTTAACTTATAACTTGTATTTAAATAATCAACAATAGAACACTTTTAACATTTACCAATAGGGTCATGCCATGAAAAGTCCAATAAAAAAATAAAACACATAGACCATTTATTTATATCTCTATCAATTTGCATGAACTGAATAAAGGCAATATACACAAACAGAATGGGTCAAAATGAATTATATGAAAATAATAGATGGAAAAAGTGGAAGGACAATCATATATTTCCTTTGATATTCAATATCCAATCCATGAACCATCAACTTTTACACTCATAAAAAAATATATATTTCCTATCCATTCTTTCTTGCACTATGAAATCATAGGAAGAATAATTACCGAGAAATGATAGAAGAAAATAGAGAAGAAAAATAACGAGGGATAGAACAAAGCCGATCCTTGGCTTTCTTGCACTGTAAACTGATAGGAAGAAGCAAGACAGAAGAAGAAGAATTACAAAGAGAGTAAGGTAAGTATTAAAAAAATTAAAAGGATAGAAAGAGCCGTTCAGATTTTCTCTGCCCAAGTCTCCTTGTATGGTTGGTGTTCTATTTTTGAAATATTAACAAATTGAATTATACAATTGTCATTAAAATAAAATGTTTGATAGATTTTATGTTGTGACTCCTTGTGTTCTCTCTTTTTTAGTTTGACTTGAACTTTATCAAATTAGTTATAATTAAATTATATTATTGCCATTATAATTAACAATGTTAAAGGGTTATTTTAGTCCAATAAAAAATTAGACGAAACATTCACACTTTTATAATAGTATAAAAAATAAACAAAAAAAAGTTCACTTTCACTACTTCACACATGACATGCTAATTACTATAAACACCTGCGTATGTAGTTTTCTTTGTATTTTGTAAAAGGCGATAATATTATTAGGAAGCACAGCTCTAACAAACCTTCTAACAAATGTAGGTAAGTCATTTTGTCCATCTTCGGTTTAAGGTAGCACCTCGAGCCACATGGCGTGCACATTAATTTCCAATTCTTTTAACCAAGTTAACATATATAAAATTATTAGTAGAGTGTAATAAAAAATGCAATACGACGTATAATAGAAGATTTTGATACGAGAATTTTTTTTGGAAAAAACTCTTAAAATTATGGCATATTATTTGAACGGATGTAATTGTATCCTTAACTTTCTCAACAACAGGAATTTGCTACCCAAATTTAGTTATAATCGTATAGTTTTAATCTTTAAATGTCCTCAACCGAAGTAGCCACTCAATTAAGCCCTATTAGCCTTTTGCAATGTAATTTACAAAATAGCTTCTAAAACCATTGCTCAAACCAATATCATATGGGATTCACAATCCGCTTTTGTGCCTGGTCTCATTTTTTCTGACAATGTGCTTGTTGCTATGACATTAACCACTCCGTAAACAACAAATATCGCAGTAAAGAAGGTCACGTAGTTCTTAAGATAGATATGAGTAAGGCGTATCATTGAGTTGACTGGATTTTTCCGAATAAATTATTGAGTAGACGAGGTTTTTTTCATAGAGAGGTAATGCGTTTAATTATGGTTTGCATTTTTACTATTTCATATTTCATGATACTAAATGATGAACAATTCAGATATTTTTTCCATAGAGGGGTTCATTGCTCTATTTTAGTTCCGAGTTAATCAACTTAAACTCTTTAGCAAAAAGCATACTTATCTTTTTTTTTTTTAAGTGCAGAAGTTCTCACGCTGTAGGAGGAAGAACACAAAGGGACGATCATTGTATAGTCATTTGATGGGTATGCTTATTTTATTTTATTTTAATTCAACACATATTTAATTTCAATCTTTAGATTTTGTAGACTCAAGAGATCCAAATTATATTAAAGACCCCCATAAGAATCATATTCCAATTAAATAGATATAAATATTCCATCCTACTCATTTACATGGTAGACATTTTATTTTTCGCTTTCAATTGTAATTATTATCTCTAAAATTTTTATAAGAGTCTGCTCGTGTTACAGGTAGAAAACCCAATTTTAGGAACAACAATTAGGATACAAGTGTTAGATAAGAGCACCAATTAAGGTACAAGTATTGAAGTGAAGTTGTCATACATTAGAAACAACCAAAATCACCATTAATCATCACACACCTAGGGTTTCTCATCTGCTCTTTGCGGATTATCCCTTGATATTTATTCAGGCTATGTCTTCGGCGGTTGAAAGTATCAAGGATGTTCTTGAAAGATATTGTCCAAGTTAACTCGTGTTTTCGGCAAGAATGCACCAGTGGGGTTCTTGGAATTCGCATTGAGGATAGACGTGAAAAATAACTTGGATTGTTGTCCTTAATTGGTAGCTCCAAGAGGAACTCTTCTCATCACTCAAATTGTGGATTTGGAACAAAATGCAGGGTTGGAAATCAAACCTCCTATCTCAAGTAGGTGAAGAAGTCCTACCCAAGGCGATTATTCAAGCTATATCTTCTCCTTGATTCTGTAAATCCAGTAGTACAGGATATTATTTTTTCTTGATTTTATTCGTATAACTTCCAGATTGGTTGTTATCATGTATTTAGGCTAATCTTAGGTTCTATACACTTATATTGTTGTGTACATCAACGAACAAAACAGGTAAATGCCCTTTTTTCTCAAACTCTTATATGGTATTAGTTTTTGTGAATTTTGTGAAAGTAAGTGCACGCTATTATAAACAAACAATAGATGAGTAAGTATTATTCTCACGAGAATTGAGAATTACTAAGTACTTAAAATTTTATTAATTCTAATTTTATTCTAATAAATGCAAGAAAGAGTTGATAGTTGTAAACTAAAGCAAACTAATACTCAACAGAAAATAGGGATTAAACTTCAATAACTTAAAATTCATGATTTCACCTAATTAGTTTGAATCAAATTATCAATCGCATCAATCTCAATTTATTTTCTTAATTTGTAGTTAAGAATTCCTAAATTCTTCACTAACCTATCTAAATGTCTAATGAGAAAATTATTAATTGTCAATTCACTATAATATTATGTGATTAAACTTTTAGCAATTCATCGGGTTATGTGAATTTCAAACAAAATTATACAAATTACATAAATGTATTCCTATTCTTCCCAAATATCATTATCATTAACAATTCATCTATTTAGTGACAATTAATTAGAAACATTAAAATCCATGAAAATAACTCAATTAAAGAAAATAAATAATAGATTAAATTTATAGAAATATTCAACATATTCTAATTAGATTATATAAAACCCTATAAAAGAGAAATTAGTCCATAATTATGACTATCAGATCCATGCACAACTTTGAATTCAAGATAAAAGCAAAGTAAAAAGAAAAAGAAAAAAATAGTTCTAAAATTTTGAAGGATAAAGCCCCAATCATGATCTCTAAAGCCTTTGCCCTCGATTTCTTCTTAATTTCTCCTCTTTTCAAAGCCGAGAAAGTCCCAAAAATATTCTTAGGTTTTAGGTTATATAGTTCTCCTCAAGAAGAAGCCTAAAAAATAGAGTAAAAATTATTTTTCAGTTTTTCTCACCGACTGGCACCACGACGCCAAAGTCTTGGGCCGCAGCTCTGAATATTCTGGAATGCATCTCACTTTGGTGCCACTGTGTTGAATTCATAGGCCATGATGGTAACCTTTTTGGACTAATGGTGCTGCGGTGCCACAAGCTTGGGTCGCGGCACCGTATGTTCTATTTCTCTCAGCATCTTACAATGATTTCTGACCTATTTTCTAATTAAATTGGTTTTTGATCTCTATATATGAATTATAGCACTATCTGTAATCTCTCCATATCCATTTAAATCAGCTCAAAATCAAATTTGTGAAAAGAGTTATGCCAAAACTACAAAAATGTACTATATTTAGAAGTTACAGTCAAATACTGACTCTTTAACCCAATTTTTCTCTTATAAATTAACTAAACTGGGCTAAGTTACCAACATAAAAGTTATAGAACTATCTCTTATCTTCCCAATAAGTTAAAAACTAGGTTAATAGGGATTTAGAGCTAAATGTTATGCCCAAAATGAAAAGACTGCCTAAATATCACTATGGTGCTGCAATATTCTGGGCTTGTAATGTGGATTCTCCAAATTTTCTATCGATTTTTTATTCCATTTCCATTTTCTTCCTCATTTTTGTGTTATATACAATGTTTCAAACAAAATGGATAAAAATCAACCAAAATTTCTTGAAATGTAGAAAATATTAAGTTAAAAGTATTCGAAAAAATCAAATTAACAAATATCCCCAAACTTAGCTTGTTCTTAAGTAAAACAAAGAAAACTAGATAAATGACTAAACTTATCAATGCAAACATTAGGAATAACTAGAATTGAATCATCACCCTACCTCAAAGATTACTAAAAATAATAATTTAGAAAGAATTACATGAATGTGTTTATGTTTAAAGTGCTAACTTGCATGCCAATTTTAGTATAACCTCGTCACTTTGTGTATATGTGTATAACCATTTCATCAAGTCAAACTTACCACCCGAATAGGTTTATAAAGATAAGTACTTTCTAAAAATTCTACTTTGATTGATATTTATTAATTTTTTTCAAACTCTATAAGCTAGCTTTTCACATTAATCTCTACTAATATAGATGGACATGACATCAAATATTAAAAGAACTTTCAAACCTTGTAATGTGTGGCTTGGGTCATTGTTAGGTTAATTGGAAAATAAAATGGCTCAACCCAAAATACACAAATATTCTAGAAGAGTGATTGTCAAATCCGACCTCTCAATATTTTACCTTTAGCTTCCTTTTTTCTTTTGATTTGTCATTTGAAACCCCTTCTTTCTTTTTATCTTTTTTCTTTTCTTTTCTTCTCTTTTCTAACATGAAATTTTGCAACCCCTAACTTACATTGTTTTATATTGATAATAAGAATGCATTCTTCTCCTTCACACGTTTCTTGTCATTCTCCTAATTTTTTCTTTTTCTCTTAATAATCTTTCTTCTTCTTCTTGTTTTTTTATAGGGAGATTACACAAAAAAAAAATTCCACAACTACCCAATATGTGCGGATTTGTTCAAATTCAAATCATGTTTTCTAATAAATGTGGGCAGAGTGAACGATAAAAATATAGGAGAAATTTTTGAAGGCTACGAACACTTTGTGAGGTGATAAAGAAACAAGCCCAATTAAGCTCAACGGGAATGCTAAAGATAAAATATGATAATTTGATAGGCTTGAAAGGCTTAAACATTCCAAAAGTGGCCTAAATTATTTCATGAATGCTATGTCCTCTAGGATTTCGCATGAACTAATGATCAAACAAGTTCTAGAGTTGGTGGAATCTTTAAAAAAATAATTATTCCTCATCAACTCTCTCTAAATGCTCCAAAAATGACTCATCAAACAACTATGTGATCAATTATAACAAGAATCACAAGGCAAGCCAAAACTAACATGTAAAACCAACACATAGCCAAAAACACTTATCAATTCTCAAGAATTATCATCAATGCAATAAATTTTTATCACATGGCCCAAATGATTCAACAACTGTACAAATCAATTTTCACTATTAGACAAAATGAAAGAATAAAATAGAAAAAGACACTCCTAAGAATCATGAAGCATGAAATACAGATAGAACAAAAAAAAAAAAAAAACACTCCCCAAACTTGAATACGACATTGTCTTTAATGTGAAAGAAGATAAGTGCAGAGGATTTGCCTTTTGGGCCGCGATGCTTCTACCTCGATTTTGAGTAGTATTTCAGCATGTCATATTGCAACCTTAAAGAATAACACAAAGAAAATTTTAATTAAATACAATTGAAACTAGGATAATGATGCAATCTAAATTAAATTGGTAATTTAGAATAAATAAAAAATCGATTGCAAGGAAAATTCTATGAAAGCAAAGAAACTAAAATAACTTGGGTTGTCTCTAAAGAATTGCTTAGTTTATAGTTATCAGTTAGACTTTCTTTAAAAGACTTTATCTTGGGTCTACCAAAATGATCATAGACTCGTGAAAGGTCCCATCACAATCAAAGTTTCCTTTTAATTATTTTCTCAATCACTCGATGCACATACTTCATGGTCTTAGGGTCATCTTTGTTGGAGAACCCAATTGTACATGACGAGTGTTTTTCTAGAAGAATTTTTTTGATACTAGTATCAACTCACAAACAACTATCTACTACGTTTGGATATTTTATCGCCTTGAATACATTGAATGAGACTTGTTCATCTTAAACTCTCAAAATTAGTTGGCATTTCTACACAATAATCTAAGCTCTCTCGGTAGCTAAGAATGGTCAATCAAGAATAATTGAAATATCTTGATCTTCATCCATATGAAGAATAAAAAATTATGTCGGGAAGATGAACTTGTCTACTTTCACCAATATGTCTTCAATGATCCCCTCGGATATTTGATGGATATATAAGCCAATTGCAAAAATAGTGATTAGCTTTTCTTCTCCAAGCTAAAGCTTTCTATAAATAGAAAAAAGGAATCAAATTAATACTTCACCTAAATCATGTAAAACTTTTATCAAAATATGTATTTCTAATGGTGAAAGAAATCGTAAAACTCCCTAGATCTTTTGGCCTGGGGGTGACTTTTTTTGGAGAATAGCAGTTCACTCTTCAGTTGGTACCATTGTCTTATATTCCTCCAACTTTCTATTGTTGGAAAGAATCTCCTTCATGAAGTTCGCTTAACTGAGCATCTACAAAATAAAAATGTGCAAAAACATCCAGAAACTTAGAAAATTGCTTATTTGATTTTTGCTTCTGGAAGCACTGAGAAAAAAATATAGATGGAACATATGGTAGAGGGTTATCTCATAACAACTTTGATCTTGGTTTTTTAGCATTTTTGTTCAACGTTCCATCATATTTAACCAGTAGTTTTGCCTTTAGCTCATTCATTTTCCATTTTGGCTCTTGCAGCTTCTTACCACTTCAAAGGAAAATGGCTTGCACATTCTCCTTTAGATTTGTCTCAGTGTTGCTAGATAAGGAACCTTGAGGTTGTGTGTTAAGCATGTTGGCAATTTGACCCATTTGAAACTCCAAGTTTTGAATATAGGCTGATTGATTCTAAATTGAAGTCTTTGTCTCTATAAAGTGGCTTGCGTCCTTACCTTAAACTATTTGATGTTTATAGTGAATTAGGTAAGTGCATATTCTAATGATACCTTGTTAGTTGGTGGCTATGGTAGCGTTTGCAATTTAGTCTAAAAACTAAATGATGGATTCATTTTATTTTGAGTGTTTCTCCATGAAAAATTTGTATGATTATGTCATCCTGGATTATATATACTAGAGAACAGTTTGTTTTGCCCGTTGAAGTTCCTGATAAAATGTACATATTCAGATTACGATGGAGCAAAATGATTGCAAATTTGACATTTAGTACTAGCATATGCTCCATTGCACAACTCACAAATTTTAGGAGGAGTGTCAATAGGATTCACAGTTCATGACCCAATCTGTTTTGATAATGAAGCTACTTCGGCAGTAAGTGCAGTGAGTCAACTTTATGAACTCCAAATAATTTTTTTTGGTGTGACTCTCTCAAATGGCTGCTGATATGCATTTACAACCATGGTCTTAAGTAAGTCATATGCCTTTTCATGTGTTTTCCCCATTAATGCTCCTTATCTTGCTGCATACACTAAAGTTTTGGTTAACTACTCAATTCATTGTAGAAAGTATACACTTGTTGCCAATCAAGTAGTCTTAGATGAGGGCATAATCTCAGCAAATCCTTATACCTTTCTATGGCTTCGTGCAGTGATTCCATATTATGCTGAGTGAAGTAGTAATATCATTATGCATCTTGGTCGTCTTGGTATGAAGTGATGCGGCTAAAAATTGAGTATTAAATAATTTACCTTTTCCAAAGTGATTTATACTACGAATTCATAGTTTCATGAATCCAATTCCACAAATCCATAATTTTACCTATAATTTGCAAAACAATAGTGCATTATGACAAACGTTACCCCTCAACACTCAAGTTAGAATCGATTGTATGGAAAATAATTAGATATTAGAGTTATTTAAGTAAATTTGATGTAATGATATATACCATATTCCACGAAGGAGAAAATATAATTATATGATGAGAAAAAGATAATTATCTTGTGTGATAAGTCTCATTTTTCTTATCAGATTAGAGTTTCTAATTTTTAGAAGATCAATTTTCCAAGAATTGTATATCAATAGGACTCTACTAATTACAACTCTAAAAGGCCCAAAGTTATATTTAAGGCCATTATATTTTATATGGGCTTAACTCATTCATGAGTAAGTTAGTTCAGCCTAAAACAAATAAATCTAAGTATTAGGGCTAATTTTGACCACATTAGATAGTCTCTGCACTCATGAACTATAATAGTGGAATCATTTTTCTCTTGGTCAAACTATGGCCGACCTCGATAGAGGTTCTCAACATCGAAAGGTTAATTAATTAGTAATGAACTCATATTGAGCTCTAAACACTCAATCAATAAGGCTAGCAAAAGATTCCAACTCAAAAATCAATGAGCTTTGAGGTAATCAAATAGCACAGTCACCTTTTCACTGGCAATAAAGCCAACTATATGAGTTTAACATCCGACAAGCTCAACTATATTTTGTTTTCTTTTTTTTCTTCAATACTATTTGAAATTGTAAATAAACGAAATGTAGATCTACCAATCCAGATCTGGAATTGGTTAAGCAATTGAGGATCAAAACCCTAATCTTTTATTCAGCTCAGAGCATCCGCTCTTAATCAAGTATAAAAAATTATTTGCATTATTTCTAAGATAACTTAAGCACTTGGAGGTCAACTCCTTGAGCCTCTATCCAGTTAAAGGCCATGCCTTTGATAACTTTACCATTGCATATCAAACATATCCTTTGGAGCTTAGTTCTTGAGCTTCCATCCATTTTAAGACATCTACCTCTACTTAAGTATTAGATGACATTATATGATTATGGGGTAGTTCCCTGAGTATTTAGGCTAGTCATACCTAGCTCCAAGCTAATAAAATTAGCAAATACTTAAACTCATAATTAATGAGCTCAAGAAAGAATATAAGCTCATAATTAATGATTACATCATCATTTCCATCTCACAAATGCTCATAATCTTTGAGCTAGTTAAAAGAAGCATAATATGCATCTATAATCAATAAGTTCGGTAAAAAATCTAGTTTAAAAATGAGCTCGATAGAGGTTTAGTTTATAATTTGTGAATAAAGTCATCATTACCTAGAAGTCAAGCCTAGTCGTTTGAAAAATATAGTTTTTAATCTGCATTTAAAACTTATTAGCAAGTCAAGCTCAATACCCGCAAAGAGCTATGTTTAATTGTAGCATTAGGTTAAATTCTCAATCCATTGGACCATCAACTGCCTAAGCTCCATACGGGTAATACCCGAGCTAGGACATTCAACTCAGATACAAGAAGAGTGCCCATCTTATCTTTTCAAGCATTTGAAAAAGTATTTGATACATTTTGCGATTGACGAGTTATTAAATTGGAAGGTCAGGCTCCAAACCTTCTTGTCTAGTTTTAAAAGCACAAGCAATTTTCTAATTTCAATTTAATCAATTTTTTAAAACCTCCTCTTTATCGCGGGCATCTATCTTGAAGTTCGGATCCATTATTCTTGGACTAAAATTTATAGGCGTTCGCCTTTATAACTTGGAGGTTAGATCCCAGAGCCTTTATTTGAGGCATCCATTTTTAATTATTGGAGGTTGGATTTTCGAACCTTGGATTTGTTAAAGGTATTTTTCTATAGTCATTGGAAGTCAAATTCCCAAGCTCTTGAATGTTGGGTTCTCTATGCTTTAATTTTTATCTAGGCATTTGTCTTTCACTATTGGAGATTGGATTCCCAAACTTAGATTTATTTAAGGTAAACACCTTTGAGCGTTGGAGGTTGGATTCCCAAGCTATCCACTTACTTGGTCATCCGCACTTGAAGGCCAGATTCGTGAGCCTTTAATTAGTTTACAACATTCATCTTTGGTCAGTGGATGTAAAATTCTCAAGCATCCAATTTGCTTAGGGCATTCATTCGCCTTTGGTTGCTAGAAAACAAGATAGTTTATACTCATGTTGGAGTCATCTCAAATTCACAACTCATTGAGTTATCAATTGGGTGAGCTCAACCGGAGTATCTGTAAGGATTATAACCATGGTAGCAGAGCATCAAATTCTCCCTACTTTATCTAAGCTAGAGTATTCACCTTAGATAGAGTAACAATATGTATCTATATAACTTGGAGATCGGATCCCCGAGCCTCATCTTCATTATGGCATCAGCCCTCGAAGGTTGGATCCCTACTCATTTGATAAAATTTTAAGGCATCCGCCTTTGAGAAGGTCAGATTCCCAAACTGTCATAACATAGTAATTTACCTATCAAATTGAGGAGGTCGAATTCTCGAGTTCTCCTAACACAGGCATCCACCCTTTAAAATTACCATAACATCTATCTTATTAAACCAAAGAAGGTTGGATCCCCGAGCTCTCCTAACATAGACATTCACCCATTAAAAATATGAAAGCATCCGTCTTATTAAATCGTGGAGTCGAATTCCTAAATTTTCCTATTAGACACTTTCGCCCATCAAAGATTTAGAAGGTTGGTTGATAGAACTCTCTCATTAGAGGCTTTCTCTATTCAAAGTTTTAGGAGGTTGGCTGATCAGTCTCTCCCATCAAAGGCTTTTGCTCGTCAAAGTTTTAGGAGGCCGACTGACTGAGCTTCCCATCAGAAGCTTTGCCCGTCATAATTTTAGAAGATCGTATGATCGAGCTCTTTCATCAAAGACTTTATCTCGTTAAAGTTTTAGGAGGTCGGTTGACTGAGCTCTCCTATTAGAGTCTTTAGCCCATCATAGTTTTAGAAGGTCAACTGACCGAGCTCTTCCATTAAATGCTTTCACCCATCAAAGTTTTAGGAGATAGGCTAATCGAGCTCTCTCATTAGAGGCATTTGCCTGCCCATCAAATAGATTAAAGGCTTTAGCTAGTTAAATAGATTAGAGGCATTCACCATTCAAATAAGTAAGAAGGTTTTACCATTAAATTTTTAAGAGGATGGATGCTTAAGCTCTGCTATCTATAGACATTCACCCTCGAAGGTTGAATCCCCAATCCTTCAATAAGTTTTTGAGAAATTTAACCCAAAATCACTATGCTCATAATTAATCTATGCTTGTCAATATGAATTCTTTAAGAAATCCAACCCATAATTCATATATCTCTACTCATCAACATGAATTATTCAAGAAATCCAACCCATGATCCATGAGTTGATAACTAATGAAGTGCTATATTTATCAAGTGAGTTCATGTCTTGAGTCAAATACTTCGTTATCAAATTGCTAAGGTGTCAGTATATTAATCAGCAAATAAGAGATTATGGAGCATCATTTTGATAAAATAACAATTCCTCGAATAATGCATCTCACAAGCTTAATCTACTAGAGAGAAACTTTGCCTCGATAAAGTAGAAAATCAACAAGCATACTATTGTGAAATTTAACTATCTAATTAGCTTTATTAACATGGGTTCATGGAAATCACCAAACAAGAATCTCATATTCTCAATGTTGAAATATTCATTTCAGACTCAAGTTAAATGTAAATAAAAGTTATGCAAGATAAAATCACCTTGCAAACATCTAAATAGTCAAGTCATTGGTTACCTTCTATAAATATAAGAAAAAAAGATGTTTGAGGTAAGCATGGTGAGATCAAAATAATACCTGGGCATTGTGTATTTACCATTTATCTGATCTTCTGTTGCCTAGAATTTGCAGCCAGTTGAATCAAAAGAATAATAATTTTATCAGTAATAAGTCATTTTTACCTCTTTTTCCTGACTTTTTTCTTGTTTACTTCATCTGATCTCACAGCCTTTTGCCAAGTTAGTTTTGGATTATCATGAGGATCCACAAAATCTAATTTTGGTTTCTGGGTTAGGATAATTCATACCCAAAAGCTAATTGGATACACGCTTAATGGAGAAACTGCAAGCCATATATGGTTTCTGGATGGGGCCAAAGCTGCTACAGTAAAGAAATTGCATGTCTAGGTTTGCAATATTTCCCACTCTGTTTAGGATTTCACTATGAAGTTCCATGAGGTGAATTGCATGTTCTACCAAACTAGCAAAAAGGTAAGACTATACAAATATGACTTGTTATCAACCCCAAGGCAAGCCGAAACTTTTATAGACTATGTGAAGGAGGAAAAATAGAACATTGTTTGCTTAATAAGCAGAACCAATGTATTCTGAATCATTCAAGTCCCTGATAATGGCTTTTGGGGTTCAAATAATTAATTCATTTTTTACAAGTAATTCCACTTCTTTAGGCTGGTAAAGTTTAATTTAGTCAACTAAAACTCCAAAGGTTAGCCCTTTCTCAGATTTACTCTTCAGCATAATAGGTGAACGTATAGGTAGAAAACTTAAATAAATTAAATATTCTTTGAAAATAATCTCTTAAATAATTATATATCATGGGATATCTTTTAAGAAATTATCATTAGATTGCAATAAACCAAGGAGAAAAAGTATAATCGTAGAAAGAATTGCACACCTATTGGACATAAGTAGTGATTGTGAAGAGAAATTTTTTGTCATGCTGTAATCCAAGTCAGGGGCCTTGTTGGCATGCACTTTGGTGATTACTTATTTAGCCACTTTTATCCACTATATGGCAGAATGGAATAATGTGACCAATCAACTCAAATTTTGCCAAACCAAATTTAATCACAAAATTAAATCGCATTGTATTGAGGGTAATTAATCATAACATTCTGATTCAATTGAATTAGACTTGAGCAATAATTTACAGACCAGGTAGCAGAGGCACAGATCGGGAAGATGGCGATAAGAAAATAAATACAACCAATACAGCGAGAGCTTTCGTGGGCGACACAGCCACCTGGTGAATCTGAACTTTTTTTTCTCGTATTTGGCTCATGACTAAGTTCGTCTATTTTTTGTTTGCGAGAACTTTTTTTCAACAGATAAGGAGATACTGGTCACTCTCCATTACATGTAGTTAGTTTTCTCATGCCTTGACTCAAGTGTTCTCACAGATGGTGCCAATTTGATGTGGCTAAAAATTGAGTATCAAATAATTTGCCTTTTTCTTGTGATTTATACCATGAATTCATAGTTTCACAAATCGAATTCCACAAATCCATAATTTTACCTACAATCTGCAAAATAATATAGCGTTATGCACGCCCAAGTCAGTTTGATTGCATGATAAATAATCAAATATTAGAGTAATTCAAGTAAATTTCATTTAATGATACATACCTTATTCCATGAAGGATAAGATATATTTATATAAGAAAAATATAGTTACCTTG
The DNA here is from genome assembly GCA_019321725.1 of Paulownia fortunei. Taxonomy (NCBI): domain Eukaryota; kingdom Viridiplantae; phylum Streptophyta; class Magnoliopsida; order Lamiales; family Paulowniaceae; genus Paulownia; species Paulownia fortunei. The sequence goes on from CM033118.1 coordinate 12,962,051, forward strand.
TATGATAATTTTTATTTTTCTTGTTAAATTAGAATATCCAATCTCCTAGAAGATTGATTTTTCAAAAATTGTACATCAATAGAAATCAACTAATTATAGCTCTAAACAATCTATATTCATATTTAAGGCCATTATGTTTTATCTGGATTTAACTCATTCACAAGTAAGTCAGTCCAACCCAAAACAATAAATCCAATTAGTAATTTTGACCATATTAAGAAAAAATTGCTAGAAATCTTTGAGCTAAGTTGACCCATATAGTGATTGACCAGGCTGGCAAAGAATTCAACCATATTTTAGCCTTGTCCTAATGTGAGAACAGAAACAACCTCCATCTAATGGTGTCATCAGTAATGCTATTATGCTTAAATGTAACATAAATTTTGAGAAAGCTGGCTATATGGGCATTAGGATCCTCATAAGCCAATCCGGAGAACTAACTAAACTGAACCATCTGAATAATAGCTGGCTTGATCTCAAAATTATTGGCCTGAATGGATGGGCGCCTAATCCATGAGAATATTTTAGTGACCATTGGCATCGCATAGTCACGTAATGCCCTGTTGTTCTCTACTTATTCCTTTACATCTGATGGTGCTTTGAGGTTGTCTAGCACTTCTCTTTTCACATTTTTATTCAATCGACAAGTTCACTCAATCTCAGAACCTGATGGTATCAATTCATAACTTCTGGACCGTCTCATTCATCTACGAGCAATGCATGAAAAATCAAAATAAAGAGCAAACGTAAAATAAAATAAAAAAGTTTCAAATTAAAATTAATAAAATAAAATTAATTCTCGACAATGGTGCTAAAAACTTATTGTAAATTTTGTGAATGCAAGTGCATATTATCATTACAAAAAATAGAGTGATGAGTGAGTATAGTTCCCATAAGGATTGAGACTAAGTTTTGAAATTATGTTAACTCTAATTTTATTTAAATAAATACAAGAAAAAGTTGATGGTTGTAAACTAAAGCAAACTAATACTCAAAAGAAAACAATGATTAACTTTAATGACTTAAAAGTCTAAGGTTCATGAATTTTACCATAATTAGTTTGAATTGAATAATCAACCGTGTCAATCTCAATTTATTCTCCTAACTGATAGTTGAAAGTCCCTAAATTATTCAGTAGTTTCTCCAAAGGTAATAAAAATATTATCAATAATCAACTAATATATATCTAATTCGGGTGCCTCTAGATGTTAAAGTGGACCAACTTTTCTCCAAGAATGCTGAGGTGGAATCACTTCTCCAATCAAGTTGCTTCTTGAGATGGGTTCTCTATCTAAAATACAAACAAAAGGTTAGGAGGGCCTTATGATTATCCAAGAAAAACCCCTATGATGCCTATTTTAGAGAGAATAATTACTAATTGAAATCAAGAGAAATAAACAGTGTACCTTATGACTATATAGAGGGGATATTTATACTTGTTTAAATGGAACGTGGGCCTCATAGGCCTTTTGATGTAATTTGGACTTTTTTGGCTTGTAAATTTGATAGGACTTAAACCAAATCTTTATTGGGCTTAAATAAAATAAATAAAATAGACCCATCATACAGTCCCCAACTCCGAGGCAGATCAATAGAGCAGAAGTTGGCTCAGAGTTAGGAGTCCAAAAGGACGAAATTAAAGAAGTTGGTGACCATTTTTTATTTTTAGCAAAGAGGCTCCTCTCGAGCTTTATTTCTTAAATGGACTCCAAATGTATGTTCTCTCTCTGAGAGTCATAACTTAAAACACTTTTTATGCTCATTCCTTTATTATTTCTTCTTGGAGTAAATATGTTTAGGAAAGTAGGCCCAACATACGACATGGAGAAAAAACTATCAGTGAGAAGTCATTGCATAAGGAACGAGTGGGAGTTGATCCATTAGGGAAAAGGGTCGGTGGCAGCACAAAGAGTGAGCAGCCCTCATAGACCTTGTACATTACTGAGGCAGAAATACCTTGGCAACCCTGATATGCCAAGAATGGTGAGCTATCCTACTGCTAAGGCATGGGAGCCTCTACTGCTCTCGTCGAGCCAAAGTGAGTGAAGCTCGCCTATTGCTGAAGGATGAGACCTCGACAAGCCCTGCACTCTGTTGAGCTTGCCAAGGCATCTCCACCTCGGCAGGCTTTCTACCATTGCTTCACTATGCTGAGGCCGAAGCATCTTAGCTAGGAGGGGTTCGTCCTCTTTTCATTGTGTCTTAGGTGCACGGAGTGGTTCTTTACACAGTGTGGGTTTACCAAGTTATGTAGTGTTGAGTTATGTTAATCTTGCCCCTTTTTGTTTCTCACCCCTTTCAGTAGGTAACTTGGGCAAAAAATAAATCTTCGCTATATATTTAGAATGGGTTCTACCTTAGTTGAGGGAGGCACTCTTGAGACTACTTAACTGCGTATCTAAATTGCTAGGAAGTGGGGACATTAGCTCTTAGAGTGGTAATTTAAGTTCATTAGAGGACCAAGGTAGTAATAACGGACAAGATAACAGTGATCATTATGAATCTGGTCATAAGGGTGAGTTTGAGTCGGAGGAGAGTCTTTCCATGTGTGAATTCATTATCTATGTATAGCAAGTTGATGAATATTGATACTTGGACAGAGCAGTGACCAAGAGAGAGCTTATTCTACTTTGGATGAGGCTAAGGTTATCCTTTTGCTATAGGTTGCTCATTCATTCTCCCGACCAGAGGATTAAAGATCCTCTTGAGAGGTACTTTTCATAATTTACATTGCTAGCTTCATTAATAGGTTTTACATTCCTCATCTCCCTCTATTCGTAGAGTTCATTCAGGCATTTGATCTTTGTGTCGGTCAACTTACTCCTAACTTCCTATAAAAATTTCGAGGTATTTTTTTCCATCAAAGATAAGGATTATGGGTTTCCCCGTGAATGGAGCAGTACTCCTTCCATTCTTTCTATCTTCTGCAGCGTGCGATAAGGTAAACAAACATTGCACAGTTGTTGGACTGTTCAGTTAGTTTTTTTATGTTAACATATGTTCTTAGTGAGTTATTAGTACTTGACTTTATTTACATGCTTTGATAACTTTGATTTGATATACTTACTTCCTATATTTTTCTATTTTTTTTTCAGAGAAAGATGTAGATGTAGCAGACATTAAGGCCTACAAGAAGAAAGTTTATAGAGTAGGAAGTAGTTCAACTAGACATCCTCAAGGAGATTAGTGGAGAGAGACATTCCTCTCATCAAAGTATAAAAAGGGAGCATAGGTCTTCATCTCACCCGGTAAAGCGCGAGAGTGGTGATCAGATGAGGAGGCCTGATTCTGCTCCTGTAACAAGTAAAAGGTTGAAGGATGAAGCAGATGATACTCTTCTTAGGCCCAATGCTAGCTTGAGAGTGTTATCCTACGACATTAATCGGCAAGAGGGGATTCAATCTCTTCGCGATACCTCTCAGATATCCTTAGGCTAAAGTTAGACTAGAGGCACCATCAGTGAGGATGTCATCAGTCATATCAGCCGTATGACTACTTCAGGCTTGGCATCAGTGGCTAGCGACTTGGCTGAGGTATGTGACTTATTCAACTTCCATCCTTATTACTCTTTCTATATAATAACTTTTATCATCATCTCCTTTTTTGCCAGGCCTTCACTATGACTACCATGATTAGTCGCCAAGCTATCAGCTTAGAAGAACCAGTTGGGCACTCTGAGGCAGCAATGAAAAAGAGCATTGAGGATGTATTCTCCATGAAAATAAGATAGTGAAGATGACTAAGGAGCTTGAGAAATGGAAGTCCAAGTATGACCTTAAGGTAAAGATGGCAAGAAATTTTTTCATTTTACGGAGGGGCGAGCTTGATGGCTAGTAGGGAGGCCATGATTATGGAGGCCTTTAAAGCCTCTATAGCTTTTGATACAACTGTAATAGAATGAGACACCAGGGTATATTATTATGTTGTTTGTGAATGACGACGCACTTTGAGGAAGGTTGGTCAATTTTCGAGGAGAATGTGATGCTACTTGATGAAGATATATTCGATGATAAGGAAAATGAGATAGTTGTGCTCCAGGACATTCCCAAGGCGACTACTGCAGTTGAGGATCTCCAAGATATGGAGACCGGATGCGGAGCCCCCTAGGGAACATAGATCTTTTATTTTCTTTCTCTCTCCATTGTTTAGGGGTTATGTTGATGCTCTCAAGAGATGTGTTAGATGATTTATTTCTACTTTTTGCATTTAGAATATTTGTATTTGCTATGGGCAAGCAGTAGTGTCATTATTACGGTTGTATGATTTCTTTTATGATGAGTATATCTTGTAGCCTTTTTTTGCATGTTTATGTTGTTCCTCATGGTTGCTTGTAGTAGATTCTTCATAAATAAGTAATTTGATTAGGATCGTTACCAGGGACTGCGTAGAGTAGCCTATATATGCTCCTTCCTTGAGACACCAGTAATGGACTATGCGGAGAGTAACCTCTTACAGACTCTTTCATTGAGATACTAGGTGGAGAGAGGCATTTATCCCTTAATGAGCATAGTTCTTCTTCTCGCCCAATAGAGCACGAGAGTGGTAGTAGGCAACGAGGCCTTCTCTTGTTCATGTAGCAGGCAAGATGTTAAGGGATGAGGTAGATGATACTTCTCCTAGGTGTAGTGCTGGCTTGAGTGTGTTTTCCTATAACATTAATTGTAGGACGAGATTCAGTCTCTTTGGGATACCTCCTAGATGTCGTTAGGCTAGAGCCAAACTAGAGGCGCTATCAGTAACAATGACATCAGTCATCTCAACCACATGACTACTTTAGGAGTGGATGTCTTAATGGCGGAAGACTTCAACTTGCATCTTATATAATTATCTCATTCTATCTAATAACTCTTATCTTTATCTCCTTTTTTTCTAGGCCTTCAAGGTGACTACCATGATCAGTCTTCGAGTTATTAGCTTGGAGAGCACTCCGAGATAGTGGTAAAGAAGTGCACAGAAGATCTTATACGCTATGAGAAGAAGATGGCGGAGATGACTAAGGAGCTAAGGAATGGAAGACCAAGTACGACCATGAGAAGAAGATTGACAAGAAATTCTTTTGAGTCCAAAGAGGGGGGATCTTGATGGCTAGTAGGGAGGCTATAGCTGTGGAGGCCTTTAAAGCTTCTAAGGCCTTTGATGAAGTCGTGATGGAATGAGCCACTAGGGTATATGATCATGTTGTTCAAGATTGCTAGCACACTCTGAGGGTAGTCGATCGCTTTACTAAGGAGGATGTGATGCTGCTTGATATGAATATGTCCAACGATGAGGGAGGTGAGATAGCTGCACTCAAACATTATCCTAAGATGACTGCTATAATCGAAGATCCCCAAGATATGAGACAGGAGGCGGAGCCAGGAGCCCCCACGGTGAAACAGCATAAAGCTTTTAGTTTCTTTTGCTTTCCATTGTTTAGGGGTTACATTGATGATCTCAAGGGATATGCTAGACAATTTATTCTACTTTCTACATTTGTAATGTTTATATTTTCCATAGGCTGGCACTTACTATCACAACTATTGTTTTATGATTTCTATTATGATGAGTATAACTTGCAGCCTTTTTCACGACTTAGATTCTACCCGGAGGGTGCAGAGCCACCGTTATTGGGACTTAGGTTTTACCTTGGAATAGCACGGAGGTACATTTATTGGGACTTAAGTGATTCATCACAGATGGTATGGAGACCAACAGATGTGAGGCATGTTGCCTCACTAGGAAAGTGGAGCATGCATGGTTTCAAGACGATGGCACCTCGACAGGGAGATCACCTCAGCAGGTACTTTGGACATATGGGGAGACCCTTCTAAAAGTGCTCATTTAGCATCCTAGATCTTGTATCATGGACTAAAGTGGCCTTCACCACCTAGGTAGATTACTTGGGCTCTAATTCTGTCAAGAAAGAGGCAACTTTTCCCAGCATTTTGTCTATGCTCCCAGCAAAACCTATAAAGGGGGTTTATGTTTGTGTTTTCCCCGAGGTAGGATCAATTCTTCTATGAGGGACTTGGTCTCCATGCCCATTTGATTGCCAACAGGCACGGGTATCCACAACATCCACCGTTAGTTGAGTCTTAGAGCTGGAGAGTCTGTCGGTCAAGTTGCGCCAATTAGTGCAGAAGTGATAGTGACTGGTTTGACTATATCATTATCTCTTTGGTCTCGACACTTTAAGTGAATGTGCATAGACATTTAACTTTGAGGGGGTTCGAGTGGAGAGCCATTAGTATACCTAAGTTTAGGCTTGACTTGTGCAATATCTTCACTTTTCTAGTTCTCCTTAGTGGTTGGCATAGCCTTCCAGTGTTATGCTCTAGTCTCCAAATATGAGTTCATGTAAGATCTTCTTTCATCACTTCTAGGGATAGCTATCACGCTCAGCTAGGATTCTGTCCCGTGAGCATGTTCTTCCTATCGCCCGAAGGAATGTGCTCCTTGCCTTGGGCAGGATTATGCTGCCCATATCTTTAGGAATGATTCCCATCATTATTAGTGTGGGGGATGGTCACCGCTAGAATTCTCCCCTCGCCAGGGCTGAAGATGATCTCGGCTTCATTAAGGTCAAGCTAGGCGATGATCTCTGAGGTGACAACTTGGATGGAGAGCTATAGCCTTTGTCGTTGCTCTTGCTGGGGTACCTTTCAGTTGGGGGTATTTGTAATATCAATGTTCCAATTGTTGGTCATTTATCTGGAGCTTCTTGCTCCGGATGTGAGGATCCTACTAGAATGGTCTTTAGAGACCGTTGTAATAGAATCTTTAAAACTGGTGACGATCACCTCTTCTTTCTTTTTCTGCTTTCTCCCTACGTAACCCCTTCATTTCATCTCAAATGAATTTACAAACTTTCAAAAATATATTTACCATCCGAAATCAATTTCAGAACTACTATGTTAAACCAACTACTCAAAATGAAAATAAAATAAAATGTATAATGCAATAAGTAGATGTTGTGTCAAATTAAATTTTGACTAAAAAAACGTAGATGTTATATCAAATTAAGTTTCGATTAAAAATCGTAAAATTTCTAACAAATACCATTATCTCAATTTCTATTCTCGAAATTTCAAAATAATAGTTTTTTTTAATATATCTTAAAATAAAACTCAATTTATTAAAATTAAAATTTCTTTCCATAAAATGCATTTTCATTTAAACTAATGATATATCTAATATATCATGCATTACTGTTGAGAGTAATTTTATATAATTACTCAAAATACTTATTTTTTTTATTTCATTTAGAATTCATGCCTAATCACATTTCATACATTATGTTTCCACACACACATAGCTAATATATTTTTGCTGACTAATTATCATATATCACTTGTGAAAATGACCCTTATTGGTCTTCTAGGCTTGGTGAGGGGGCGGATTATAGCCTTAGGCGCTTGCAGAAGAATAGCCACTAGAAGATTGAACTGTGGTTGTATTGCAGATTTGTGTAAAAACAGTTATATCACCAGTGTTAGAGAGATGGTGACGTTAGTTGTGGCCACCACCGTCGACCCAGCATCTATCGGCCCGGCCTCCGCTCTTTTGTCAATGCCCGGTTGGCACCCTGGCCCTTCTTTCCAGGTTTCAACTCTCATTCTCGCTGTCTTAGTCATAGTTTCATCACTGTAAGAAAAATGGGTTCATTTGTAAAATTGATTCTTTTATTCGTGACCAAGGAATGAAAATATGTGCCTTCTTTTATGTCAAGATCGTTTCTTTTTATTGATCAAGTGAAACAGTGATAATTGACGGGAGCCCAGAAATTTTAGATACATTCTCTGTCCCAAGTGCAGTTTAAATGGATTCAGAGGGTGGTTTTTGTTAGGACTTGGTAAATGAACAGCAATTATGAAGATTAGATGCTTGATGAGAATGTAGAATATTTTAGTTGTTGTTGAGCGGAGTACATGTACGTTTTCAGTATTCACAGGGACGGAGACGGAACTGAAGTACTCTTGGGAGGCGAGAGACATAATTTGGTTCACATGCCAGAGCAATTTCAAAATTTCAATGGAGGAAAATTCTGAATTCCATGTCATTTACATATAACTTGAAATTATAGACGAAGTGAGGTGGGGTGACTGCTCAATCCACCCAGTATCCACCCCTACTGGCTCCGTATCTGTGTATTCAAGAATCCAAAGATTGGTAGACTAGATGATGAAGGTTTTTAATGATTATTTTTGCTAATTCTGTGATAAATCTATGGTTTGAGTTAGGGTATCTCAAGTTTTGTGAACAAGGAAGTGAGGCTGTTGAAGCACAATAAGAGTATTATAAGAGAAGATCACTTGGATAGGAGATGGGAGGAGGCCACCGATGAGGTGGTGGATGAGGTTATTTTTCTTAGCAGGCACACAGCAGTCTCCAATCGTCCTGCCCTTACAATCCATCCCATTGGTATGCTTGCATTTTTTATTTGTGAGTGCCAAATGGCTGGATTTTACCCTCAATTTCTTAGCAATATGTCAAATAAGCATTGAATCCTGCCATTTCTGACATCTAGGTGTACCCCATTTACGAGAAGGAGATGTACCACCAGCTGGTGGGAAGCCTGGATGGGCTGCACCGCCTAATCCACGTATAGGACCGTGGCTGAGGCTGCTGAAAACTATTGCTGAATCACATAATCTGACTCCTGAATTTGAGGTAATGTAGTTCTATGCATGCTGCTCTTGGAATTGACTTTTAGTTTCTCTATGTTTGTGAAACTATTTAAATGGCTTGTTATCTATGTAAATTACAGCTCAAATTGAGATCAACAAATTCCTCATCTTCCATTTTAGTCGAAAACAATACGGCTATCCACGAACCTATTATGGACGAAAAGTGACTCTTCTTATATGCACACAGTAGATATTTCTATCATGAGATATAGAGTTATTAAATTTCTGGATTTGCTGAACTCCTCTTATACCCGTTGCCTTACAATTATGTATAAACTGGATTCTATGGTGATGGTTAGCATATAGTTTGTTTTCTTTTGATCATTTTTTGGTTTTTATGGAATTCTTTCCATTTTCCGTCATAGGAACTTTTCTGATAAAACTCAAGATACTAGTATTTTCTTTTCAGAATCATTTTTGAGATCTACATATTCATTAAACACATGTATTGGCCTTTGCAACTGGAGCTGGTCTTGGTGTTAATCTTGTCGTATTTGACCATCTTTATAATTTTACCTCATGAATATGGAATATCACATCTGTCTTGTCTGCTTTGCTGTGCCTTAATTTTAAATTCAGCCTGTTACGGGTCAAGGCATGTGAGTCAGTTATCTTCATCATACTCACCAATGAAATGTATAATGTTTGCGATAAAAGAATGACAAAGTAACCTAAATCATTACCCATCTTGAATCTTAGTCAGATGTCTTCTAACATTCACTATGGTTCAGTTCTTGATCGCATCTTCAAACATATGCCATGGGCTTCAGTGGCCTTCTTTTCATTCTTCACCTGGTACTTAGTAGCTTTGGCCTTTTTATACTTGGGGCTCACATTAACTTGGTGAAGAGGGCTGAGGGTTGGGGGGATGACCTACATGTAAATAGAAAAAGAATAGTAAAGCATGAAATTCATTGTTGGTAATATCAAAAGGTGAGAGTTAATGATAGAAGAAGGCATACATTGCCTCAATAACCCACCATGTTTATCAAAGAATGAAGCGCATTTTGGATATTAAATCATGTGAATGGCCCAGAATTGCATATGTCCTACACCTGTATGTTGATTATGAAATCACCTTTATACCACTTGCCTGTGTTCACTGTTTGCAATGACAAACGATGAGACTTAACCAAACCAAAAAGGCATCCATTAATTAAATAACCTACCATACGCATTAGATAGTAAATCATGTGAACAGCCAGAATTGCATCATATCCTAGGGCTATATGCTAATAATGATAAAGGAAATCATATTACAGCTGCTATGCTTCTGCATACTCAATTTGGTTGCACAATAGACATTCGCATATCTGTTAGCGTAAAATTTGAAAAAGAAAAAAAAGCCTTGAGATCTTTAAATTGCCATAGTTCTCCTTACCTGTTTCATGACTTCTGGATCTGATGTAAAGTTTGATGTCATTGTACAACATAATACCTATGAAGTCTCCTTCTTGCTTATCTTGGTGTAGATCACATTGGAAGCAACTCATCATGGTCCGGAAACTCAATCACCTACTATGTTTGTAGAAATTGGTATAATTCTTATACCCAAGCCTTGAAAAGCTACTAAAGTTTTTGTATCACTACTTCGTAGAGTTGTTCATTTTTTCTGCATTACATCTCATTCTAGGTTGACAACAAACTGAAATTATACTTTACATTTGTTATTTTTGGGTACTATTTTCTAGCTCTTTATACCTTATTAATTACTATTACTTAAATCATTGTAGGCAGTACAGAAGAATATTGGAAGAGGCAGGATGCTGCACAAGCCATTGCCTTGGTTGGGTACCTGTTTAAGTGAACATAAGAGCGTTAAAGAACATTGTAGAAACTAGTTGTTATAATAATTTAACAGAAAAATAAGATGTGTTTTTTGAAATGAAATTGTGATAATCTTTGTTCTGAGGAGTTCTTTGACCCTTTCTGTGTATTTCTTGTGATCAAGCTTGTATGGGAAGGACTAGGGCTTGGAGGAGGAACTGCAGTAGGAGACTGGAGCAGGTAATCATTGCAAAACCAATGCCACGCCCCTGAAATTAATTTTTGATTTCTAAAGGTGCGAGCTGGATCTGACAAAAATTATGGCTCCTTGAATAAGCTCTATTAGATATCCCGAATCTATTCTTGCAGACAAACATTGTTTGGGCCCTCAATCCTTTGGCTTCTATTTCTACCTTATACTACCAATATGCCATTTGTATAAAAAACATACTCAAAAGAGTCAAAATACATGGAAATTATTGTAAACTTAGGATTATTATAGTTATGAAGCTTTGCAAAAGTTTAAATGAGAAGAAATTTTGCCTTCATGCACTGTTTATATCATCTCTTATGCTTCTTTATATTCTTCAATACACTTCTAATGGTACAGGAACATTGGACAAAACAAAGTTCTTCTAGGAATTGGTGGGGGACATTATGCACCACGCCATATGGATATAGCTCTGTAAGTTGCTAATGTTACCCATTTCTTAAGGTGATTTATTTCTACTGGTATTAGAATTATGCCCGGTACGTACGAATCTCTAATTCTGCAGTTGTGGATACTTTGAAGTATTGTGACTTTTCATTTAAACCGGGAAATTTCAGAAAATCCAGTAAATAATGCATGTCATTCTTACTTTAGTATGAGTTGGTACATTCCAAATCCCTTTTTTTTTTTTTTTTTTTTTTTTGGGAGATTGTCTTCTCTCTGTCTTTTTGTGTGTGTATGTGTGGCAAAGTATTTTTAAGTCATCAAATTTTAGGATTGATTCCAAACTTATATATTTTATTTCAGAAAAGATGGTGTTTGGGTAGGCCACCTTCTTTCTGGGTATTCATTGCCAATGGAGGATCCAGGTCAATCAAAAGCTCAGGAAGCTATGCATGGAGTTGGTGGAACCTGGAAAGAAGCAATCAAAGTTTCATTTGAGACTACAAAAGAAGCTTTTCCAGGGGGAGAAGTTTTGGCACATCTTGATCACAAGTCAGTCATGCTTTTCTTAATATTTGATGTTTTCAAACTGAACCTAAAGAATAATTAACGCCTTATTACTTTTTTCATGACTAATTTGGCTAAGAATATCAATATTTGACAATAGTAGCCAACAAACTATTTGATAGGTACAAGTTGCAATATTATACAGAAGCTCCATTATGAGATATGACTCAGGCCAACATGTAAGAGAGAATTTCTCATAGCAAGTCTCTTCTTTGGGCAAGTGCAGAAGTCAGGATCTCACAAATGACATAACTTACAAATAAATGATGGTTAGTGATATTGAGTGTTGGTCTCTTGCTTCATACTGTCTAAATCCATTGACAGTGTTGAGAATAATGGGCCCAAGTATAGGTTTGGGTGAATTGGATCTTAATGGGTGGGTCTTAAAGGTAATTTAAAAGTCATATATCCGAATCTACCCATTAATAAATCTAATGAATAGGTTTGAGTAACCCATTTTGTTTTTATATATAATTTGTATACTTATAAATAAAGCGTAATTTTGTATCAAAAAAAGAAAAGGCACAGAGCTGGGTTAGCCCCTTCCCATTTCTCTCTCACAAGTTCTTGTTCATGGAGGATCTTTATCTTTCCGTCACTCATTCCACTCTCAGCACTCCCCCAACAAGGCTATTAATTCGTTTATCTCTACTCTTGAGCACTTCACGGATGATATCAATTTCATTCTTGAAGCTCCTACGATGTTGTGTTTTCTCCGTTGGAAGCAGCAGTCAAGTACCAAAGATAAGTATAGTATCATATTGCTGGTGGCACTGCCCATCTCCATGCCCAATTTTATCCTGATCACTAATCCTTCTGATGGGGCAGTGGTAAGAGTTGGCCGAGGAAGTGGGGAAAGGCTTGTCTGGTTGGTGGGATTTTTGTGAAGGGTTAAATGTGGTAGGGAAGTTCTTGTGGTGTGATTCGATTGACACAATGGTACTTGCTGGGGACTGGGCAAATGCAATTGACTCAATTGGGATGATTTTTTCTTGGATCATTTGGGAAATAATTAAATGAGTGTAAATGGGCTAATGCAATTTCTTATTCATACCTGCAAATTTTGGTGCATGAAATTTGATACCTATTTACATCCACTAATTAATATTTTAGAACTTAAACCATTCATCTACAAAATCAATTGAGTGAAGGTAATTAGTTCAACTGTAGGATCAATCTATATCAATTTGTGTCCGAAGTGTGACATTATATCTATGCCTTACACATGATTTTATATTTCTAAAATTTCTTAAATGATAGAACGAATAAATGGAAGTAACTTATAAATATCCCAAATTTGAAAAGGCTCTTATAAAACACATTAAGGATAAGTTCATTTGAACAAGTCAATTACCTAGTTGCAAAAGTCAAGTTCTTTCATGATTTGAATGATTCTCTGATTAACTGGGTTTGCGACTAACTAATATGGAATGGAAGTCGGGTGGTGTAGTTCATCTATTCAACCAATGGATGGATGGGGTTTTTAGCATTGCTGCTAATATCAACGGCTTTATTTAAACCCATGTATAGCTGTCTGTGGATGAAGCTGTGGTTATGGGTGAGTTGATTGGTATAAGCATGTTTTGCTACCTCTAGACGTGAGTTGTAACCTTTGAGGCACCAAAACACCTCCTTGCTTAAACACATTCATCCAAATGTTGTAGCATTTCGAAACTAATTTAACACTGTATGCTATCAGCTGGAAATATATGAATTACTAACTTGATATTTTTATCTTTGTTGGATACAGTACCGTTTCTTGTATTATTGCTGGCTAAGACATCAAGGGGCTTGTTTTCATTTACTGCTAAATTCTTCTCTATTAAGCCAAAGTTGTTTTGGTAAATGCAGGAGTTTCAAAAGTTGGCAGAAAATGGCGATAATGGGGTTCCTAGCAGATAAGGGCATACAAATTGGCAAGCCTGGTGACTTCTGTTGATTGCTGCTAAAAATTGCTGACTGAAAATTACTTTGGCAAAGTTGCCCTATTGTTTTAAACATTGAATAAAACATTACTTGTAGCGTCACGGAATCTTCTCGTTTCTACTTCATTAAGTCCTCAATTGCAAGAAATGGAAAAATATTTCTTGTGCTCCTATTATCATGGATGGCTCTTCAGATTCAAGAAACTTTGTCGCCCAGATTTTCTCTGTATTTTCTTTTGATCTTTAAAGATGGGTTGTCTACATAGATTCAGCTAACTGATGAACCTGGTTGGTTCATATATTGAATAGTTTCATATATTGATTAACACTCCAGTAATTTGAACAATTGGTCAGGTTGGTAATGACTCTATACAGTCATGCTTTGGAAATCGTACGATGCTTATACTGTTTTGCATTCTTCTTAACCAAGGTCTTCACTTCTCCATGTTGCCTTGAACATAACCTAAACAACTCCAACTCCAAATTTTTGTAAAGAACTCGAGTAAAACGAGATACTTATATATTCATAAATAGTAATGTGACTTAAATCTCCCGAATTCTTAATTAATACTGCTATTTATTTTTGAATTTAATTTTTATTTTAATAAGATTATATTGAATTAAGTTGTTTTTCAAAATTTTCAATACATATTAACAAATTCACTAGATAATATAATTTCTGACAATTTTCACACATAAATAGGGTATTTTTATAAAATAACTAAGCATTTTATATCGATATATTTTTGAATTAATCATAAAGTTTAATTATAAATTTTGTTATGTAAACGGAATTTTGTTGAAATTTCTCCAAAAAGTAATTCTTGAATTACTAATTCTTCATCAATCTCGAATCGCTACTATGGTCCAAAATAAGCCGAAATCTGAGTTTCTTGAAATTGCCAGGACAAGCAAACCTTTGTTGGTACTTTCTTTTGGCTGCTCTATTCTTCTTGTGCACCACACAATCCAAGATATCCAAGGTTTATCTGGGCCCTCTGCAGAGATACATGCACCGAGCATGCGGCTGCAGGTGCAGGTGGTACGAGTAAATTAGAGCAAATCTTTTGTGTATTCTTTTTGAGACTCCAATTTTTTTCCCATTTACTTCAATTTTGCGGAAATATAAAGTTCTTTACAAAACTTTCCTCGCTTCCCAACTGAAACTCCTTAGTTTCATTTCGTCCATCCACATGATGGTTGGCCGTTGCAAGCCACCATGGCTCCCAATCTATCTCTGTGAATTTAATGGCCTGAGATGAAAGATTCTAACATTATGGGGATTTATGCAATTTGAACACAGCAGCATGACTAGGCTAATTGAAATTGAATTTTGTACCATGTTGTTCCTGGAATCCTTAAAAATTGTAGATTTTTTACTGTTGCAAAAGGGGAATGAATTTGAAATGGTGTCCATTTTAGTGTAATTAGCAAGCAACGTCCCCATAATGATAGTTCCTTGTAAATCTCCACATTTTACTCCCATTCCATGTATGCTCTCAAATCATAACTGCTCCACTATATATATCATGAACACAAACGTTGTAACTCCCTTTGTTAATGCCTAAAATTATCCTCTCTTTCAAATTCAAATTTCCCATTCCCTCTCTCTATTATCCTCCATTACACTTCACTTTGCACATACACAAACTACACACTTCCTCCTCCGCCGCCGCCACCACCACCACCGTCGGACCCGAACTGGGTAAAGGGCTTAAGAATGAGCTCACCATGCACAGTACCAAGGCTTGTACGATGTAGAGTAAGAGACTTAGCATCATGTTTCTATGCTTGTCGGTTACCTTTAGGTAATCAACTCTTCAAGAAACCTTCAAAAGTCTTGCTGTTTCAGACTTTGATTCACTCTTTTTTCTAGCTATATTCATGTATAGATCTGAAACCAAAACACAGACAGGAAAAAAAAAAAAAAAGATAAAGAAAATTTATTTATATGCATAGTTTATATATACTCTAATTCAACCCCTTTTGTGTTTCATTTTAGAGGAAGAACCTGACAGCTTCTGCTGTAAACCGCCTCAAATGTCAAAGGAAAGCAGGTTTTTTGAGTCTAAAGGTGCGGGTAGAGGCCACAAGGCGAGCGGGAAAATATCTATTGCCAAGAAAATGTGCAAAGAAGATGGAGGAGAATCAGTTCAAAGTTCATCACAAAAGAGTAGCAGCAAAGGTGGCCGGACAGCAGAAGATGGAATCCGGGCTGAGCCCCGTTTTGCTGAAGAAGATTACATAGTTTTCTGCTTTAGAGATGATGGAGCAATCCACATGATAAACGAAGGCAATTCATCAGACTCATATGATGAGAATGATGAAGATGCAACCATAACCACTACTACTACTTCTACTTTAAGGCCTATCAGTAGTAGGAAGGTCAGCAGAATGCTCTTCATTTTATGCATGTTTTACCAACTTTCCGTCATTGAAATTTTTTTATTTTACTCCATTTTTTGGTTAAATTTTCTCTTGAGGACCATCTTCATTTTGGGCTTACTTGGGATTTTAGAATAGGATGCATGATAAAACCAGATGAAAAAGATATTCAAATAAGTGAGGAAGAGATTAATTCCTGACTAGAACATAAAGGGCAAGAGACAGAACAAAAAAAGGGAGATCGAGGAGGGGAGTGAGATTTATTTTTTCTTAAAATGTATTTTTAATATTTAAGGAGGGCAAAATTTTAAAATTTAATAATTTCATATATAAAATTTATATTAATTTAAAAATTTTACGGAGTGAAGAAGAGGGAGGGGGGGGTTCTTTTCTGATAAAGGGTGATATGTATGTGGAGAAAAAGAAAAAAAAGATAGAATAAAATGTGGGGAGGAGATTAACAGCTTTTTGGCAGGGTGATGAAAAAGGGAGCAAGGAAACGGATACTGAGTGGCCTCCTGATGATGAAATAAGAGAGATCAACCCTGTCGAACAGCCAAATGCAAGCAAAATGGACTCTTTTGAGTCTTGTGATTCTAATCTGTCAGATACTAGCACAAGCTCTTTTGCCTTCCCAGTGTGAGTAAATGACAATCTACCAATGCATAATAGCATTAATGTTTGAATCTTTAGCTAATGGAAGCCATGCTACGTTTGGATGCAGATTGGGTATTGAATGGATAGGCAGCCCAGTTCACATGCCCAAATCAGAAAAGCACGAGTCCCAAAGTGTGCGCCTACACTGCTGTAGATTCTAAATTGAGCTTACTCACCATGATTGGCTTATCTCAATTCCATACCATTGGAACGAGTGTTGCATAGAATTTTCTACAAGATACAATCTTTACTCATAGCATTCCCATCTTTGGCAATGACGGGTTTGTGAGATGTTGTTACTTTCTTGTTTGTGATTGCACGATAACATACAATTGAACTACCATTGTAATGACTTGCATGATTTTAAAACTCTTCGAGAATATTGGTTTTGCATTTTATTTTATGTTTTTAATATGTGATTGCTTTGCTATGCTCGCCTTGGATTTGACATTCTTATTTCAAAATGTACAAGGCACAAAGGCAATTCCCTTATTCTTAATTCTTGTGAAGAAATTGTTTTGAGCAGAACTTAGAGGGAATGTCTCCAAACATGCTGGCCCACTGGAGAATTTATCCTCCCCAAACGAAAAGTTTTCAGTATGAACAGTTTTATGGACAAAGTAACTAGCATATGTGTAGCTAACATAGAAGATATGAGGCTGAGTTTGAGAAGTTGGTATATTTGGACTGATTTCGTAAAATTTACTTAAGGGGAGGATATTTTGGTAAATGTAAAATTAGACACCAATTCAAATTCTATCCTCTCTATATTAATGTAAAATAGTACATATAGCATATATTTAGAAAATTATGGCTCGGACACGGTTTGGCTGAATTCAAGTTAATCATGAGGTAATTAAATTTATAGTTATTATGTGATTGTTGTATATTCGAAAAAAAATTAATCAATTACAGACCTCAATACTTTCTATTTGATTAGCATTGAGCTTGATCAACCCAAATTTGGATAAGAATTTTTCCACAACAATATAAAGATATATGATACAAAAAATTAACAACTCTTAAACTTTCCAAAATGTGTTTATTTCGTCCTCTACCATTATAAACCTAGTTAGCATAATACTGTTTAAATTTGGATTGAGGTTTCTTTACCATTTGGATGGTTACCAATCAAGTTCAACAGAACTAACAATTTTAGAGCCAAAACCTAGTGCATTTTTTGGGGAGTCAAAATTCTACAAGAGAAAAGAGAGATTAACATAAATTCCTTTGGATATGACAAATTTTAAAATTTAAGATTTCTTGTGCGAAAGTTGTGTTTATTATTATAAATTTACTTTAAATTTATATAGCTGTGTGAATATATAAGATATAGGTCATTAAAGTACATTTGCTTATAAAATTATGTGAGTGCATGCATGTCACAAGTTGATGATCATATACTTGAATGTGTAATAAAAAATAAAGAAATAAATTGATGTTGAATAAATAGTTACTAGTATGTCATAGAACGTTCGCACTCATTTTTCTTTTTTAACTTGAGTGTTGATTTTCGATTTTCACACTCTATTTTATCTCTAATACTCCATTTCCATGCATGAAGGACACAATGAATGGAGCGTTTATGCTTTTCTTGTAACATCAACACACAAATCTCTATAAGCAGTGCCCATCCCTAATCTCTCATGAAGTTCAAAGTATTCCACAAGTTTTGAAACCCCAAAAAAATGACAAAATAAATCCAAGAGTTATTGGATTTTGGCATAATGTGAGACTCAGAGCATACCATTGTCCTAAAAACTTACAGCAATTACAATAATTTAAAATTATGTATCTCTTGTGATTTATAAATCGACACTCGGGGCCTTCACTACAAGCATAAATTGCTTCCATACAGGCCAATAAATCCCTCCCAACAATTTTCATGAGTGGGTATCGAATCCATGACCTTGGCTTTGATGCTAATTATAGGATTGAACGTCTACTAATATGCTAAAATTTGTAATAACAGTAAAGATACAATTCAAATGTTTATACCTTCATAACATTCTAAGCGTCATTTTTGAACTGTGGTTTTAGACTCATAGCCCAGGCCTCCGGCACGAGGACAATTACAATCACACAAGCCAATAGATAATAAGACTTAGCACTAGCACTGGGGGTTCTTGGAGGTTATGCATTGATTATGGAAAGTTTACTACTAGCATTTACAAGGATAAGTTTCCTCCGCCTGCAATTGAAGAGCCATTAGATGAGTTTAGAGGTGCAAGATTCTTTTCCAAATTAGATCTAAGAGCTAGGTACAATCAAATTAGTATGTCAAGGACTTAATGAAACTGCATTCATATCACACCATGGCCATCTTGAATTCTTGGCCATGCCATTTGGACTCACAAATGCACCATCAACCTTTCATAGCCTTATAACCCATGTTGATAGATTTTACACTGCCTCTTGGGATTCTCATGTTTTGCATCCAGAAGAAGCCTTTAAGATCTTACAGTCAAACACTCTCTTTGTTAAGCTCAAGAAGAGTTCTTTTGGGGGGCACATCATTTCCACTGAAGGGGTGATTGCTGACCTTCAGAGAAATTCAAGCATTGATCAACCGCTATTCCTATGACTATTGGGCCTCGATTGGGAACCTAGATTGGGTTTGATTCATTATACAATCATGTGAGATTAAAAATATGGGAAACTTGATTTGGTAATATGATAATATAATATTTATGAACAATATAATCCTACTCTATCTTGTTAATCTTACCAATTTTATCAGCAAATTCATGCATAGTGTAATCATACTCTATCTAATCAATATTGAGGATCGAACTTTAGGATATTTTTATTGGAATTAAGCATATGAATATGTTTACGAACTTTATGGTGAAAAACTAAATCACCAAACAAAAATCATCATGTTAATTTTTTTTTAAAAAAATAAATATTAATTAGAAGCTTACTTGATCAATTGATCAATTGGAATATAATAATTCTAGGATCCTAGTCTTTCAAATTTAAAACAGTTTTACTTATTTATTTTTCACACTGATGCGATATGAAAAATTACACTATATATATATATATTTATTTAAATTGGGAACATCAATCTAAATGTTATATTGTATTTTGTCTTACTATGACCCAAAATAATAAATAATACTATGATCTCTACAGAGTAAGGCTCATATCAATAAAGATATAACTTATCCCCGAGCATAGTTCAATTGGTGGATCAATCAATATGTTACTCGTTTCCAACGGCAAGGTGGGATTTCGATTTCTGGTGGGAACTTGCGGCTGAATTTTACAGTAATGGAAAAACCTGTAATCTAGAGACATATCCCGCGATTTACCTTTCCAAAGTGCTTAGAGCAAAGGATCTTAGAGATTCAAGATATAGTTTAACATAAATTAGGATACCTGAATTATCAAAAATAAAATAAAATAAAGATATAACCTAGGCCAATACTTTATTAATTAATTGATCACCTTTTATAGTAGGCTTAACAATATTACTCAATATATCACAAAATTCACAATACATCCAGGGTATAGTTTTGCACAAGTTGGGATGTTTGGGTTATCAAAAATAAAATAAAATAAAATAAAAATATAACTTAGGCCTAATACTTTATTAATTAATTGATCACTTTTTATAGTAGGCTTAACAATATTACTCCATATATCACAAAATTCACAATATTTTTTATTTGAAGATACCAAAAAATTAAAAAATTCAGAAGTTAAATTAAAATAGTAATTGATACAATATTAAGAACGCAACAGAAAAAAAAAAAAAAAACTCTATAAGACGACCCCCAATTCATTAATTATTTATATAAAAAGCTAAAGGCAATCTAGTTCTTTTTGAATGAAAAGCTGGCAAAATGGGTTTCTACATTAATAAATATTATCATAAGTTTGTAAGATAATTTTTTTTATTTTAGATAGTTGCTAGTAATCTTTCACAAAAAAAAAAAAGAAAAAAGAAAAAAGAAAAAAAACGGCAAAAGAATATACTATTCACATCAGCCTTATAAATAATGGTAATTAATACAAGTCAGTTGGTTGGCTACACTGTACAGAAAAGTGTACAGTCATTTCAAATAAAAGAATTTATGCAAACTGGCGAGAACCTCGTGAATCAAATATTGTAGTGATTCGCGGGGTTCTCCCCACTTCAAAATTTTCACTTAACCGAAGAGAAAGTAAGAAGAAACATTCATTTTTTCATTGTATAAAGTACATATTTTGAAATGATAATTTATTTTATTTTATTTTTCTTCTTTTATTCATAAAAACTTTCTAAAAAAAAGAAACTAGATAGAATAATTTCAACTTGATTAGGTTAACAAATAGAGATCCAATGTGTTGATTAAAAAATATTTTTCTTCAACTCGACTGGGCCCACGCTCCAAGTAGCTAGAAATTAGAAGTAATTGATGAAACCATACTGCTTATGCTTTTGGGTTAATTAAACAAAAAAAAAAAAAAACAATTTTGATGTTTCACCTTATAAAAACTCTCTCCCTTTAATGTGGAAATTACAAATATTTCATTTTGCAAATTATACAAACTAAAAGGGAATATTTATAAAATAGTGATAAAATTTAAGGGGATTTTTTACAATAACTCAATGGACTATTGATAACTTATAAATTTAAAAAGGTAGACTGCGTTTGGTTGGCACTCCATTTCAGGAAACTAATTTTGTAAGAAAAAGTAATTTAAGAGAAACAAGAATAAAAATGAGAAATGTGTTTAGATAGATTTTTGATGGAGAAAAAAAATTAATAATGATATTTGATGTGACATATATATATATATATTGAAAATTGTGAAGAAAAAAAAGTTCAAAAATATATTTGGTTAATAGTTTTTGGAGAATTTTTATGAACAGATGGAACAATGTGATTTGATCGAAATTGTTTATATATTTATAAACAAATAAATATGTCTATATATGTCTATAAACTAGATATAATTTCTATGTCTAATGAAACATACTACTTACACGTAGTGAAATTCATAATACATACATATATATATATATATATATATATATATATATGTTTTATATATACGTAATACGTGCATATATACATGTGTATTTTATTAGTTTAAGGGGTACATATACATAAATATTTTTTATATTTATGGTTTAGATCATTTTTTTTATAAATTTGTGTGATGTGTAGAAATATAATTATGTTTACATGCGTAAACATATATTTGTTTATACATATATAATTTTTCATGTGTTGTCCAAACTTGGCGTATGTGTATATGAATACACATATATGTGTGTGATTTTATATACGAATTTGAAATTTGAAAAACCAATGTTTAATTTATATAAACCTTATCTTTATGAAACCATATATGCATATAATGTATGTATAAATGCACCAATTTAAGCTCATATATCATATATATATATGTGTGTGTGTGTGTGTGTATTTCTTTTAATTTTTCTAAAAAACATCATAGAATTTATATCAAGCACAATATTTGTCCATGATTACAGTAATCGTATTTTCATTGGAAACACTTTAAATAATACACAATTCTTAATCTAATTATTTATTTCTTGAAAATATTTCTCTACTCTTCAAATGATTTGATAAAATTCTTGACCATCAAATTTGTTTTTTTAAAAAACAGAAATGTATGTAATACTATCAATTAAGATTATTTTATTCAAAAGTTGAAAGTAAATGGAGCTCGAATATTTCAACCAGAGCTCCATTAAAGCAAAATTTGGTGTGCTTTAAAATATAAAAATAATACTTAAACCTACAAGAAGTTTTCAAAAAATATAAGAAGCCAATCCTACTAATTATTGGTTGAAAGAAAAAAAGTAAAATATATGATACGTTGATCTACTTATTAGAGATAAAATATTTGTGGAGATTTTCTTGAAGAAATAAATTAAAAAATGAGCCTTACATTTTTTTGTAGGAAATAAATTTTTCCTAAAGTTTTTACCGAAATCCAAACAAACAAGGATTGTGAAAATTCTGTAAAACAAGATTTTTTGGAATGGGATGGCCATCCAATCGCACCCTAGTTTCTGGCCAAATCTTATGAATAATTTTTGTAATTAACCCTATAATTTTAATGAAAGTATATAGCAACTTGGGAATATTACAGTAAAAAACAAGAAGCTGGTAATGCACACCTCATAAGAATCCACAGGACAAATATACTGAAACTACCAGAAGATAATAATATTGATCTTCGAAAGCAACTATAGTATTGGAAGTTCAAAACTAACCAACAGCCATATTTACAAGCTATGGGATGAGCCAATTACCCTTTTCCTCGCAAACTTTAACACTGTAAATCACACAAATAAAATACCTCGTCTTCTGATTTTAACCCATTTCAGTGCTCTAATGAGATTAGGAGAATTCCTATTAATTCAGGTGCAAAGGTGCGAGGCAATTTGGTCAGAGGCCAGGAGAGAACCAACAAATCCATCACATGCAACTGCAATTAACCTCCATGTTAAATTATGATCCCATCTTAATATACTGGAATACAGTATATTTGATATCATAAGGACTCGATTTAAGTAAATATGTTTAAGTGCATATGAACACACTCAACTACTATAATCAATAGAAGGTCCTCCCAATCAGTAATGGCAGCCTGACATGCGTAAGCTATTGACAAATGTTCCGGAAACAAAGATGGGAACCTCATAGCGGCTGTTCTCTTGCTGGCTGGCTGTTAGGTTTGTTTTAGAACAATTGACTGCAGATGAAACCTTGCAGTGGCAGCAGCAGAAATAGATCCTTCATCTTGCTTTTCTTTTGCAGCCGCCACAGCAGCAATATAAGCTTCTCTTGCTGCTTCCAATTTCTGCATATCCATTTCATAATCCTGCCCAGTTTGAGGAGATGAAGTATAGTCACACCAGAAATTTCTAAGAAGACATCTGACAATGTAGGAGCTAATAACATGTATCATTAATGACGAATGTAGTTAAATTCAAACTTTTAAACTTCACAAAAATACAACAGAACCTCCAAAGCAATGTATAAGTCTACTTGAGAAAAAAAAATTATGGAACCCAGCAACCATCCCCACCACCCTGACCCCCATCCCACCCTGATAATTAAAAAAAAAAAAAAAAAAAAGAGAAGAGTAAACAAATAAAATGAGTAGAAATAAGAAAGAGTCCGCATCCATGCATGTAAAGTTCCGTATAAAGAAATCTAGTTTCTAGTTTAGGATGGTATGAAACAAAATTTTGCATTGTGAGGAGAGAGAGGTAGATTGGCCTTTGATTGGTAAATGACTTACTAATTCATGGTTCTGATCAAGAGGATAAGGGACATCATCATAATCTCCAGCAGAAATGGCAAAATCATTCCTTGTCAAGCCTTCAATTAATAACATGAAAGACGAAATCTCCCCTTGCACCTTATCTAGATCTTCCTGGAGCCTCTCCACTTTTTTGTTGGAAGTCATTGCCTCCCATTGTAATTTTTCCATGGCTGCTTGTTTGTCAGCAAGCTTAATCTGTGAAAATAACCGAAAGAATCAATAACAGTACAGAACACTCAGAGAGAGAGAGAGAGAGAGAGAGAGAGAGAGAGAGAGCGAGAGAGTGATGACCATTGAAGTAGCATGCTATAACATAATCCCAATTGAGGATGTTAAGCCTAACCACATTCATCTTCCTCCAGTAAGAAGTTCAAATCAAATACATTTTATCTTCCCTCCATCACAAAATCCAAACAACTCATCAGTCCAGGAAAAAAAGATGAAAGATAGATAGGGAATTCATTATTTTACGTGACTCACTCAAATATTAGGTTTCTGGGAAAGGACCTTAATGTTAGATATCAGGGAGTAATATTTATCACCTAACAGGGAAACAAAAGATCATCTGTGCTTGCTATTCACTTGGTTCTTTCTGTCCATACCAAATACGGTTGACAATTACTTGTGCTTGTTTCCATAAATTCAGTGCTTTGGAGATCAAAATGTAGATGAATGTTGTAAAATTAGAAAGAACAGAGTGACAACTGACTTATACCATCAGCTAGCTGTTCAAGGTAGCATATCAAAAGATAATTTGGAGGACAACCAATTCAGATGATATTGACAATATTTGTGTCAATGGGGAACTTGAGTTTTCGAAGATATCCCATACCTTTGCATCAGAAAGCTGTAGTTGAGTGGACTTAATCAGTGAGTCCTTTTCTGCAGCCTCATTTTTAAGTTCATCAAATTTCGTGTGAATGGAAGCCATCTCATTCTTTGAAAGTTCCTCTGATTTCAGAAGTTCATCTTTTTCTGATAATTGCCTTTTTAGGTCCTCTACTTGGTCCCGCAATGCCGTCAGTTCTTCTCTATCCTTTTCAGAGAGCAATGTCCTTGAGGAGAAAATTGAGAAGTTCTCAGCACAGCCATCTTGGTTGTTGGCTGCATTCCTGTTTTGGTCTTGGTCTCCCTGGTCCCTATGCTTTCTCGTTGGAAGAGTGGCACTCCTTCCAGCTGTCTGCAGCAAATATCAACATCAGCACCCACTTTGATTCCACAGAAAAATTGACCCTTCACATGAAATCAAAATGAAGATATGAAGTCGATATGGAAGGACAGCGTACAAGTATATAACATTCCTAATCAGAAGTTTGACACTAAATCTCACGAATTGCTGTCTTCAAATTTACATACTACAAGCACTGAAGTCCATTGCAATAGTGCAATTATGTTTTGTTCATTATAATATAAAGGTACAACAGTAATACTTACTTTTACCTCAGTTCTCTCACGTTATCCAGCATCTTGCACCTTATGTTTGGATCTTAGATGTTGGTGAGGAAAAGGGAAGGAAAAAGCAAAAGTATCAAAAATGAAGAACAAAGTACTGTGATTTGAAGAGAGAAAATATTTTCCATAGGGATAGGATAAATGAGTGATAGACAAAATGGTATGATTGGACGAAGGATATGATTAATTGAAGGATATCAGAGCATCTGCTACAACTTTAAGATTGCAAACGCAAGTATAGGTTGTGTCAAATAATAAATTTCTCGAGAGTTCGAAGTCGATTCACAGGGAAGATGTTTGAAGTTTTTGGGTTTATATTTCTTAAAAAATGGGATGAATGTGGTTTAAATTATAAAGAAATATTTATTCTACAACTAAAAAATCAACATAATAAAAGTACTGAGGATTAGGAACCCGGTCTTAAGTTTTGAATAGAGGAACAATTAATTATTCTTTTTACCTTTTAAATGTCATTATTAGAATCCATACATAATAAAGGTTCCAATGGAAAAATGTTATCAAATAACTCATGCATTAAGATAATTATAATATTGTCTTACTGTTTGCAAATTATCTCTTAACACTAATATTTGTTTATGGAATCAAGTATTATACACACCTTTATCTACAACAAATCAAGATTTCACGTTAGCAGTCGGTTAGTAGAACCGTACAATAAGCTAAATGAACCCAAGTATTTGTTGTGTCATTGGTGATACAAAAATCAAGAATCGCCACTAAACAATAAGGATTTTAACGCCAACACTTATTTATGGGATTAAGTATTTATGCATACCTTTTATCTACAACAAATCAAGGTTTCACATTAGCAGTCGGTAGAGTAGAACCGTACAATAAGATAAATAAGCTCAAGTATTTGTTGAGCCATTAGTGATACATAAATCAAGAATCACCACAAAACAATGAGGGTTTTAACAATAACACTTATTTATGGGATTAAGTATTTATGCACACATTTGTGTATAACAAATCAAGGTTTCACATTTGCAGTCGGTAGAGTAAAATAGTATAATAAGCTAAATGAACCCAAGTACTTGTTGTGCCATTGGTGATACATAAATCAAGAATAACCATAAAATAAAGAAGGTTTCAATCAAAAATTAAAACAATAATACAACACACCTGAACATTATACACCTTTATAACCGTTCATTTTTCCTCCATCAAGAGGTTCACCCTTTCTCCTCAATTAAATGAAATTTAGAAAGACATAATGAAAGTAGAAAAGACTAAAAATAGAAGAAAAAGTAGAGAATATATTTCTATTACTACAAGAAAACTTAGTTTAAAGAAAGACAACAATAAAACTTTATTTCCCCCTCTATGGTTTTTATGTGTCTTGAATGCCATCTAAAAACTCCTATTTATAATAGAAGAGTGTCAAAATTGGCATATCCAAATTCACTCCAAATGTATTCCAAATTAACTTCAAATGTGCTCTAAATTCATATGTCCTTTTCAAATCTGAATTTTGTCACACATTTTCTCCATGAAATCAGCTGATTTTGAAAAAGTGATCAACATGAAAACTATATATTTGTCTACTAGCTTCATTTTCCAACTTGAATTACCTAATTCCAACCAAAGTTATACTTGATTTAAGGAAATATGTCAGCATAGATAGATCTTTTCTAATGCACACACTTGGACGAATTTTCTGCTATAATCAAGGCTGAATTGGGTTGAGCTTCGAACAACAAAGTTGTAGTTCTATATCTTGGCTTTTAAATGAAACAAGATTCTGATTCATAGGCTTTTGGACATGGAGTTATGTCCAAAATACTAAAACTGCACAAGTCTGGAAACATGCTTATTTTGAATTTAATGCAAGCTCAACAATCACTTACAAAGTCAAAATGATTTTTTACATATATTTTGATCTACAAATGGCCCTTTTTTTCTAATTGTAATACTTTTTTGATCCAATGAAATATTATCTCCCAACTTGCTCACGAAACGTGTTGTCTTCTTTGGTTTCATTTTGGCTCTTTTTGATCACTTTTTGTTCATTGATTCCCTAACACAAAACATTAATAAAACTATAATATTAACAAGAATAATACAAGGAAAGTATAAAGAATTTGATAAAAAAATATGTCAAAATATGCACTTATCAGCACCCTTTTATATCTTATTTACTTTGATGGATTAAATAATGTGATTAAAATTTAGTACCAAAATACCCTTAATCACAAAATTCTTCGTTCTTTTTTTTCTTATGTTATCTATTTCTCTTTAACTTTCCCTTTATTTCTTTCCTTTCTTTCTTAAATCCTTTTTCTTCACTTTTTTTCTATTTTGTTCTTCAAATTTGTTCTCTCTTCTTTCTTTCTTCTTTTTCTCTCTTCCACAATTTCTTCTAGCTTCTTTTGTGGAAAAGTGTGTAATTTCCCAAATTAGAGTGTTGACTTTGTTAGACAGAGTGTAGGTATGTAAACCCTTAAATTATGGGATCTCCTAACATAATTATGGGATCTTAGTTAGGAGAAAATTACAAGAATGATCTTTCCTCTAATTTAGGAGTTGAGTTTAGATAGTTGCCAATTCTTTCTCTTTCTATACGTTGAATATAACCAGCACATAGCCTTGTATTCATTACAATACAATAATCTTATTCCTCTAAATTTTCCATAAGGTATCATAGCAGTCCGTAAGGCTCAATCTCTATGGGAAAAGATTAGGTTTTTCCAGCATTTATTGTCTTGGCCTTCAAAGTCACTTCTCAGGAAAGCTAGCCTCCATCGCTGGACATCAAACCCCAGCCACTAGCTCCAATCACACCTCAAATAAGGAAGGAGAAGATGGTAAAGACAAATGAAACAAAAAAAATCCTTATCTTCAATAGGTTAAGACTCCTATGAAGAAGGTTTGAAAAATATAGTTGATCTTCAGCAAAGGTTACATTAGCGGAGATATGAAATTTCCAAGAATGTGGATAATAAAAAGATCAGAGCTTGAAAAACCTTATAATGCGTGTTCATGTGCACCCTAACATAATCCTTATTATTCCATTAGATTTAATGCTTCAAAAAAAAAAACCTTTCCTAGACTCATGGACTATTATCTCTAGGGCACTGACCACATAAACCATTCTTCAAATTTGTTTAGTACTTATACACCTTGTCCAAGCAATAAAAAGACCATTGATAGTTCACTTACAACTATATGGGATTAGGAGACATACAAATCACCCCATAGTTTATTCTAAAAAAGGTTCTCAAAGTTCCCAAATTATCCACCAACCTTATGTCCATCCAAAAATTAACAAAAGATATGAAGTGTCACGTAATCTTCTATCCATCTTATTAGGAATTTCAAAGCCAAAGTTCAAAGATTAGGATTGGACTTGCAAAACAAGAGGACGGGCTTTACTACCTAGAGACACCGAACAAGTCATCTATTATCAGTTCATTGTGATGTGCATGAGTTCTCAAAACATACTCATATACCTTTTCCTATTCAAAGTGATATTTGGGGTCCCTCTCTAATTCTTAACATATCTAATTCTCAGTTGTTTGTTTCATTTATAGATAACTGCACAAGTGTCACTTGGATAATTCTAATAAAAAAACAAATCATATGTGAGTCACGTTCTATCTAATTTCCACTCTATCGTACAAAATCAATTTGGTACAAAAATAAAAAAGTTTAGATAAGATAATGCAAGGGATTATTTTAATAAAATACTATTCCCATATTTTCAAAAAAAAAAAGGCATCGTTCATGAGTCCTCTTGAGTTAGTACACCACAGCAAAATGGGTTAACAAAAAAGAAAAATGGGCATCCCTTAAACACTCCCAGGGCACTTTGGGAGTCTCACTTTCGGGTCCCTAACCCGTGGGTCTAGGCATAACAAATGGTATTAAAACCGACCTCGAGGTTACTATTAGTGCAAGAGATCCGGCCAAATGTGTACTGAGGGCGGTCCTCATCTACATAAGAAATGCAATGATGACATCGCATGTTTAATAGGGGATTGTGATATTCCACATTGATTGTAGGAGAAAGTTGAAATAATTTATAAGTAAAGTAAACTCCTCTAGCAACTTGAGTTAATCATTTTGCAAAGTGAGAACGAGTGCAAAGTAATTGCTACCAAAATCTATTGCTGCGGAGTCTCGCTTTTGGGTCCTCACCCTGGGCCATGGTAGTGACAAATCAAATAAATCATCAACCCAAATTAGTTGATATTCGTTCTTCACTGTCACCTTATTTAGTTAGCGATAATACATAATCATGAACTCCTTTTCACAAATAACTCAGGTGCTCCCAAAGAGATGCACTAGGGCGAATTAAGCTTTTACCATGTAATTCTTAAACTCGTACTCATAATTCAAATAACTTTGGATATAGACTCAATACCTAGTACAAGGTCAATCTCAAACTCAACCTCATGGTTTCAGCGTAGTTTAGGTAACTCTTCAGGAAATACATTAGGAAATTTCGTGATAGTAGAGATATCTCCCAATTTTACCTCATCACCTTTAGTATCAAATATGTAAATGAGAAACAAGCACCTCTTTTCTTTAGAGCCTATGCTCTCAAAGCATAAATGATAAGGATTGGGGACTTGTGTCAAACACCACTCTGTTTAGGAATATGACCTTGGAAAGAGAACTCTAGCTGACCTGGAATTTGAAAAATCACTTTTGATGGAACCATATGTAGCAAGATATAGCAAAGTTTGTGGCTTAGTCTTTGACATACCAACAAGTAAAGGCAGAACATTAGATAAAAGACCGAATATCATATAAGAGAATAGGTGGTAAGCTACAGAACTTAGAAATAACTAAGTGGAAATTGGAGCACATTATTATGGATTTCGTGTGTGGCTTGCCTAGAACAAGAGAAAAATATGATTCTATATGGTGACTGTCAATTGACACACCAACTTAGCTCATTCTTACCGGTAAGATGGGCAACTTCACTTGATAAATTAGCAAAAGTTTTTATATGAGTAATATCGTGTGCCTTCACGAAGTGCATGTAAGCATAGTGTCGGACTAACACTCTAAACTTCTATCTCATTCTTTGAGAAGTTTAAGAGTGCCCTTAAAACTGAGTTGAAATTTAGTACTGCCTTCCACCCACAAACGGATGGACAATCAAAGAGAGCTATTCAACTCCTACAAGTTATGGTAAGAGCTTGTGTAATGGATTTTAAGGGAAGTTGGGACAAATACTTGAAGCTAGCAGAATTCACTTATAACAATAGTTACCAATCATGCATTCAAATGGCACCTTATGAGGCTTTATATGAAGGTTGAGATGATAATGGAGATAAAGAGAATGTTTAGACCTGATTTGGTACAACATTCCATAGAGAAAATTCCACTGATAAAAAGTGACTTCAAATAGCTGAAGATAGATAAAAAAGTTGGGCAGACTTGAAAAAGAGACACCCAGTTCATTGAAAATCTCTCCCATGAAAGGAGTTATGCGATTTAGGAAGCGTGGGAAGTTTAGTCCTCTCTATGTAAGACCTTTTGAAATTCTTGATAGAGTTGGGGAAGCAACATATAAATTAGCACTACCAACAGATCTATTCAAGGTGCATAATTTGTTTTATGCGTCCCTATTAAGGAAATATGTACACGATCCCAATCATGTCTTCAATTATGAGCCTTTGAAAGTGCGAGAGGACTTGACATATGAAGAGTTGTCATTTCGGTTTATTGATCATGAGGAGAAAATGTTGAGGCATCGCATAATACCAATTGTGGAGGTTTAGTGGTTAAATCATTCACCTAGTGAGGCTACTTGGTAATCCAATGATGAAATAAGAGAGAGCACTACCAATACCTCTTGAAAATAAAGGTATGTATTCTTTACGTTACGTAAGTTTCAAGGATGAAACTTTCTGTAAGGGAGAGAGAATGTAACACATGAAATTTAAATTGATTAAGTTGAGATCTTTTGACTAATTTCTATTAGTTCTGGCCCTTTCAATTATTTTAGAAAACCTCTTTATGATGAGTATAATAGGTATTTTCACTTGTCTGACCCAACTACCCCTATATAATGACCAAGAAATAGAAGATAGAGGCATACAGATTACCTTCTTGCTTGGCGGCGTCGGTAGAAAATTCTACACATCAGGTTAGTCTCTTAATAGCATATAATTCTTGATTTCAGGAAATAGCCATCAATAGTGTGCCATGGATGATTGGAAGAATGATACGGAATATTGAGAGAGCATTAAAGAGCGGGCCTTGGTTTAACTTTGAAATTGGATTGAATTAGCAATATTGTTGGATTACTACTTCCCTTTGTGGGACTTAAGCATGCTTAATAGATTTGTTTAGGCTATGTGTTTTGAGTGTTTTGGGGAAGGTGTTTGGGGAGAATGGATTTGGGAATGAAACTAATGTTTGTTTGTATTTTGGGAGGGGATAATTTGCACTTTAACAATCTTGTCATGTAAGGTTGTATTGGGTCGTGGTGTCACATCAGTGTTTTCTAATGTTATATGTTGTATTTTTTAAAGTAAAAACAAAAGATGATATATATTTAATGTAGTATAATAGTTAAATAATGTAATGATGTTGATATATAGTAGGTCCCATTTTGTTTTGGGGAAGAATGAATTTGTTTTTGGGGAATGAATAAAACAAACACAATCTTGTTCCATGCGAAAGAAAACATTCCCCTGGATCAAAACCAAACATTGCCTTTAGTATTTATTGCTATAATAATTCATTTTATTGGGATCGCATGTGCAATTGTACAAAGTAAAGAAATATGGTGTTTTCTAACTTTGGCCTTTGTAAAGAATTGTAGATTCCTTAATTCTAGATTAGCTTGTTTAAATATTATTATATTATAGTAGTGGAGTAGAACAAAACATGATTAGAACCTATTATATTATTTTGTTATTGAATAAATTAGTGGACCATTGTAAATTCAATTCATGTTCGGTATTGCTATACATGCTGATAAAGTTAATTGGCCATAAGGTATACTAGAAGCATGAAATTGCAAGGTTCAATTAGGTTAAGCTTTACGAAATGCTTTATTTTACGAAATAGAGTGTTTCTTTAGAGGTACAGTGTAAGTTTAAACTTGGAATTATATCTAAAAATGATGCCCAAATTGCGACTTTACTGAGATATTTATAGTCTATTTAGATTTAGTTTGACCATTATATGTCAGCTTACACCATTATTTCCATGTTATTAGATTTGGGCGACCGCGGCTACAGACTTGATTCATGGAGTTTCGGTTAGTGTAAGAATTTGGATAGATTGAGGTAAGTTGATTCTTGGCATTCTCTGTTTTTATTTTCTTGTAATGTTAGAATATTTTCTATTCATTTATTAAGATTTTTAATTAGCACACTCATTGCCATGGAATCTACTATTTTTATAAAATCCTTTTTTTTTTAAAATGAATTCTTTTGGAAAATGAGGTTAAGCATATAAAAGAATTTTCTATTCATTATGTGTGACAATGTGTTTTTGAGTCATTTGATGGAGTTATATGTTTTGTTTTGAGGTCTATATGCCTAAGATTTGTTTGGGCCCTTTAGATGGATTGTTGGCTTAGGAACTAGTTCAAACTATTGCATTGGCCATTAGTGGATTACGGTTGGAATATTGATTGATTCATCATGGATATCCATTTGGCCAACCAAGGGATATAATAGCGGCCACACTATATTTTCTGTGAGTTAAATAAACTGTTGGTTTATTTGATTTGGATAAATAAAAACTAATGAACTCCATGTTATTATCTTCGATCACTGGATATTGTTTGGTATTGTGAGTACTATCGTAATAGTCTTGGAGCTATGCATGAGTCAATAGAAAATGTCTAGAATCACTTATTAGATATGCAGCTTAACCCCTTGCGGATATTTTTTTACATATATTTAGTGGGATCCTTGGAGCTAAGGAAGTTCGATTGAAGGTCGTATTCAACTTATTAGAGATTTAGAGTTTCATTGCTTTCATTTATTCAACAGTCAAAACTTTTTGAGAATTTGCTTAGGTAAACTCATTGATAATGGATTTTTGTATTTTGAATACTTTGTTGTTAGAAAGAGTTTACTGAAAATATCGTGCTTCCGCTGAAGTTTTGAAATAAGTTCATGCAATGATTCGATATTTGAGGGCTTTGTGTCATCGTGGCATACTGTGATGGCGCAGTCTTGTCGCGTCTGAATTTTGGGCGGTGACATGGATGGACATATCAATGATAGATAGTATCCTAATAAGTTAACCAGCATGACTGATATAGGCTGGACTATCCTCATCATTATCAATTTCTATAATAAACATAAGCCTAATCCCCTCAATTTGCTTGTCACAAAATCTCTAAATTTCTATCAGTTAATTGGATCAAAGGATTTGCCAAGTTCATCTCTAAACTCAAGAAAACTAGGGATACCACTATTGAGCAACTACATCAGCATATTACGTCTTAAACGAATAATCCTAGTGTTACCATTGTATGCAAGTCTTATTTCTTTGCTTTGCTATTGCAGTTTGGCAATCTAAATTCAGCAACAAAGATAAAATCACTCTCATCCACAAAGGGGATATCGAGTAGTAGGACACAAAACAACTAAGCCTCAAAGTTTGTATTTTCTAATGCAATAAACTCACATGTCATAGGCTGGAGTACCATAATTTTATGTCATGAATCCAAGAAACTAGACTTGAGCCAAGAAAAAATATATATGTATTTGTGATTATTTTACTATGATCATAAAACCAGTTTGCATGGCTACAGTCCTCCAATGTTATGGAAAATTTATAGCAAATGAAAACATAGTCTAAACTACCCTAACTA
The DNA here is from genome assembly GCA_019321725.1 of Paulownia fortunei. NCBI lineage: Eukaryota > Viridiplantae > Streptophyta > Magnoliopsida > Lamiales > Paulowniaceae > Paulownia > Paulownia fortunei. The sequence continues at coordinate 12,996,239 of CM033118.1, forward strand.
AAGATATCTACAGTAAGCATTTCCACTAATCTTCGTAAGGGTTTTACTTGAATATACCAAGTCTATTTATAGCATATGATATGTTAAATCTAGAGAAATCCATCAGTAAATAAGGCCATCAATGATTTGAAGCATACTCAGATTGTGATACACTTACCACCTGAGATAGATGTATGCTAGATAATAAGGGGTAGTTGCAACTTTGAAGTCAAATTGACCAAGATTTCTTTTCAACAAGTACTCTTGTGACAATTTATGAGCAATGATCAACTTATTAAAAGATGACATCAACTTCACCTAAATCTTTCAAATCAAGCACGGATGACGAAAAAAATTAGTCTACTTTATCACTTCCAGATTTGTTTCCAATACCAATATACCATTAACATACCAACAAAGAGTTTCTCTGTATAATTAATCATCAAATTTGTTACCATCATGATAAATCAATTGGTAATGCCACTTTTAGGGAGTGTATTCAAGTCCTTCCAGGATTTAACAAGACTTACATTTTCTTACTTCCAGATTCACCAATTCACCTTGTTTTACCAATTCAATAGAACATCTCTTCACATCCATACGGTGAATCAACACCTTATGAACAGGGCTGATAAAACTCTATATTTGAAGTTCTAACTGCTAGATAATAAGTGTCAAAATAATCTAGAACCTTCCTTTGTGCATAGCCTTTTGCCACCAATCTAACTTTGAATTTATCAATAGTGCCCTCATGTTAAAGCTTTGCTTTAAGCTTCCTCCAATCTGCCAACAAATCTGAGGCACATAAAGAACATAAGTTAGAGAACCTTTTGCATAAGAGAGCTTTTAATCTTGTTGCCACAAATAGCACCGCAGCTACAATCTAAGCCATAATGTGTACTCCGGTAAGGATGCTACAAGAACCTCATCGGCCTCATTCAAGTTAGCTCTTGGAGGCGCAAGATTATACTATTCTTGTGACTTTCAACAATAACATTGACCCTTCCATAATTCTACCACCCTCGGTCTTACAAGAGGTGCAAGGTTATACTATTTTGTGAGTCTCAACAGCAACACTGAACCTTTCTATTTTTTTATCACTTTGGATCCTACAACTCTATCACTCTCAAAAATAATACTTAACCCAAATTTCCTAGAAAACCTGCTAACAGGAGGTTCCAACAAACCCCAGCTTGTGGTGAACACAAATAAGTGTGAGGACTTCTCCATATGAAGTTTTAGGTTAAGCTTCCTCTTCCAAGCAAGTGGTGCAAGTCTTGCAGACAATAATAAGATCCAAAATTGGGATTGAAGATACACACATTAATAAAAAAAAAATTCAAATTGATGTGCGCAATATCAATATATTAAAATAGATTGTGGCTGGTTGCGCCCCAAGATTAGAGTTTCTTCTCACCATGAATACGCATAGTACATGAGGTGTTCAGTTGACAGTCAACATTTTTCACTCTCGTCTTAGTGATTAAAATCAAGATGGCTATATTCTGAAGTGTTTGAAAATGGATTTTCTTTGCTAAAAATTACTCACCTTTATGTATGTGTAAAATATGGTCAAAGCACTGAGATTCATACACGTAAATAATGAACAAGCAGAAAGGAAATTCACAGAGGCAAATAGGCAGTCTACATAGCTAATTGACATCAAATAGTTAATAATGTAGATTCAATGGCTAGTTAGCTGATTAACAAACTAGCTAGTTAGCTGATTAACAAACTAACTAATGTAGCTAATCAAGTCAAACAATCTTTTATTTCATGAAGGTAAATCCCAAGTTTACAGGGGAAAATATATGGAAAATCATTGATGGAGATTGTCAATATTGGCATTGGATTTATCTCCATTAATATATACTCATAATAGATTATAGCATAAACATAACTGAGACTATCAGTGGAAAAATTCTCACAACTAGATGAACATATACACTAAAAGGGCATGTCATCATCTATTTCCATGCAATTCAATGTCCAAATTTTGCACATTTACCAAAGACTTGTTAAATACAATCGTATAGTAGTATAAGTTCGCAGAAACGGATATAATAAAAAAAAAACCCAAGAATGGATAAGAAAATGCAAAAAGAAACTAACAACGAAAAGAAATTACCTTCTTGTAAAGGGATTCTCTAGAAGGCGTCTTGGTATAGATCATAGAACCACGTCTCGTAAATGAAGAATTCGCTTTCCGATCCTAACATTGAATTTGAAAAATATGTATATTGATACAACAATATTTAAAAAAGGAAAGGAAAAAAAAAAAAGAAATGGCAAAAACAAAGAACTAAAATGAGTGTGGTTACAATGAGGGACTGAACAAGAGGGACCATCTCCACAAGATCGTTGAAGAGGACGCGGTCGACGTTGCCGGTGGCAGAGGCGGTGGCAGCGGCGGCGGAGAGGGAAGACAAGGTGCGCCTGAGGTCGTCGCCAGAGAGCCATGACTTTGGGTCCGACCCGAAACCACTGTTGTCTTGCAAATCCAACAAATGCTGCTGTTGGGTTTCATACATTCTGCTGTCCATCGATCTTTTCTCGATTATGAAATAAGATCGATCAGTTGAGAATTTTGAAAGCAGCGAGTTTTTTTTTTTTTTTTTTTTTAAATTAGGAGCGGTTGATTTTATCTTTGCTTTTTGCGGACTGCGGGGAGACTTGTTTTGAATTCTTTTCAGGCAAATTCTTGTCCAAAAATCAGAAAAGTTTACCATGCCCCTTTGAATACAATACTTTCATATTTGTGAACCCTTAGAAATTTAAATGTGACTGTTGGCACCCTCAAAATCTGAGTACCATTGGCATCTAGCACCTTCTCTACTGGGACTGAAAAAATAAATTATACCATTTGATATTCGATTGAACATCAATCGCTAATTGAGGTAGGGTTTTTATATTTTATTAAATATAATGAATCAAATTTGGACACATTTTTTTCGTTTGATTAGAATTAAAATGTAATTCAAGTTTAATTTAATTAGTAAAAGAATCATAAAAATATGTGTAAAATGATCAAATTTTACTTGAACTATATTCGTGTTCGACTAGAAAAAAGTTCATTTTAGTTCGATTCAATTAACAATTAAATAAATTTCAAACATAATTTTTTAAAATTCGATAAAAATTCAAACATATTTGAACTATAATATATTATGTTCGATTCGATTCGTTTACACCCTTACTAATTTCAACTCTATCAACAAAACAACTCATCGATAAAGTGGGCTTAGTGAATTCCTGATGAGTTTCTAAGGGTAAAAATGGTGGGTTTGAATTCTTTTTACCTTCAATATGTTGTGTGATTAAACTTTTGTCATACTAATAAAACTTTATTTAGTTAGTAGTGATATGTCAAATCTTTATATTACTATACATTGTTATTATATTAATATAAAAATGAAAAAATATATTAATGTTAAGGTAATAATTTGAAGATATAAATATATGTTTATTGATATAATCATTGAAATAAGTATAAGAAAATATATATAAATATAATATATATATATAATATATATATATATATATATATGTGTGTGTGTGTGTGTGTGTGTAGTCATGATTACATCTTTTTCAAAATATTTTGGGGAATGGAAGGATGCCTTCTGGGGAGTAAACCCCCAAAAACCTTTTATATTGTTTGGTTTCATTATTTGGCAATGAAAACATTTCCAAAAGAAATAACTTCAAACTTAACCACGTAGTGTGTACACATTAATAGTTCCATATAGGTCTAGTTTGTTAGTTGAGAAAGTGAATATGTTTCATACTTTAAATTTTGAATGTGTATTTATCCATATTTTACTCAAAATAATTTTAGATTTGCTTATGAAGTGTTGACAATTGATATTCATAAAGAAGTTGACAATTAATATTTCATAAAGTAGTTTAGAACTGATAATTTCATCAAGTAGTTGAGAATTGATATTCAAATTCAAATAAATTAAATTATCACACCTATTTCCTCCATATAGTGGAGATCCAGAAAATTTTCGAACCCCCCAAGGGACCATTGAGTGTTTTGGAGTCATCACTCAATTTCTACAAGAAAATGAGAATTAAATATCATAAAGAATAATTTTTTTTACCAATAGTTGCAAAATTGTCTCTATGATAATACAACAAGAAATGCCTATACAAATAACTTTGGAAGGAAAAGTAAGTGTAAAGAAAGATTGGACAAGCGAAGGAGTTAAAAGGCTGTAATTGCCTGTGAAATGATTTTAGAAAAATTCATTTTAACATAATTTTTTTACAAACATGTATTTATTTGTGAGTTTTGTTTTAAAAAAAAATTATAATATATTTTTTTATTTTTTAAAAATATATTCACATTCAAACATCTTTTCATAAAAAGGCATGTTACATTGTAATCATGAAAAAGACATATTATATCAATTATAATTATTATACTTTTATCTCTTATTTATATGGTATAATATATTTAAAAAAAAAAACATATCACATTAATTATATTTATTACGCTTTCATCTATATTCAAACACAATTTCAAAAATTATTTTTTAATTATTTTTTCTCATTATTTTCTATGAAATGACATGTCTCAAGAATGAAAACAAAAGCAATCACTAAGCACCCTACTTCTTATATCTCCCAATTTCAGTTGCTCATAACCAAATATTAGCAAATCAAGGTTGTACACTAGATTTCAAGACATATTTGCCTCCAATTTGTGATATCTTTTCTACTTATTTGTGAATAGGGAGAGTATTGGGTACTACAGAAGAATATCCCACTCAGAAGTCAAATCCTGACTTGAACAGGACCAATGAGTGAAGGGAAAGAATGTTGATTCAAAAGTGAAATATATAAATAAAAAAAGAAAATGAAAAGGGAATTATTTATTTTTGAATCAAAGTTCAAATAAAACTTCACACAAATTTCCACTAGAAGATGAGCATGATGTGATTTTGATGTGTCATTTTATTCTATTTTTTCTCTTATAATAATTTGTTGGGTATTGGTTTTTAAAGTTTTTTTTTTCCTTATAATTTCTCCTTTCATTATCAATAAAAGATATATTCTGATAAGACTAAATACAACACAACATAGTAACTTAAAGTACAAGAAGCTATGCAGCAATCACTAATCCAACAAAAACTAACATATGCTATCAACTATCAAAAGCAAGATATACTAACTTTCTGTCTTTTTCTACCAAACTGGAACGCATAGTTTGTAAAATTCAGATAAAAAATACTTGCTAAAAATGTATTTTTTAGTTAGTTACTTGTCCTACTTTTCATTTTTCATTATTTAAAATCTGGATTTGACAATTTATAGATATTATTTTTCAAAATTTAACATTTTTAGTCTAAATTTTATGGAGAAATTTAAATTTGACTGGAAAAAATCACACCTCTGATAAAGAGCACTTGAATTTGAAGATTTTTCTGAATTGGAGGAAAAATTGCTGACATAGACTTCTATGTTGGTTGTTTTCCCTCAAACCTACCGAAAAATGGAGAAAAAACTAGGCTGAAAAACCTATTACTTATAGAAATACTTAATTAATGAAGAAATCTTCTCATCGAAAGTAGTTAAAAAATTTTAATTGGAATAATATGATACACGTCATATAAGAATTTATTGGACTTTTTTAATCAAATAATTTTTTTATTTGAAAATAAATTTTAGTAGTATGATAATTTTAAATTCTTATTGAGGTTCAGAAGTTCAGTTCATGAATTTTCCTTACTGGGCATGTGATATTTTCCTCCAAATTTAAAATTTTCAATGAAATTTGAAATTTACTATATGAAAATTTTAGAACTGTATTTGGACGAAAAGTAAGTATGCCAAATAACATGATCAAAAACGCATTTTCTTGCCGAACAATATTGAAGGATATCGTAAGAACAATATATTGAAGGATAAAGAGAATTGCATGTTTGCTTGTTTCTTGGACTAGCATGCGTATATTGTAGTAGTGTTTGACATGTTAATTATTTTGATTGTTTTTATATTTTTGCGAATTATTCTTATTTATATTAATATTATTTAAATGTTAATTTTTATTTTAAATTTATCATAAGAATTAGATAAAGTTCTTAAATCATACGTAGTTATAAGGTATGGTTGCACATATAATAGTGATCGTGGAATATGCCTCTATGGCTGTGATTTTAAAACATTCAAAATTAAGGATCAATTAGATAGGACATCATTGATCTCATTGAAACTTCGCATACGATGCAGGCTCGAAAGGAGGATGCCTCATTCCATAGGTATTGGTGTAGAAATACTAGTACATGTATGCGGGTGCTTATTGAGAACAAGTACACTGAACAACCCTACTTGGAAATTCTAAATTAGAAATATTCTATTGTCGAATGAGAATTTTCTCGTTACGATAGTGCAAGAAGTAGTCTTTGGACTTGACACACTATAGTAACCTTGTGCATGACATGTTGTACTTTGATGTATTTTCCGATTGCATGACAATCACAAGAAATTTATATTGGGTGTAACATCTTCATGTATAGAGATTAATTAGTGGCCAACAAAGGATCCGTCATCTATTTAGATGAATAAGTAAATCTCCTATGTGTTCCACTGTATTTGACTTTAAAATTTTTAACAAAGGTTGGATGGAAATTAGACGTGGGGTTTTCTAATTATTCATCATCGAATCAAACTATTAGAAATGGAAACATAGTTATTGTGCTAATTAGGTTTCGACTCAACATCCACGCCCTAAGCTCAATTGGGAGTTTAGATAACGGAATGACCGCACTTGCATGGTATTCGTAATTGAAATATGTTCGCACATTCACCTTAGACTAGGAGTCGTGATACATTGTTAAGTGCTTCCCATGTCTTGTGGGTTATTGGAATTAATGAGTTAATTCCAAGAGAATTAATAATTGGATTAATTAATCAGAACAATTAATTATTCAACTAAATCACAAGAGTTGTGAGCCCACGTCTAGTTTAAAGTGAATCTAAAGAGTCATAAACAAAACTTGGACAAGTCCATTTCTAGTTTAGAAATTAATTCAAGTGTTGGATTAAATTAATTAATGTGATTAATTAATAGGGGTTAAATTAATTCAAGCGTGGAATTAATTTAATTAATTAATTAGATTAATTGATTGTACATAATTAGATTAGGGAGCCCAATTGGAACATTTAATTAATTGATTGGATCAATCAATTAAGATGGGCCTAATTAATTAAATAAATTAATTTAATTGATTGGATCAATTAAAGTAGGGCCTAATTAATTACTTAGCCCTAGACCTATTAGGTGTGGACTTATAGGAAGCACATTAGGTAATTGGATTGAGAATTCAATTTCTAGAGGTAATAAAGAAAAAGGAAAATCCTTATGGGATAAGGAAACTAAGCAAAAGAGTTGAAGATAAAAAAGGAAGAAGAGTCCTATATGGAAAGAACTTGTGATAGCCTTTATTGACAATCTTCTTGAATATTTTTTATGGGGATTTTATTGCAGATTTTTATAAAGAAAAAAAGTGTGGAAAACAACCTCTCTTTCTTGAAAAAAAATAGTTTTCTTCATCTTCAAAAAATTCGTCCCTCATTTCCTTTCAATTTCCAAAAGTTCACTAACCTGTTATCTAATTTAATTTTTGATTCAATTATTGAATTAAGAATTAAATTAAACACCTAAAATACTAATTGTTAGTGTGTTCTTGTTCCAAACAAAATCGTTCTGAGATAGAATTATCGAATTGAAAACTACTAGCATAGGATTCGGTTGCGAGTGGGCATCCAAGGTGTGGATACTATTACAGGGATAACATTTGGGATCCTAAAAGTGAATTAGATTTCAATCAAAGGGGTTTTGAATTGAAAAACATGGAGATAATTTCATACAAGGATAATGATTTAAATCGTTTCAATCCGTATATCAGCCGAAGTACAAATCAAGGTAAGGGTTTCTAAAACTTTCTTACTTTAATTATCAGAAAATATATAACTGAGTAATCGTGAAAGGGTTCCGAAATTTATTTTAATTACATGTGATGTAATGTATATTTATATTTTTAAAATTTTTAAATTTCGCTGCATATACGTTTCCTAGGATCGCGCGAACCCAACATATATAGCTTTAGACCTCAAGATTTTTGCTTGTATCTTGGACTTGCATGAATTTATCTGGAAAAATATCTGAGCTAACAACTGGGATTTTAATAAAGGCCAAGGGGCAATATCTTTAGGGGGGAGAGAAAAATTTCCCGCGCTTTTCACCAGGTAAAGGAATTGGACAAGAATTTTCCAACAACCCGTCTTAAGCGATCATAGGATTCTTTTATTATTATGAAGTATTCAAATTGAATCATATCTAATGTCTAAAAGACTAGTCCGTCATCATAGTTCCACCATACTAAAACTTTTTCATCACTGAGATTACTAATTTAGAAACTATTACCGTAAATGAGTTCGAAGTCTTCAAACTTCAAACTCGTAACCTCCTCATGTAGAGTATAAACCTATTAGACTACCATTTTGAAGCTAATAAATATTGGGTTAGCATGGTCTCGAATGCGAAACGTATTTCAGAAATTTTATATGAATTGTACTTCGATTGATGTAGGGATTAAAATTACTCAAATCATTTTCTCTCCACAATCATGCCACCAAGTATTTCAATCCAAACTCTTTTAATTGAAATTGATTCGTTTTTAGGATTCCAATTGTTATTATTTGTACGAAGATACTCACTCATAATCGAATTTCATCCTAATAGTCTTCAAATTCATAATTTTATCTTTGAAGAGTGTTTGAAATATGAACACACTAATAATTAATATTTGTAATTGTTTTACTTAATTCTTAATCTAATAATTGAATTAAAAATTAAATAGATGAAAGATTGGTGAACAATGGAGTGACCTTTGAAGGACGTACAAATTTTGAGCATGAAGAAACCGATTTTTTTCACCAAATAGAGAGGATGTTTTGTCTCTTTTTTATTGCTCAAAATTGGCAACAAGAATGCTAAAAATCTCATGAAAATTCGTGCTCTTCAAGCAAATAAAGAAACCCTCGAATCCTTTCCATATAGGATTCACTTTCCTTCCAAAACTAGACTCCTAGTGTGAACATTCAGACTCATAGGAAGTTTTCTTGGTTTTAATTTTTTTTCTTTTTTATCTTTTTTTTCTTGAAATTGGATTCCCAATCCAATTTTCTTTTAGAAATTGGATTCTTAATCCAATTTTCTTTTTGAGAATTGAATTCCTAATTCTACAAGCCCAAAACTCAAACTTAATGGCCTGCCTAATTGATTAATTATGCTTTAGTTTAATTATTTCAATTAATTAAATTATTTCATCCAATAAATTAATGCCTAATTGATTAATTATGCTTTAGTTTAATTATTTCAATTAATTAAATTATTTCATCCAATAAATTAATTAAGTTCATCTTAATTAATTTAAATATTTCAATTGTGCTACCTAATGCAATTAGGTCCAATTAAAGCCTATCAATTAACTAAATTAATTTAATATTTAAATTAATTTAAATTTCATTAATTAATCATATCAATTAGTTTAATCCAACACTTGAATTAATTTTTAGGATAAAAATGAACTTGATCAAATTTTGCGTGTGACCCTTTAGGTCCACTTTAACCAGGGGCAGAATCAAGATTTCAGCTTTGAGGGGGCGAGATTCAATCGTCAAAAATATAATATTAATTATTTTTTTCACTTATAGGAATATTTTTTAATTTATTGTGTTTTTTCTTAATCAATTATTAAAAAATTAAAACAATTATGAATAAAAATGTAGTAGTTATATATAAAATTTTCATATCTATCATATTTGCATAAAAATTCAATTAAAAAACGACTTCTAAATATAATTTTTCATGTTTGAGTAATTCTCATAATTTCATCACAATCTTATGAGTTATTAATAAGTATTCAAAACTATTTTATCATTGAAAAAAAAGAAAAATATTTTTAAAATAAAATATAGTGTATATAAATAGCTACACAAATTGTAAAATATTACTTGAGTAAAAGTTGTAAACAAATAAATTAATTTTAATATTCTAACTATGATGTTGTGAAATTATATTCCATAGGTAACAAAAATTAGATGAGGATTTAATTTTTATTAGACCAAATAAAATTTAAAAGTAAATGAAAAGCAAAGTGTTAGATGAAGGAAACTCAATAAAATAAATAAATTATATAAATGTGAATGAAAAAATATTATAAGAAAATAATGAATCAAAAACATACTAAAAAAGTAACGAATTACTTAATTATTTTTATTGTGAAAGAGACCAGTTGTACTCAAATAAAACAATTCTTAACATTAATAAAAATTTATAGTGGCATATCAAAGTGGATTTGCCAATCAAACTTGCTTCCAAAAACTATTGCAAGAATCTCAATATTATTTTGTAATCAAACCAAATGAAATGTATTATGAAAACCTATACTTATGATTTCTTGCAATATATAAATTAAAATAATATCAAATAATAAGCAAAAAAAACAGAATCAAATAAGTTAAAAAACTAAAAACTAAAATTAAAAATAACATAATAGTGTTATTTTTTTGACGAAAATATGCCATATTTGTAGAAATTAAATCATAATAAAATTTTAATAATACAAATATTTTTTAGAACTTTGTATTAATAATAAATTTCATCACCTAAAATTTCAAAAATATAAAGTTAATTATAGAGTATTTTTAAATTTATTACATTTGCTTATTCAAAATAGAATTATAAAATTTTTATGAAGGCAGTTGAAATAATTTTATTATTCAAAGGGGGCAAAATTCTTAAATTTATTAAATTTATAAATAAAAAATAGATTTCATAAAAAATTGAGGGGAGCCGCCCTCTCTTCCCTCCGCCTATGACTTTAACCTAACAGTGAGCTCACAACTCTCGTGATTTTATTCTAATTAATTAATCATCTTGGAATTAACTATTAATTCCAAGAACACATAAGTCATGGGAAGCACTTAGCAATGTATCATGATTACCTAGTTTTATGTGAAGTAGCGAACCTATTTCAATTATTAACACCATGCAAGTACGGTCTTTCCATTATCTAATCTTCCAATTGAGCCTATGATATGGATTATTAGTTGAAATCCCAATAGCTCTTTAACTATGTATCCATTCCTAGTAACTTAACTCAATGATGAAAATTAGAAAACTCTTATCTAATTTTCATGCAACTTTGACTAAGGATTTTTAAGTTAAGTATATTAAAAAATATAGGAGATTTACTTATTTATCTAAATAGGCGACGGATCCTTTGTTGATCACTCATTAACCTCCATAAATGAAGATGTTACACTTAAAATTCCTTGTGATTGTCATGCAATCAGAAAATACATCAAAGTGCAATATGGCTTACATAAGTTACAATTGTGCCTCAAGTCCAAGGACTAATTTTTACACTATGTTAACGAGAAAATTTCCATTCGACAATAATAATTTTCATTTGGGAATATCCAGGTAAGATAGTTCAGTGTACTTGTTTTTTAACAAACATCCATATATATGCATTAGTGTCCCTATACTAATGCCCATGGAATGAGACATTCTCCTTACGAGCTTGCATCGTATATGGAAGTGTTAACGGGATTATTAATGTTATATTTCAATGATCCTTGACTTGAAACATTTTAAAACCCTAGCCAGAAAGGTATATTTTATTGTCACCATCAAATGTGCGACAATTCCCTGTAGCTCTGTATGGTCTAAGAACTTCATCTAATTCTGATAATAGTAAATTTAGTATGAAGATTGCTATTATATGGTATTAATATGAATAAGATTCTTTCTAAAAGAATATAAAGATGACTAAAGTAATTAGCTCAACAAACACTGCTCTAACAATAAATTTGTTGTTACATCTCTATCAAAAGTAGTTATTTTAAGTTTTTTTGAGAAACATATTTTGTGGAATTTGTTTCTTTTTTTCTGTTTTTCTTCATCAATCTGGTTCATAACTACTCCATGGGGTCATATCCAGATGATGAACAACTCACTAATTTAAAGTTACAAGCACTAATGTGAACTTAAACAATTAAAAGAATCCATTTTCTAAATTGTTGCCATTAATCTTGAACCAATTAGCAGAACTTATTCAGTAAGTTCCCCTCAACTTCGAATTTGCATGATTGAAATCCCTTTAACATTGAAGATGGAAGATAGTCTTCTCCTAAAGACTTCAATTTCTTCTCTTGAAAAATACAAGGATCAGAGACGTCTCAACTTCTAATCTACATGAATCTCCTTTCAGAGCTCTAATTCATGTTATTAGCCTTGAGACTATTTTTAATGCAGCTTACATGAATCCCTAAATTCTTGGATAGTTATCTAATCACATTGTTACTTTTTGACGGAGTATATAGAGCGATCGTACAGAGATTTGTCCATATGTCATGCTTTGAGCAGTTTTTGTTGCCTATTTTAAAAACTCTATTTTTATTTTTAAATAAGCTGCTCTATTATGATTTTATAAATAGATGTGTTAAACTATAGATAAAATAATAGCATCATGTACTCAATTTTGATTTATGTAAGGGGTGAGTTTAAAATGAAATAAAATAATAAATGAATTAAAGTTATTTTCACTTATAGCCAAAAGAGAGAACTTTTATTAAAACTATAACTCTAATATTGATGAAAAGTTATATTTCTTGACTTAACTGTATCAACTTGTTTAAATTATGTAGTTAAGTTAAGGGGTGCCACACAAATTACTAAAAGACTTAACCTGGGTGCAGTTAACACTATTAAAGTGTTATTCCTCAATTTTGATTTGAATTAGGAATTTATTCGACAGATAACTTATATATTAAGGAGACCAAGTATAATGCCAATTTTTGCAAAATTTTAAAAGGTCGTAATACTTAACGTTAAATGAGAAAATAGATGCACACAACAATCATTGAAAACCCAAGTCAGACTCTATGTCCCTAGCCAAATCAAAAGCTTAACGTACAACTATACTATCTTTCTTCTGGGATTAGGATCGCTTTTGGAATACTTCCACAAATTTACACCAAAACATTGAGGTTTAAGAACAAATACTTGCTTTTGAGTCTTTAATGGTGACAAATGAATTTTGGACATGTCAATGTTTGTACGACCATGGTTTAACCAATATTTGTTCTTTTTTTCCCCACGGGCTATAATTTGGTAGATCTAAAGTGTTATATTGAAGTTAATAGAATTAAATGATGCAAATTTTATTGACAATTAAATTTACATTCTTGGTGAGTGTAAGATCTATTCTTAGGTATTTTCCATTTTCCATTCTAGAAAAATAGATCCTTTTTTTGCTAGATTTGCTGCTATTATCCGCTAGATCTGCTTCGATCTTCATAATCTTTCTTAAATATCTCATCATAGCATATTGTAATCTTAGTGAATTCTTTCTTGAGGAGCGGGGTTCTATCCCCAGAAAATAGTAGCAATTTTTGGTACCCTGAATCTATTTTCCAAGCATAAAAATTCATCGTGGAAATTGCATGGTTTCAAGAATTATACTGATTAACATCCCAAAACTTTCTATAAGGATAATGCATTAAGTACCCACCATATAATATATTAATTAAAGATAAATCCATCTAAAGAAGCAAAGCTTTTTTGAAAATGCCATTAATTCAAGAAACATAAATTACATATCCTGGCCCACAGTCAATGGTGAGCTTATTCTTTTGTTTTTCTCTTATTATTGTTTTTCTGAGATACAATTAAAATAAAATTATTTTATATTCTTCATATATTATTATATGTTTGAGATGCGACTATAAATAAATTGAATTATTAGAAAATACAATTCCAATTTACTAACTTACCAACCCTACTTGCTAAATAAACTGACGGAAATTAAACATAAAATACATAAGGTAAATTCAAGAAAACTTACCAAAATTCGGATCTTTTCGCCATGATTGAATCATCTAATTTATCTTCTTGACTTTTAGCTCACTTTTGTCTAAACCCAATCACAACATAATGTATTTTTATCTATAATCCAAATACTTCCCTAAGTGATATTTTTCTTCAAATCTTGATAACAACTTGGCTTCCCAATATTGTGCCTTCTCATTCTATTCCAAAATTACATAAAAGAACAACCCTCATTCTCTCTAGTTTTTCTTACGTTATTTTCACTGAGAGATTTTCTTATTTATTGTCCAAAGTGGGAGAGAACATGGGGGGATTTTTTCTTGTATGTTGGTTATAGGGTGGTTTCAGAAAACCACTCCCACCAAAATTTAGTTTCAAACCATTTGGATCGGGTCAGCCCTTGTGGGCGATCCGTTAATGCATTTAATATTTCTTACATCTCTCACTCGCACATGAGGGCTGGACTATCATCTATTATGATCATAATTACTCTACTAATTTCATACAAGCAAATGAATCGTGTGACCAACGAGCATATCAAATAAGAGCTTAGATCTATACACCGGTTAATGATATGTAACAACTCAATTTAGCAAAATACGAGGATATAATATCCTGTTATACCACAAACTTCTTTGTTATACCAAACAAAGTATCTCTGATCTTTCATACAATATAAGAGCATGCTTGATTTTAATATCATATCATGTATTCACAATTATGTCACAAACATCCAAGTTTGACATAATTGTTTAGCTAGTAAACAAATATTATGTGTTAGTCGTAGATATTCTTCCTTTCCCACTTGAATCTCTCAACTTCAAACTAGTTGCTTTCCTAGATATATCCCACATTACCGAATCATTTATGGCTATTAGGAACATGCTAAAGTAGCAACACTACATTAAAGTTTTTAGAAATAGTTGAAAGTCATAAGGGTATACAATGAGGTTATACGAACCTCTATGTCTTACACAATGAGGAAGTAGGGATCTTTTCATGCATTACCCAATGGTCACTTAGGCACACATGGTATGAAACACGTGTTATGGTGCTTCCTTCCTTCTTCGAAGTGTATGTCATCTTTTCAAAAATAATGCACCATACAAATCTTGGTCCAAGTATACCCCGACACTTAACCTGAGTTTTTTTTTCTTTTTTGTCCTCAACAAATTACTAATACCAAGAACACTCACATCTGGCCATAAGACAAGTTTAATGGATAGTGAGAATCTATTTTGATTAATTAAATTCATAAGAGTAATCTCATCTTGATCATTCATCAAGGCTACATCTTCTTTATAATTTTATACACAATAAAATCATAAATGTCTCATCTCTGTATGCAACTCAACATCAGAGGTGATTGCTCGTGTGAGACTCTACTTGTCTGACATACTTAGATATTAAATGTATATCATCATAAATATGTATACATACATAACATTCCAATGTCTTAAACTTATGGGCTTGACTCTATGAACATTTTAAAGTCCAAAGAGATCATATTCTATACAATTCTAGAGATTTGACATAACCTACAAATACATCTCTAGGTAATGGCTACGTGGGTAACTACTATGAAATGCGTAGATATACTTATTTCATTTGTAATGATATCTCTCACAAATTATAGCGTGTGTTTGGTTTTAATGCATTGGGATATTTAATACTATAAACAATAGCTTACTAATTATCTTAATATATTATCAAAGCTCTCACATAACTGCTCATAACTTCCAAATGGTATAAAAACTTCTTAATCGAACATATCGTATTACAGATATACATGCCACAAGTTATATTGAAATTGTGCATAATGCTACACATATTTATTTCTTGCTACTCCACGATATAAATTTGCCACATAAGAAAGCAAACTCGGAAGTAGATTTACACTAATCCAAGTCACCTCCTCAGTCAATATATGTGTATTCTCTCAATCACAAAGAAAACTTTCCTTTCATACCAAAGAAAACATCTGTAGTACCATAAAATATCCAGATATTCTCATCATTATTATCCAATGCCATTTATTAGGATGTATTGACACTTTCTGACCTATGGCATAACAAATATTTGGAGCAAGTATAGGCCACAATGCACATCAAGCTCCAAACAACAATCATTGAGATATAGTGGTCTAAACCCTTATCTTTGGGGGTCTTTGGACATATTTTCAGACTGAAACTTCATAACATAGAAGTATTTATGAGCTTAAAAACTCTCCATTATAAATCATTCTGAAATTCTGCAATTAGGGCTCTTGGCACAAAGTAAGATGCCTTTTGAAAGATTTGCATGGATTTTAATACAAAGTACCGAGTTTTACTCATCATGTCCTCTAACTCATAAGCTAAATCTCAATGGCTTATAAATACTTCTTAATAAAGAGATGGAATCACAAACCTCTTAATAAACTTTTTTCATAAGAGAATAATAGTTTTCATCCCTATGATGAAAATGTATGAGATCACCTCGTCATGAAATCTTACCATCATCTCAAAACTGCATTGGGTCATGAAGATTTTAAGTTCACAAACTTTATCTTCTTAGCCTTCTACTATGGAATCATTGAAGCATTCTACATAGGTTTCTTTACATAATTCTCTATGGACTAATTCTCCATTTGAGAATGCAGTCTTTAGTCTATTTGAAGTAATTCTAAATTTTAGATATTCATATTCACCAAAAAAATAGAATAAATGCATATATCACCGTCATAAAAAAAAGTTTGTCTTTAAAAGTATTACCTTTTTAACCACTAGGCAAACTTTATACATCGTAATAATATATCAGCATTTAGCTATATTTTGAGAACACATTAATTCTCAATAGTCTTGTTCCAAAGTTTAACGAAAATTCTAAACTTGGTTTGATTTTATAGAATCGAGCATTTGCTGTTGTGCTAAAAGTTGTAACTTATAACAACTCTGCAACTCAAATCTTTAAATAGTGCAATAACCCAAATACCATTTTGGTTGTGATTTTACCATGAGAGTAATTATTGCCACACAGACTAATAATCGCCTCCTCAACAACTTGCCACAAGAGTTACTGTTGCCACATAAGCTAACATATTTCATAGTTGCATAGTATTCTTCTATTGCTTTAATTCAATTGCCTTTGTAGGACTGATAAGTTATTTTATACCAATAATTCTTATGCCTTTTGATTAATATTTGGTTTATTTTAAAGTGTTTATATTACTTCTTATGCATTTAGTTTGAAATCTTGTAGGTAATGGCAAAATGAGAAGAAAATGGAAAGAAACAAAAACTTAGTTGAAATTTTGAAAGAATCTGCATTGTGTTGCTATTGATGGCAATGTTTGTATTTCAATCATAAGTTTTTGATCCAATATCATATTGACTAGATTCTTAATCCATTAAAAATATAAGAGATAGATATACAACTTTTATGTTATCACAAAATCCAGTTCCTTCGATTTCAATGAGAAATATCGAGTTAAAGGGTCAAAACTGGATTGAAACTTTCTAGAATGACACATTATGGTATTTTAGACATAACTCTCTGCACAGATGTCATATTGATATGACTCATGAAGATATAAAAAACTAAGAGATAGGGATATGATTTATATAAAGATACTAAAAGCCAGTTTAGCCTAGAATATAGTGAAAAATCAGTTGAAAAAGATTGCAGGCGCTGTAGAAACTAGTTTTGGGCAGAATGTTCAGCACCTAGGCACTGCCACATGGATAAAATGGGCAAAATAGGCTTTTTGCCATCTTTAAGGCATCTCCCATATGATTTTAAGGATCCTAAAAGAGACTCAAAAGGCATTCTTGGACGAGAGAAGGTATTTTGGATAGAATGAGACATGTTGGATAGATAGAGTCATTCTTGAAGACGAGAGAAAGTATTTTGGATAGAATGAGACATGTTGGATAGATAGATAGAGAGATATTGGAGACAAGGAGAGCTTCAACCATTCCTCTCACTTCAAAAATTAGTGAACAATTTTCATATTCTTTCTTATGTATTTCTTGAAGTTATATTCATATATGATGAACTAAATATTTCTTTTTAGAGGATGATGTAACCTATTTGATTCTATGTTTTGAATTCCAAATAATATTAATTCAAGTTATTCATCTTGTTTGTGTTGTCTTGCTTAGTATTGTATCTTGATTATTTGGCGATTAATTAAGATTGATGATGTATAAGATTCGATACTCAAGAGAGGGAATATTATACATGATCATAAGAATAACATAACCTAAGAATCATAAAGTTGAGAAGCTTATAAATTTTTTGAAGTTTAGAATTTTATTTTTTGAGTTTTTATAGAGATATTGAAATTCATTTGGAACTCATAGTCAATTCGGCACTCGAGAGAATGAATTGATGAGCTTAGGAATTCTTAACTTACATGTGTTGTTGACTTGAATTGTTATGTTTGGAAGAAAGAATATAGATGAAAATTAGGTGAGTCATTGCTCTAGAATTTCTTGCTCATAAGGTGTTTAATGTATTACTTCTAAGAACTTCAATCTCATTTTTTGTAATTTTTATCTTATTCTACATTATTTACCAATCATCACTTGATTTTCTAGATAAAATTGAAACTATTTGAACTACAGTACTTACTTTAATTTTTTATTACAATCTTTGTGCATATGATGCTCAACTCACCGTTATATTAAAACTTGACACCGTGCATTTGCAGTTTGTAAAATAGTTACCAACAAGTTTTTGGCGTCATTGTTGGGGATTGTTTTATCGAATTGCATTAATATTGTTATGACTTAGTCTTGATTTTAGTTTAGATTGTTTTTACTTTCTTCCATATTTTGAAGTTGTCTTGCCTTACATTAGATTATATGTATTTGTATGCGTAAAGCTAGGAGTCTTGATTTGGGATATTTTGATCCAAAAATTGAGCGGACTCTTCGAGCTATTAGAGCAGCAAAAAGAGATGACAATCAAGCCATAACGGATAACATCAACAACGCTAATGTGAACGCCAATCTTCCATTTCAATAACCACCACCACAACGAGCTATCTAGGACTATTTTCAACCAACCATGAACCAAAACTACTCCAGGATAGCTCAACAAATGATCAATGCTAATAATTTTGAACTTAAACCAGCTCTCATTAGCATAGTGAACAAATTAATTTAGAGAAAGCGTGTTAGAGGATCCTAATGCACACTTAGCCATATTTTTATAGATTTGTGACACCATCCAAATTAATAGAGTGCCCAATAATGCCATTAGACTTCGCTTATTTCCATTCTCACTCTAGACAAAGCTAGACTATGGTTACAATCTTTTGCACCATGTAGCATACCGAGTTGGAATGACGTGACATTAAAATTCCTTGCTAAGTACTTTCCACCAAGCAAGACACTTCAACTCAAGAGTGAGATATCTCAATTCCGCCAATAAAATTTTGAGCTACTATATGAAGCTTGGGAGAGGTTATGAGGATTGGCAACAGGTATAATACTTTTTTAATGGTTTGAACAGACAAACTCGAACCATAATAGATGCTACAGGTGGGACTTTGATATCTAAGACCACAAATGAAGCCTATATTTTGTTTAAGGAGATGGATACTAATAGTTATCAATGACCTTCCGAGAGGTCTTCCATTAAAAAGGTTGCCGATATTCTTGAGGTAGATTCATTTACACAATTAGTTGCACAAGTTTCTGCTTTTTTTAACTAATTTGCAGCTGGACTTCTAATAGAGCTTCTCAAGGAATGGACTCCATGGCATCCACTAGCACTTCATTTATGGAAACCAAAGGTAATGAGTAGGTAAACTTTATTAATAACCGTAATTTCAATTTCAGGAAAAATCAATTACTTACTTACTACCATCCGGGGCTTAGAAATCATGAAAAATTTTCCTATACTAATAATCAAAATGTGCTTCAACCCCCAATGGGTTACAACAATCCACCACATCCCAACCCTCAAGTAGGTGAGAAAAAGGCATCTTTGGAGGGTTTGATCAGCACTTTCATTGGCGAGGTAAAAGCCCGATTGAATAAGGATGAAGTAAAGATAGACAACATTGAGACTTAATTGGGACAACTAGCTTCAAGTGTAGGAGCTCAAATAAAATCAATGGAAACTCAAATTGGACAGCTTGCTACTAAATTTAATGCTAAAAAATATAAAAAAACTTTTTAAGTGATACGAAAATTAATCCTAGGGAGCATTGCAGAGCCATCCAACTTCGAAGTAGAACCAAAATCAAGGGGCTAGAAATGAAAAGTTCTAACACTGATGTGCTAATGACAAGCACTTTGAGTCAAAATCCTATGGAGGAACAACCAAAGGAAAAAGAAAGACAATCAAATGAACAAACAGGGGTTGAGAAACTAAAATTTACTCCTAACTTTGAAATTTCTAAATTTAATGTTCTCGTTCATTTTTCACAAAGATTTCAAAAGAAAAAGATTGATTAGTGGAGTTTGAAACTGTGAATCTCACAAAAGAGTGTAGTGCCATTTTATAGAAAAATATTCCTAAAAAATTAAAGGATCTAGGGAGTTTACTATTCCTTGTACCATAGGGGGATCTTTCTTTGATAAATTATTATGTGATCTTGGAGCAAACATTAATTTGATGTCACTTCTATTTTCAGAAAATTAGAAATTGGAGAAGTCAAGCCATCCATTATCACCTTGGAATTGGCGGATATGTCTCTCACCTATCCAAGAGGAGTTGTTGAAGATGTATTGTAAAAGTGGATAAATTCATATTTCTTGTAGATTTCGTGGTGGTAGATATGGAGGAATACCAAGAAATTCCTTTAATTCTTGGTCGACCATTCCTTGCTACCGGGCGTGCTTTGATTGGTGTACAACGTAGTAAATTAAGAGTTAATGAGGATGAAATGATGTTTAATATTTGTTGTACATTGAAGTTTCAAGAGGAACTACATACTTGTAATAGGATCGCAATATTATAAACTTGCTTACATGATCATTTTTTCAAACAAATTCCTACCGAACCTTTAGAGTAATGCATTGTTCATTCCATAATGCAAGGTAATCACCATGATATTGATAATGAGGATTTAATGCATTATTTGCTCTTTCTTAAATCATGAGAGGTAGAGTTGAAAAATGATAAATGCAAGGAAGCAATAGGAGATACCACAATCAAGGAACAAACAATATCACCGGAGTTGAAAGCATCTCCCGAGCATTTGTGGTATGTTTCTAGGCACTAACAACACTTATCCAGTAATTGTTTCAGCATCCCTATCTCCTTTAGAGGTTGAAAAGTTGCTTTGTGTTTTAAAATAGCATAAATCTGCTATTGGTTGGTCAATTTTTGATTTAAAAGGTATTAGTCCATTAATTGTCATGCATAAAATCTTAATGGAAGAATCTTACATACCATCTATTGAACATCAACGTAGACTAAATCCTGTAATGAAATAGGTTGTAAGAAATAAAGTATTGAAATAATTGAATGCTGGATTTAGTTGTGCAATTTTTGATAGTTCTTCAGTGAGTCCGGTTCAAGTAGTTCCAAAAAAAGGTGGCATGACCATGATTCAAAATGATAACAATGAACTAATACCAACAAAAGTGGTCACAGGTTGGCGAGTATGTATTGATTATAGAAAACTCAACAAAGCTACTCGTAAGGACCATTTTTCCTTCTCATTTATTGATCAAATGTTAGACTGACTTGCAGGGAATCAATACTATTATTTTTTTGATGGTTATTCGGGGTACAATCAAATTGTCATAGCACCTGAAGATCAAAAGAAAATAATATTCACATGCTTTTATGGTACTTTTGCTTTCGAAGAATGCCATTTAAATTATGCAATGCCCCTGCCACATTTCAAAAATACATGATAATAATTTTTCATGATATGGTGGAGAACATAATGGAAATTTTTGTGGATGATTTTTTAATTTTTAGCTCCTCATTTGATATATGTATATATAATCTTTCTCTTGTTTTGCAGAGATATGAGAAGACTAACCTTGTTTTAAATTAGAAAGTGTCATTTTATGGTAAACGAAGGTATTGCTTTAGGTCACTAAGTGTTCTCCGAAGGATTTGAGGTAGACCGAGCAAAAATTATTGCTATTGAAAAACTTCCACCACCAATCAATGTGAAAGCTATTCGTAGTTTTTTGGGACATGTTTGGTTTTATAGAAGATTCATTAAAAAATTTTCAAAAATTGTAAAACCTTTGTGCAATCTTTTGGAAAAATATAAGCTATTTGATTTTAATGATGGTTGCCTACAGACCTTTGATCATATCAAGAAGGCTCTCATTTCAGCTCATATTATGGTGGTATTAGATTGGACCCAACCGTTTGAGTTTATGTGTGATGCTAGTGATTATGCGATTGGAACGATGGTAGGACAAAGAAGAAAAAATTTTCAGGGCCATTTACTATGCAGATCAAACACTTAATGATGCCCAACAAAATTACACCACAACTAAAAAAGAATTATTAGCCGTTGATTTTGCATTTGATAAATTTCGTGCTTATCTTGTAGGTATTAAGGTGATAGTGTATACCAATCATGCTGCTATTAGGTATCTATTTGCTAAAAAGGATGCAAAACCAAAACTAATTTGGTGGATACTCCATTTTCAAGAATTTGATCTTGAAATCAAAGATAAGAAATGAAGTGAAAATGTGGTGGCCGATTGAGGTTGGAATAGAAAAATGAGAACATTGAAGGGCCAATTAAAGAATCTTTCCCAGATGAAAATTAGGTGAGTCATTCCTCTAAAATTTTTTACTCATAAGGTGTTGTTGTATTACTTCTAAGAACTCCACTCTTGTCTGTTACAATTTTTATCTTATTCTACTCTGTTTATCAAATCACTTGATTTTTTAGATAAAACTGGGACTATGTGAACTACAGTATTTGCTATAATTTTTTTATTACAATCCTTGTGAATATGATACTCAACTCACCTTTGTATTAAAATTTGACACCGTACACTTGTGGTTTGTAAAATAATTACGAACAAGGACATGATATACTCAAAATCTGCATACCAAGGTAAATTATCTTGGCAATCAAAGATAATTTTTTGACAATTTTTTATTGACTACTCCCCAATTTTTTGATCTCCCGAATCCAATGGTGATGTTCGTTTTCAATTTTGAGCACCATATCATGGTGTGTGCACTACACATATCGACGTCGAAAGTGGGATTGACTAGGCATTGTTCATCATCTTCTTCAATATTTTTCAAAAATTATTAAATTCAACCTAAACTTTAAAATACCATATCCCATTCATTTTAAGGTTGATTTTCGTGTATAATATATGTTTGGAAAATCTTTTGATGAGTAGAATTTAACAATATAAATTTCATACAACAAAAACCATTCTTCGTAGATTGAAAATTAAATTTTCTGTTAAGCTGGGGCATGAAATATCTCATAATGTACAAAATATATTGTCATAAAACTTTGTAGATCATATCTACCATGTATGTGCATGTTTCTCTTAAACAATTACGGTGTAATATGAAACATATCAAAATTTTCCATTAAAGACTCATCAAACTTTCATCAAACGGGTTGCATACTTAGTGGCATGTAATAAAGAATTTTAATACATTAAACAAAGCTAAATAACATAAAAAATTTAATCATATATGGATCTGATACCATTGACGAAAATTAAATATAAAATACATGAGTATGTTCTAGAAAACTTACCAAAATTCGAATCTTTTCGCCATGGTTATATCATCTATGTTATCTTCTTAATTTCTGGTTCACTTTTATCTAAAACCAATCAAAACGGAAGGGGTTTTTATCCACAATCCAAATGCTTCCCTAAGTAGTGTTTTTTTTTTAAATTTTGATCATAGCTTGGCCTCCTAATATTGTGCCTTCTTATTCTATTCCAAAATTACATAAAAGAACCCCCTTTCTATCTAGTTTTTCTTACATTATTTTCACTGAGAGTTTTTCTTATCTGTTGTCCAAAGTGGGAGAGAACATGGGGGGTGGGGGTGGGGGTGGGGGTGGGGGGGAGTTTTTCTTGTACGTTGGTTATGGGGTGGTTTTCAAAAAATCACTCCCGCCAAAATTCAGTTTCAAACCAATTGGGTTGGATCAGCTCTCATAAACAACCCGTTAACCTATTTAATATTTCTTATATAAATCATACACGATAACTCGAGCCATTCAATTTGAAAAGATGATTTTGCAGTTTCAGTCTAATTTTTTGTCAAACCATGGATTTAAACTCCATCATAAAATCGTCCGAACACTATCATGATAGATAAAAAAGGGGAAAAAAGAAAGAACAAATTTGGGAAAAGAGGAAAGAAATAAGGAAAAGAAAAGAAATAAAAATAGCAAAAAACTGAAGAAAAAAGAAAGAAAAAGAAAGTAAAAGAAAAAGAAAGTTAAGAAAGAAAAATGAAAACAAACATAAACTAACTGACGCTGTTAGCTTTTTGAGGCGGGGGCTGAAAAAGAATCAAAAGTAGATAATTTTTAAATTTTAGAACTAAAATTTCTTAGCCCGCATAACATTGGACTACATAAGCGTACCATATTGTACGGGAAGAAAACTACAAATTTGCGTCATATTATATTATCATAGTAATTTCTATTAACTTAAACTCATAAATGTTGTGCTTGCACTATCCCCTTATTCCACACTTAATAAGGAAAAAGCTAACTCGGTGAGAACTGAGAAGCAATGGGAATACACTTCTAAAAGAATGATTGATTTGGTGTTATGTTTCTTAAATTTATCCCCCTTCTCTTCCTTAGTCAAAATTTTAAATTATTCTAGTATCACCACATTCAGAATTGAGGTAAATAGTTTCATCTTTCGGCTCTTACCTCAAGAACTAACATAAAAGATTTTTTCTTGTGTGTTATCACGACTCCAATTCAATCCTAAAAAATCTATCACTGAAAAAAAAAAAACTTTCTATATAATTTAGTTCAAAAATTATTTTCTCAATCGATGTGGGATAAAAATAATATTTTCTCCCATATATGGGTCCTACCTTTGGGACTCAATAGGCTACTATTTTGATACTATTTTGTCAGGACTCAATACACTCCTAGAAAATCGATTATTAAGGACAAAAATCCAACTGTATAATTTGATTCAATAAACCTTCCCCCAGACTATGTGGGATAGGAGTATCGTTCGATTAAATTCTTTAAAGCTCCATTTAGATTAATGTATTTAAAGCTAGTGATTTCAAATAAATAATAAATTCATTGAGATTGGGATAATTTGATGATACAATGAATTTTAAATTATTGATCTCCTATTTTGAATTGTTTTTTGAGTGATATTGGCGAATCCATTTTATACGAAGTCATTTGAAATCTTTCTATCCAAATTCTCCTATCAAATCAAAATTTTTCTTTCCAAATGCAATACAAGAGAAAAAACTTCAAGCCTAGGATTATTATAAATACTTATGGACCCTAACAACTAACGCATAAGTTGGCTCAAAGTCTAATTCTTTGAACCGTTAACTACGTAATCAACTTCTAACTACTCTTATATTTTTATTTTTAACATTTAAAATTCAAATTATCCATCTACAAAATTAATTGACATTTCTATCATGAAATTTAGGTTGTTACATTCTTTTCTCCTTACAAAAATTTACTTTCATGTATTAGTTCGATTTTGAGGGTTTTGTTTTGTCACGTTGTGCTATGACAACATGACTGTATTATGTTTGATTTTGGGATGTGAAAGAATAGTACTAGAACTGATCCTGGGGTATTATCATTGCGGAAAGTTCGGCCAGATGTGTGCTAATTGAGGTGATGGGTAGTGGAAGAAGCATGAAGAGAATGTTGCATTCCAACGAGATAAGTGGATGTCTCATTCCAACGAGATTATTGTGATATCTCGATTGTGGAAGTTTCAATTGGTTAAGTGGAATAACAAATTTCTATTACAACTTAAGTTAACCAAAGTATTGCTTATAGTCCTGCCCTAGACCCAAGTCGTGACTGGTATGATTCATTATGGGGGTTGCCCAAGTCAATCAATAGTGATACAAATAAACTTTTTGTGCAAATCAATTCGCCAATATGGGTGCAAGCAATAGAAAGAAATGAACTGCAGATGTGTCATATACCAGTTATTATAAGTAAGAATCATCAAGTTGCAGAGATTTTAAAACCCTCTAAAACAAAAAATAAAAATATACTTTTTGTATGGAAATTATAATTTTACTACTAATCTTTCATTTTTTATATATCATAGTCTAAAAAGATTACTATTTCATGATTCTGCAATTTAACCAGTAACTCCAAAATATGGATAATTTGTTGAGATATTAGGAAATTAGTTATACAAATCTTTCCTTTCTTAGTTCTAGGTGATTGCACTTGATTATAGAAAATTGTCTTGTTGTTATTGAGGGATTTGATTGTATAGTTGTATAGCTTGATTGTAGGGTCTTGATTTTGTATATCCTCTATTTATGTACTCAGATCAGGAACAAATGAAGATAAGAATAAAATGAATTATTCACCATTTTTTATCTGAAGTTTGCATAAGAGCCAAACCCAGAAATTTTTGAATTCTAATATCCCTTGAAATCTTTCAATTCCTTAAAATCTCTTCAAACTCAGATTAAATAGATTACTTCCGTTAAATCACTGTCGAACCACCATAATTCTGCACATTTTTTTTCTCAGTTGTGATACAACTGAGGTCATCATTAATTTGTTGTTGAAGCCATCATTCCCCATCTCCAACATTGGGATAATAACTAGAGGGCAAATCTTCCATTGATTTGCATAAAAAAAAGGGATGAGAGAGAAAAAAAGAAAAAAAATGAGTGGAAAAAATATTCAATTATCTGGCATGAAATCTATTCCTGTTGTAGTTCAATCCGAAGGAGTTTTTAGTGCATCAATCACTCTCATCGAATCCAACTACGATATATGATCTTAGCTGATGGAAAAATAAATTGCTAAAAGGGACAAAATCTCTTACATCCATGGCAAGACTAATCCACCTGCAGAAACGGATGAAGGGCATTAAAAATGGTAGGTTGAAAACAAAAAAGTCAAAAGATGGTTAATAATGTCTCTGTCTCTAAAAATTATAAAGAGCTATTTACACTTATTGGCGGCTTGCGAAATTTGGAATGCCCTATTGAAAGCATTTATAATGGCAGCGATGAATTATAGATTTTCACTCTAAACTAAAAGGCCTTCACTGCCAAACAAAAAGGAAGAGTACTCTCTATTTATTATGGAGATCTGACTGAAATCTTCCAAGAATTAAACTATCGTGATAAGGTGATTATGAAGGATCCTGTTGATGTTGTTGATGTTAAGACATACCGCAAGTCCATTGATCAATTGTGGGTTCATATTTTTCTCGTTGGATTGGATGAGAATTTTGACCAAATTCGATGAGAAATTTTGCACAGTGACCCCGCTTCAAAATTGGAGGAGTGTTATTCTTTGGTCCGATAAGAAGATGTATATTGTACCACCCTAACAGGTAAATCTAGAACATTTGAAGCTTCTGCCATGGTGGCTCAAAACCGGTCTAAATAGAATTGGACTACTTAAAATTAGCAAGACTGGATACGACCTAATATTAGTAAAATAACCAATGGTGTTGACAAGTCTATCTAGAAATGCAGTTATTGTAATCAAACTGGACATAAAAAGAGTCGTTGTTTCAAGTTGGTGGGATATCCAGAATGGTAGGATCATAGCGGTTCAAAGAAAAATTAAAAAAGGAGCTCCACTGCAGCAGTTGTTGAGACAAAGAAAAAAAATGATATTACTGAAAAAGCCACAACATTGGTAATAGCTGTAGAAAATGGTGGTAAGGTTTTGAATATTTCTACACCTGTTATTAATAGTGTATGGATAATCGATTCTAGTGCTATCGATCATATGATCATTGATTTTAGTCAGATCTCATCACTTAACCCATCCACACAAAAATTTGTTTCTACTACCAATGGAACCTCGACCCCAGTTAATAGGGAAGGATCTTTGACTCTTACTAATACTTTAAATTTAGATTCTATTTTAGTTATTCCATCTTTAGATTATAATCTTTTGCCAATTTCTCAAATAACAACATCATTATCTTGTGATGTATATTTTTAGCCTGAATTTTGTGTATTTAAGGACATTAAATCCAAGAAGATGATTATTTATGGTATTAGGAGAGGGAAACTGTATTACTTGGAATTGATTTCAAACAATTCTGACAAGTTACAAAAGCTTTAGTAGTGGATGGTTTAAAAAAAAAAAGGCAAAGCAGAAATTTGGTTACGGCATCGACGTCGGGGGCATGCTTCTTTTAGATATCTAAAAAAATAATTTCCTAGTTTATTTGCACTTTGAAGTTTCTAGTTTTTTATGTGATTTTTGTGAACTAGAGAAAAGCCATCGTGCTTCTTTTTCATTACGTTTGAATAAAAGTCCACTTTCTTTTATGATTATACTTTATGACGTTTGGAGTCCATCTAAAGTTACTGCATTGGGTTGATCATGTTGGTTTGTAACATTAACATTTATTTATGATTGCACTAGGATGACACGGGTGTGTCTAATGAAATCCAAAGGTGAAGTGAACTTTTTATTTCTAAAGTTTCATAAAATAGTTGAAACTTAGTATAATGCAAAGATTTATGTTCTTCTCTATGATAATGGTGGAGAATATTCGAGTATTGAACTTCAGTAGTGTTTGGAAGCACATGGAACAATCCATCAAATCATGTGTTACAACATACCCCAACAAAATAGAGTTGTAGAGCGTAAAAATTGACACTTATTGGAGGTTGTTCGAGCTTTATTGATAGAAGCTCGTATGCTGTTATCCTACTGGGGAGAAGCACTTACTTCTGCAGCCTATTTAAGCAAAGGGGTACCTTCTAACACTATTGATTTTCAGACACCATTCCAAGCTCTCACTAAAGTAATTGTTGTGCCATCCATTCCAAATTTACCTTCTCATGTCTTTAGTTGTGTAGTATTTGCTTACCTTCATAAGCATTAATGCAACAAGTTAACTCCTCGAGCATTGAGATATGTTTTTGTCGGGTATGCTACTAATAAAAAAAGATACAAATGTTATCATCTTCCCATAAAATGACTATTTATCACCATGGATGTGGTTTTCCATGAAGACTTAATATTTTTTTTTAGTCTGAACTTCAGGAGAAGTATCAGAAAGAAAATCAGACTCTAGATTATCATTATGAATCTTATAATCAGTATGTGGGCAACTTGGATATGAGTGGTATAATGTTGGACTCTTGTGGTGATGACTCACAAACTAGACTTGTAAATCAAAAAATGGCTGAGTTGGATTTGAGTGGTATAACATTGGATCAAAGTGTTAACGAACACCCAATAACCAAAAAAGTATGTTTGGCCTAAATTCTACCTGAAATCGAGTTTCATGTTCCACAAACTGAAGATGTGGTTCTATCTCCATTCGACATACCATACCAATCACTTGTTGAAGATGTTTTTAAGCCACATAGCAGAGAGTTACCCCAATGTCACACCAGAGATATCCCTAAACCTACATATGAACCTGAGCTTTCAAGCAAGGTCAAATATCCTATGAGTCATTATATGTCCAACCATCGTTTGTCATAAACAAACATGTCATTTGTAAATCAATTATCTACTGTATCTATTCCTAATAGTGTGCAGGAAGCCTTAGCTGACCTTAGGTGGCAAGCAGCTATGAATGAGAAGATGAAATCCTTGTAGAAAAATGGAACATGGGAATATGTTAATCCTCTGTTAGAAAAAAAAAACCAGTTGGATGTCGATTGATTTACACTGTGAAGTACAAAGCTGATGGCACAATTGAACACTTTAAAGCAAGATTGGTGGCAAAGGGATACATTAAACTTATGGGATTGAACACAGAGATATTTGCACCTATAGCCAAAATCAACACTATTCGTGTCTTGTTGTCATTAGCCGCAAGCTTGGATTAGCCATTACAACAATTTGATATGAAAAATGCTTTTCTATATAGTGAATTATATGAAGAAGTCTATATAGAACTTCCACCAAGGTCCACATTACCCAAAAGACATAACCAAAAGGTGTGCAGGCTAAAAAATCATTGTAAAGGTTGAAACAATCTCTAAGAGCATGATTTGGAAGGTTCACAAAATCTATGATAACATTTTGCTATCATCAGAGCAATTCAAATCATATTCTATTTCTCAAAAAAAAAAGAAACACTGTAAGATAATTGCACTCATTGTTTATGTGGATGACATAGTAGTCACATGAAATGATCTTGAAGAAGAAAGGCTCTGCAGAATTACATGTGTAAGGAGTTTAAGATGAAAAATCTAGACCATCTGAAATTATTCCTTGGAATAGAAATATCTCAATCTAATAAAGGAATATTTTTATCTCAACAAAAGTATACCTTAGATCTATTACAAGAGACTGGAATGTCAACATGTCAACCAATTGATACACTGGTAGAAGAAGGTCTTAAGTTGTCTATTGGGTCCAACCAAGTATTAGCTGACAAAGGAAGATACCAAAAACTTGTAGGGAGATTGATGTACCTATCACATACAAGACTAGATCTGGCTTATGCATTGATGTTGTCAGCCACTTTATACATAATGCTAGAGAACAACATATAAATACAGTTGTGCACTTTTAGAGGTATCTAAAATTTGCTCCTGGAAAAGGAGTTTTGTTCACAAAAAACTCGGATGATCAAAGCATAGATGCATATACTAATGCCAATTGGGCTGGTTTCGTAGATAGTAGAAGATCTACTTCTGGTTACTTTACCTTTATAGGAGGTAAACTTGTGACATGGAGAAGCAAAAAGCAAGTGCAGAAGTTGAATTTAGAGGTATGACAGTTTGACTTTGTGAGGCACTATGGCTAAGACTCCTCTTGCAGGATTTGAATTATCTATCTAGGCAATCAATCCGACTCTTTTGTGAAAATAAAATAGCATGTGACATTGCTCATAATCCAGTACAACATGATCGTACAAAATATGTCGAGGTGGACGAATTTTTCATTAAGAAGAAGATGGATGAAAAAATTGTGGAATTACCTAAGATTCGATTAGAGGATCAGTTGGCCGACATCCTCACCAAGGCAATCTCAAATCGAGTGTTCTCAAAAAATTTAGACAAGTTGGACGTGTGAGATATCTATGCACCAACTTGAAAAGAAGTGTTAGAGATATTAGGAAATTAGTTATACAAATATTTCCTTTCTTAGTTCTAGGTGATTGCACTTGATTATAGGAAATTATATTGCTGTAATTAAGGGATTTGATTGTATAATTATATAGCTTGATTGTAGGCAATTTGGATCATCTATTGCAATTGGTGTTTTATCTCCAATTACAATAGCACTAATATAAGCCAAGTGTATAATATGACATCATTAATATACAATTGGTGTATATTGATGATATTGTAATAGGAGATAGAATACCAATTGCATTAGAAGATCCGAACTGGAATGTAGGGTCTTGATTTTGTATATCCTCTATATATACTCTGATTACGAATAGATGAAAATATGAATGAAATTGAATCATTCACCATTTTTTATTTGAAGTTAATTCTTGAGGAAAATCAGTTTGGTGAAATTAATTAGCAGGAAATTACTTTTCTTTTCCATCAGTCTTCCTTCTTTTTTACTATCAAGTTCTTAACGTGTTTTGCCTTTGCCAACAGTCCATTATTTCTTAGCATTTCCCACCACATTCCAGGAAAGCATAAGTGTAAGTTAACTTCATATCAATTATTAGGCTATAAATATCATGATGTATAATTCTCTCTTCTACATATTGCCTAATTTTGTATATCTTCCGATTCTCTCTCAATTTTGAAATCTATTCAACTTCTGGGCTTCTTTCGAGCTAAGCTTTCCAGTTCAGGTGACTCAATTCTCATTTTCTTTTTTGTTTGTAATAATGTCTTTATATTTTATACTTTCTGTAAATTTTTAAACTGTTGTATCTTTGTGTTCCTAAGCAAAATTCTCATACTACTTTGTTATGTAGTTTTTCACTTTCAGTTATAGCTAGTGGGTGATCATGGTTGGTTATATTTGTTTTTTTCACTCAAAATATTTAAGATATTATAGAGATTTCAAATTGTTACAAAATGCTAAAAAAATAGTTTAAGGTAAGACTTTAAAATTCAAAATTAGATTTTAGTAGCTGTTTTAAAACAGAAAATAAATAAAGAAAGTTCGACTAATTTTCTAGGATGAGCTCCTCTCACCTGACTTAGTGTATCGTGATTTAGTATGTAAATTAATAAAAGTACCTAAAAAAGTTTAAAAGTTTTTTAAGTTATTTTATTTAGAATGCATACAAGTTATTCATAAAAAAAAATATCAATCTCCGAGATTTCCGAAGTATCTTATTGATCTCAAAAACAATTTTTTTTTCTTAGTCTTAGTGATGGTAACATGTCACCTTCAATTAGGGATACTGTCGGTTATGATTATGTCATATATGTCTTTTTCATTCTATCAAAATTCAATTTTATGGTAAGACTCTTGTGTGATCTCTACCTTTATTTCTTGTGGTAATGATTCCTTCAGCATTTTGATTTTTAATATAAATAATGATGTCCATAAATCAAATTATTTCATCCATTGAACTTCACTTATACTGTTATTCTAAGCATATACTATAAATATTATTAGTCATACAAACCTATTCATGTCTAATAGGTATTTCGAATTAGATTTGGTACTCAATAGTTTTAGAAGCACATAGAAAAAGTTTTTTTTTTTTTTTCAGGATAATGTATATAGAGAATGTAACGAGTACCACCTATTGATTTCTAGTACGCATTAGGCACTAGCCAATTTATAAAAGCTTTTTACTTTCATTATTATTATTATTTTGTTTCTACTTAAATTATAATTTTTTATCACAAAAAAAAGTTAAGTTTATCGCCAAAGTTATATGTGATAGATAATTGATCAACCTTAGAAAGAAATCAATTTTTTTGTTTTCCCAAATTTGATTCTTATCTTTATTTCTTGGTTTGCATTGTGTTGTTCAAATCTGTAGGCGTACAACATTATAACATAGCATCCGCTTGGCTTGCGGCCTTTGTTTTTGAGCTAAAGCTACAAGGCTTTTGAGATTCCATTTAATCAATTCTTTATTTTATATCAATTATCAGGTTTCTATTTATATATTTTTATGAGTGCTTCTAAATTGATATCTCTATACTGCAATTGTTTTGTTTGTATTATGTTGTTAGTTACTTTCTTTTGTGTGTGTGTGTTTCTTTTTCTTTCTTTCTTTTTTTTTTTTAAGTTATGCTAATCTTAAGTTGGTGTTTAGGGGAAAAAAATAAGTGAAGAATCTCAACTTACTTTTAGGATATGTGTGTTAGAGTAGTATTAGGTGAGTCAACCGGATTGGTTGCTTATTTACTCTTCGAGATACAATTTTTTTTATTTAATATCAATTAACTGCAATTTTCATTTAATTTTCCTTTATTAGGGTTAGATGAAGTGGAATATATTTCTATGGCCGTGATAGTTTAAACATATTCCAAATCAAGGGTTTATTGAGAAGGTAGATTGATAAACCCATCGAGACGTGTGAATATGATGTAGGCTCGCAATGCCTCCTTCCATAAACACCTACATTGTGATACTAGTGAATGTATGCGGGTACTTATTAGAGGACAAGTAAAATAAACAACCTCACTTGGAAATTTCTATGGAAATATTGAATGTTGAAAATGAACTTCCTTCATTAAATTAGTGCATGACTTGAGACACCACTGTAGCCTTGTGCACGACGTGGTGCCCTTTAATTTATCTTTTGATTATCTGACAATCACAAAAGGGGTATTTTGAGTGTATCATCTTAGCATATGGAGGTTTATATATGGTCAATAAAGGACCCATCACCTATCTTAGAAAATAGGTGAATCTCTTGTGTTTTTCACTATTTTTGGTTCTGAAATCCATGGCCATAGTATAATGAGTAATTAAAAAAAGGTTTCTATTTAGCACTAACAAACCAAGATATTAGGAATTGATGCATAGAATTAAGCTATTTGAGTTTCGATTAATAATATGTGTCCTACCTTTAATGGGGAGATTAATAAATGATAGGATCATATTTACACGATATTCATAATTCTGCCTTCTTCACTAATATATAGGTCTTCATGACGTGTTGTTAGATGGTAACCATAATTGGTTAGGTTCTTGAAATTAATAGTTTAATTCAAAGATGATTATTAATTGGATTAATCAATCAGATTAATAAATAATTATTTATTTAATTAAGTCACAAAAAGTTATGAGCACACTACACACTTATGGATGAACCTAAGGGGTCATGCACTAACTCGCACAAGTTCATTTCTTGCCTAAGTTATAATCCAAGAGTTGGATTGACATTAATTAATATTTGTAATTAAATTGGGCTTAATTAATGTAACTATTAAACTAATTCAAATTAATTGATTGATCTAATTAAATTAAATGAGTCAATATAGAATAAATAATTAACTGACTGAATCAATTAATTATAATGCATGGGAAGAATTCATTTAATTGATTAGATCAATAAAAGTACACTCAATTAATATATTAGATCAAGGTCCATTGAGTGTGACTTGTAGGAAACCATTAGAAATTAAACAAGAATTTGATTCCTAATTAAACTAGGATTTTAGACTTGTACTTGGGATACAGACTTGCCTTGTAGGAATAAGACTTGATGAGGAAGGAGATTCCATATTGATGAAATCACATAAGCTATATAAGCAAGCATAAGGGCCAAAAATTACAAGCTTATGCTTGTAAAAATTTTAGCCTTCTCACTCTCTCTGAGAAATTGGTTCTTAGTTTCTTTATCCAAACACTCCACCAAACCTTAGTTCTAATTTTTATATTTTGGTTTAGTCTTCTATTCGGTAGTTGAATTAAGAGTTAATCAATTCACCCACATTATATTAGATGTATTCTTATTCCATTCACAACACCCTTTTTAGGCTAGAATTATGGTACTGTCCTTACTAGCATAAAGGAATCGTGTGTGAACATCTAATGTATGATACTTGTAGAGGAATAACGTTTAGGGCTCTAAGAAATCCGAGTACATCAAAGGAGTTTGAAATCTTGAAGAGTTTGTGGAAAGACAATAACTTGAATTGTTTCTGAAATATTTCCATGAACTGGAAGCATCAATTATAAGTTTTGAACTATTTACTTGGGGCTCGTTTACTTTGGCCTATTAGGCCTGATAAAACTTACACTCAGTCTACCATATACTTTTACACATGGTAGCTCATGTGATAACTAAAAGCCTAGCATAAAATTCAAATTTTTAGCTTGAATTTCTTATAAACAGAATTTACATTTTTCTTTCTTTGTAAATTTTCCCTCAATTTCTAAAAAAACATCCTTCAAATGCAACAATTGATCCTCAAAGGACTCCGAAAATATAACGATATCATCCAAATATACAACCACAAAACGATACATGAATTCATGCAACACATCATTCATCAAGGTACAAAATGTAGCAGGGGGCATTGGTTAAGCCAAAAGACATCAGCAAGAACTCATAAGAGCCATACCTCATCACACAAGTCGTCTTTGCCTCATCATCAACAAAAATATGAACTTGCCAAAATCCGACCTCAGATCAATCTTTTTGTAGTATCATGCCTTCGACAATTTATCAAACAGGTCTAGGATATTTGAAATAGGGTGTTTATTTTTTATAGTGGCCTTATTCAAAGCTTTGTAGTCAACACACATCCTCAACTAACCGTCTTGTTTTTTTGTAGAGAGCCTTGGAAAGCTGTGTGAATCCAACATCCAGAAGTTCACCCAATTGTTTCCTCAACTCGGCCAACTCTAAAAGACTTATCCTGTAAGGAGTTTTGGCATGGGGTATTGTACTTAGTCTCAACTTAATTTTATGATTAATAGCTCGTTTTGGAGGCAACTCCTTAGGTAGTTTAGGAGGTATAACTTTTTCAAACTCCTCCAACAACTTAGCAACTGAATTTGGAACCTTTTGATGGACATCGGGCGTGATCTCAACCAATGCAACAAGGTAGGTGACTTCACCATGTTTTAGGCCTGCTTTCAATTGCATTGCCAAGAGCAACCTCGACTTCTTATCCACTAACTTAGGGTCCTCAGCAGCATGCACACCTCGAACAAAAGAAGGACAACTATCATCTGTAATCAACAAACTGCCCAATTGAGACATCATTATAACCTTTACCATAACAAGGAACTCATTCCCAAGGATGATATTAAAGTCGTCAAGGGGGACGGCCATCAACCCGCACTACCCGTGCCAAGATCCAATCATCAAATCAATGTTGGCTACTCTCTTGATCGGCTTTGCTTCCGAATTAACAACTTTAATTTGACTAGTGTGTGGTAGCAGACTCAATCTCAATTTTTTAATCTCTCGCTCAACCATAAAATTATGAGTGGCACTTGTGTCAACAATGGTCATTACCTCTATGCCATTCACAACAACTTTCACATACATTAAACATTTCTGGTTGAGGAATTGCCCTGAATTGTACAATACAACTGCAGGGGATTAACCCAAGAGGGTCCACTATCTTTATCATTGTCTATTTCAGTTAGGGGGCATTTAATTTTTCACATTTGGGGCAATCTCGCATCGAGTGATCACCACAATAAAGGTAACAACCTTTTTTCATTATGTCCACAACAAGTTGGGATTGCTTTGACTTGGTCACTGTCACCTCTTAGGTCATCTTCTTTTTAAATTTCTCGTCTTTCCTGGCTTGCTAGTTTTTCCCTTATCTTTCTAGAATCGTTCTTCTTACGCTCAGAATCTGGGACACCAACCACTTTGAAATCACTAAACGGTCAGCAACAGTAATGGCGGATGTCAGATCCTTGACCCCTTGCCTACGAAGTTTGGCTTGGGCCCAAGTCTGCAATCCAGTCAGAAAGTTGAATAACCTATCTTCCTCCTATATATCCCTCGTATCAGCATCAATTTAGGGTTAATATAATTCAGACACGAATTTCAAGTCATCTAAATTGGAATAAACACTAGATCGGTAAAACACTCCATTTTTACTTTAGTGCTGTCATACATCATCATGAAAACATCATTCGTCATTTGTAAGTACTTTAATATCGACATCACGATTTTCGACTCCTCTTCATGTGAATTGTACTGATATGTACTCGTGACACTCAGAGCATACATAATATCAAACCTTGTACGTAGCATAGTATACATATGTTTTCAATCATTTTTCAATTTAATTAACATTTTTTTAAACTTCTATTCATATAATAGTTTTTTTCTCTACAAACAACAGCTAAGTTTTTTTCATGAGAGTCATGTATAATGGGTTAATCAAAGAAAGACATCGAAAATTTTTGTTTACCTACTTTTGACTCAATACTTGTTGTCTTTACCTTGCAAATTATCTAAATCTTGTAATTCTTGCTAGGCTTGTCTTTTTTTCTTTTTGAGCTAAAGCTACAAGGTTATGAGACTTCAGGTGAACCAATTTCAGTTTTGTAGCTGTAGTCATGTCTTTATTTATACATTTTACATTTTGAGCTGTTGTAATTGATTAGTTTATCGTCACTGTTGTTTTAGTTCATTGAATGGCTTAAATATTTATAAACTTTTAGACTGATTCCACTTATATAATTTAACTATGACTAATAAGTATAATATTAAGCATATTAAAAAAATTAAATATATTATTAGTGTCTTTATTCTTTTAAAACTATCTATGACAGTGACAAACCAAGAGCTGAATTCTAAGGGGCAAATTGTAACGTGTATCTGAACCCAGCAACTTCATCATCATTTGGCTGGTACGTTACTCGTGAGAATTACATTAACTATTTTTATGATTTTTAGGTTACTGATCCTCTAACTTTGATAATTATAGAAATAATACAGCCTGCGTGCATTAAATCATTAAATTTAAAACTTGTTACTAAATCATAAATTAACAAAATATAGTTCTTAAGCAGTAAACTTGTGCAGATGGCGATGTCAAGATTAAGAACCAAATATATGGGCAATTAGATTTCATCTTGAAGTAAAAGCGGGTAATGGAACTCCACTTTTGTTAGGATAGTAAATTTCAAATGCTTGTATTAAATCTTGACTGCTTTTACTAATATAGATTAAACCTATATATATATATAATATATATATATATATTATATATATATATATATATATATATATCAGTCCTCACTTGCAATTGCTTTTTTTTTTGTGAAACTCCAGAGATGGTCTTGTAAAAAGTTTGTTTTTGTAGCTTCTTTGTTTTGTATTAGTCGTTGTATTGATGTATATTCTACTTTATATGTAGAGTGGTAAAATGATAGAGCGAATTGTGGAATCCTTTTTCTCTAAGGTAGGAGACCAGCTGGTGGATTATTCACACAACACAATGAGGAGCATAAAGGACTTCAAATCCGCCTTAGATTCTATGCAAAGAAAATTAAAGTCATTGAGTGCTAAGTATCAGATATTGAGGAGCAAATCAAGAATGCAGAGCTATCGGGTAAGAAGAAAAGAAAAAGAGAAGTTGAGAATTGGTTGACAGAGGTACAAATAATTGAAACTGAATTTCTTACATTGGAGAACGAAGTGCAGTCACGAGGATTTATTAGCAGGTTCCTGGGCGGAGATCGAGCAGCAAAACTGAATGAAAAAGTGGATGAAATTGTTGAGCAAAGTAGACATTTTTGTGAACTTGTACTTGATGTTTATGAAACCAGGGGGGAAGCATTATTGACAAGTAGGCTAGTCGGTGAAGCATTTGAGAAAAATTTGGAAAGAATTTGGGAATTATTGGTGACTGATAATAAAGTGTCGAGCATTGGGATTTATGGAATGGGTGGTGTGGGGAAGACAACTTTGGCAAAGCACATCCACAATCAACTCTTAGAAAAGACTCAAGATTGTGTTTTTTGGGTTACAATCTCTCACGAGTTTAGCATAACAATGTTACAAGATAAAATAGCCCACGTTGTAGGTTTGAACCTTGCAGATGAGCAAAATGAAGACAAAAGAGCAACAAGGTTGAATCGAGCATTCTCACTAAGAAAGAACATCGTCCTCATATTAGATGGTGTGGAAAAATATCAGTTTGGAAAAGGTGGGAGATCCGCTTCGTGTGGAGGGTTGTAGATTGATTTTAACAACTCGTTCATTAGAAGTGTGTCGTCAAATCGGTTGCAGAGAAGTGATTGCAAGAAAAACACTACATACAGATGAAGCATGGAACTTATTTAGTGAAACACTTGGACGAGAAGTACAAGAAATTGCCAAGTCTATGGCGAAAGTGTGTGTGGTTTGTCCCTAGGGATCATCACCCTAGCTGGAAGCATGAGGGGTGAGACTTCCATTCATGTGTGGAGAAATGCATTTACAGAACTAAAAAAATCTGTTATGGGGCAATATGACATGGAAGATAAGGTTTTTGAAGTGCTTAAACATAGTTTTGTTCTACTGGATCCAAATCATCAAGTGAAAAGGAAAAAGAAATGGAGACACAAAATTACAAATTTGTTTTTTGTATTGTTCTTTGTATCCCTAAGATTACGAAATAGAAATAGAAAATTCATTTCAGAGGAGTTGGTGGATAAAAGAAAGAGTCTGAGAGCACAACTTCACGAGGGTCATTCCACACTGCATAAACTAGTGAAAGTGTGCTTATTAGAAAGTCCTCGATATGAATGCGTCAAATTGCATGATATAGTGAGAGCTATGGCAATAAAGATTACTAAAGATAAAACAATCGTAATAGCTGGGCAATACTCTTTGAAGGAATTCCGAACGAACAAGAATGGACAAAGGATGTTGAGAAGATGTCCTTGATGGAGAATGACATAGAGGACATTCCTCCTGGAATTTCTCTAAATTGTCCTAAGCTCTCAACATTGCTTTTCCAAGGTAATCCTTTGAAGTTTTTGCCAGAATTTATTATTTATTTATTTTATTTTATTCGCGAATGCATGGCTTATGCATTCTTGATTTGTCTGGAACTCATATCAAGGAGTTGTCAAATTCTTTATCTGACTTGGAGAGCCTTAGGGCCCTACTCCTCGGTTGTTGTCTGGAGCTTGTATATGTGCCCTACTTGGGAAAGCTGAAAGCACCAAGGGAGTTGGACCTCTCAGATACAGAAATCAAGGAAGTGCATCAAGGAATGGAAAAACTAGTCAATCTCAAAATGCCTATCAATGGAAGGAGCGAATGACTTGGAGATGTAATAGAAGAGATAATAGCAGTAGCAGATGACAACAGAAGACGAGAAGGAGAAACACTTGTTGTCTCTATCCCCAAATTAAAATCTTTAAATCTGGAACATCTGCCAAGACTGAAGAGCATCTGCAAGGCAACAATGATTTGTAGTTCCATTGAGATAATCGGTTTGCTGGGATGTCCGACATTAAAGAAGCTGCCATTGTTATTTTCCACCATGCACTACTATTCTGCATGGACAACCATATTATTATTCCCCTCCGCCAACTCTTTAAGAAATCACGATATTCAAAGACGAGAAAGAAAGGTGGGAATCATTGGAGTGGAGCATCCCACCCACTACCATCTCCTGCAACCATTCCTTCGATTTTGGGGCTAATAGTGAAGCTTAAAAAATTAGATGACTGCTAATCTACGTAGATTTTCAAATTGGTGCTAAATAATATTAATTTATGACTCAATTATAGTTGGTGTTAAATAATACTATGTAT
Source organism: Paulownia fortunei (assembly GCA_019321725.1). Lineage (NCBI taxonomy): Eukaryota > Viridiplantae > Streptophyta > Magnoliopsida > Lamiales > Paulowniaceae > Paulownia > Paulownia fortunei. The sequence goes on from CM033118.1 coordinate 13,036,888, forward strand.
GACTCAGCTGGCAACAAAAGACATAATCGAGTTTTAGCTATTTGTATTCATGTCTAAGTCCAACCAATATATTACTGATTCTTTTTAACTAATCACAGTTATATATATATATATATATATAAGAACACAATTGATTTCAAGCGCAATACAGACTTATATTATGTCTGGACAGAACATCACAAATAACATAAAAAGTGTACAAGCATTCGCAAAGGGGTAACATGGACGCCCCTAAAACATACTAGGAAAACAGACCAACACAAACCAAAAAAGGCAAATCCGGTGAATATAGCCAAGACCCGGTTATTTTTCTTTCTTTTCCGGCCAACTATAACGGAAACCTCGTTACTGTCTATTGAAGAGCCACACGACCCAGCCACTGATTTTTTTTTTTTTTCATTCTTTTAGAATGAATATGCATTTTTGGGAGAACAACTCCAAACATTCCGCAAGTTCCGTAGATGTATCGTTCCACCAACATTGTCTTTCTTTAAACTCAACATTGATGATTCGTCCAAAAATGATTCCAGTTAGCAACGATATTTTATGTGGTACTACAGGTAGATTTATTGCACATTTTTCTCTTAATGTTGGAGCTGCTACAAATAACAAAGTTGAATTGCGGGCTTTTCGACAAGGGCTAATTTTCGCACTTTCATTAGACATAAAAAAGAATTAATTCTTTAATTTTCTGAGTTGGAGCCAAATTCCTTTTTTTAAGACTGTCGGACAATCTTGACTAAATCCAAACAATTTGCACTTTTGCTACAGAGAGGTAAATGTGTTGAAATTTTTAGTTATTAGTGTTGATCGAGTCTTTAGGATCAGTTTGAGTTTGAGTTTGTTGCTTATTGGTTCAAATAATTCCTATTCTTTAGGAATAAGTTATTTGTTTCCTAGCTAGTGATTACAACGTTAATTGGGAGGTAAAACGTGGGCTGCTTTTTTTTTTAAATTTCTCTTAGTGTTATTCTTGTAAGGCAGTATAGCCAGTTTAGTTATTTAATTGAATCAAAGAACGTTCTCCTAATTTTTCTTTACATTTTAATACACGAACACATAGTGTTTCTCAACAAGTGATACCAGAGCCCCATCACGGGGCCTAATTGAAAACTGAGCAGCAGCAGTCTTCTAAGGTGTTTAGCGACAAGATATGACGACTGAGAGTGGATTTGTGCAACCAGTGATTCCGAAATTTGATGGGCATTACGATCACTGGTGTATGCTCATGGAGAATTTCATGCGACCGAAAGAATATTGGAGTATCATTGAAGATGGGATTCCTACAGCAGCAGCAGGAGTTCAACTCACTGAAGCACAAAAGAAGGTGATTGATGATGCAAGGTTGAAGGATATGAAGGCGAAGAATTATCTCTTTCAGGCCATAGATAGATCAATTCTGGAAACTATCTTGAACAAGGATACAGCCAAAAGCATTTGGGATTCCTTGAAGCAGAAGTATCAGGGGACAACATAAGTGCAGCAAGCGCAATGATAAGCTCTTCAAAAGGAGTTTGAGATGCTGAACATGAAGGTGGGAGAGTCTGTAAACGAGTATTTTGCTCGCACTCTTGCTATAAGTCAACAAGTTGAGAGCTAATAAGGGGAAGATGGAGGATATAGAAGTTATAGAGAAGATATTGAGATCCTGTGACACCCAAGTTTGATTATGTGGTGTGTTCTATTGAGGAGTCAAATGATTGGATGTTCTTACCATTGATAAATTACAAAGTAGCCTTCCTAGTACATGAGCATTATGAAAGCTCATATTGCGGAAGAGCAAGCATTGAAGGTTACCTTTGGAGAATCTTCTCGAGAAAAAGGACGAGGTCGTGGCGGAATTTGAGGATGAGGAAGAGGAGGAGGCAGGCGTAATTTTGACAGATCAACTATTGAACGCTATAACTGCCATAAGCTTGGACACTTCCATTATGGGAATCTGAAGCAAAAGCAAACTATGTGGAAGGTAGTGAAGAAAAGTTGTTGATGGTATACCTGAATGATAAGGAAGCCACCAAAGAAAAACTGTGGTTTCTCGACTCTAGATGCAATATTGTTCGTGAAATATTTTGCAAACAACAAGTGCACCGGTGAGTTGAGTATTGTATCCACAGGGATTGTAATAAAAAATTGTATTAAGTACCGTAGTTCAAATAATCCTAATTTTATTTAAAAGATCGAATGATGATTGAAAAACAAAGTAAAGTAAGATAAAAATGCAAAAACAAGAGTGAAGTTTTTAGAAACAAATATAACAAACACCTTATGAGTAAGATATTCTAGAGAAATGACTCACCTAATTATCACCTATTTTTTTCCTTCCAAAATATATCAATTCAAGTCAATAACACATGTAAGTTAAGAATTCATAAGCTCATCAATTCTCTCTCTCGAGTGTCGAATTGACTATGAGTTTTAACATGAATTTCGATATCTCTATAAAAGAATAAAACTTTACAAAAGTTCAATGAATTCTTTTTCAAAACTTTAAAGTTTTCATAGGCTTCTCAACTTTATGATTCATATGTTGTGTTATCCTTATGATCATGTATAATCTTATCTCTCTTGAGTGTCGAATCTCATATGTCAAACAATCTCAATTAGTGATCAATTAATCAAGATGAAATACTAAACAACATAACATAAACAAGATGATTAATTTGAACTAATATTATTTAGAATTCAAAATATATGATCAAATAAGGTTACATTATCTTCTAGAAAGAAATGTTTAGTTCACCATGGATGATACAACTTCAAAAAATAAATAAGAAATAATATGAAAACTGTTCACCAATTTGTGAAGTGGAAGGAATGGTTGAAGCTCTTTTTGTCTCCAAGAATGACTCTTTGTCTTCAAAAATTCCCTATTTTGATTTACAAAAAATGGAATAGGTCTTGTCTCTAAGCACCCCCCAATGGCCTCCCTGGTTCCAAGAACCAATCCCCCTCTTGGTTGATGTTGATTTTCCCCTTTCAAACTTCTTCCTAATGATTCTCTCTCCAAGAGTCTTTCAAAAGAAACCCTTAAATCCTTCCACTTTTTTTGGTTTTTCTTCAAAAGAAATCTGAAATCATTTCACTTTTTTTGGCTTTTCTTCAAAAGAAACTTGAAATCATTCCCTTTTTTTGGCTTTTTCTCCTATTTCTTTCTACCAATTTAGTGTATCTATTAGAGCATCATATGAGTAATGAGTATAGGTGTATATAATGTGTATATCTCATAAAAATACCAAAATTTATGATCCATTCTACTTGTCGCAAAGAAAACGCATTAGCATCTTTTTGATTAGTAGGATGGTGCCTAGGCGCTGTGCATTCTGTCCTGGCAGCCTTCATTCAATACTTTGACACTGTTTAGCCTATTTCAACTGATGTTTAACCTAGTTTTAGGCTGAATTAGATTTTGATATTTTGTAATTAATTGTAGCTCCATGTCTTGGTTTTCCATGGGCACTTGAATTAACTATATATGACATCTATGGAGAGAATTATGCCAGAAATACTAAAATATATCATACTAGAAAAATTCAGTTCAGTGCTGATCATTGAACTAGATTCTTCTCATTCAAATTGAAAGAATTGAATTTTGTGGTAAACATAAAAGTTGTAGATCTATCTCTTAGATTTTTATTGAATCAAGAATCAACATGTATGAAATTTAGGTCGAGAGTTATGATTGAAATATAAAAACTACCATCAGTAGCACCACAACTCGAATTCTTCAACATTTCAACCAAGTTTTTGATTTCTTTCCATTTTTTTCTCTTATTGTTATTAGCTACAATATTTCAAACTAAATAAATAAAAAGTAATAAAAATACTTGAAAACAAACTAAATCTTAATCAAAAGAGATATGATTTATTGATATAAAATCAACTTATTACGTAATCACATGTGTCACAAGAGGGAGGTTTTTTTTGGATTTTAAAGGAGATTTCAGGGAAAAGGTGAAACTGGGAGATAATTCAAGAATGAATGTGATGGGAAAAGGTAATGTACGAATGCTAGTGAATGGTTTTGTACATATTCTTACTGGTGTATTTTATGTTCCAGTATTAAAGAATAGCTTGATAAGCATTCGTCAACTTGTTAAAAATGGACTAAAAATCCAAATAAAATGAGGAACATGTAAAATTTATCATCCTGGGAGAGGGCCAATAATGGAGATTACAATGTCCTCAAATCGAATATTCGAGCTATTTGCTCTAACACAACCAAAGGAGGAAGCATGTTTCAATTCTTTCGTGGAAGATCCAGCTGACTTTGGCACTGTAGTTATGGTCATCTAAGCTACACTAGAATGAAAATTCTTCAACGAAAGGGAATGGTGAGAGGAGTGTCTTATCTTGAAATCTAGTCGAAAATTTGTGCAACACAAATTTTGTTGTCAGTAAAAGTAACAAATAAAAAAATTTATACAAATTGAATTTTATTGAATTGAAATAATAAAATAATTACAATCTCTATAATTCCTCTGATTCTTCTCTTCAATAATAAGAAATTTTGAGATTTGAATTTTTAGATGTGCAATCGCCGATTTGGTCTTCTCGGAACTGAATTTCATCCTTCACTAACATTAATTCGAGGGTTTAACACCTTAATATTGAATCAAACGTTAGAACTTTAAAAACATTAACTTTGAAATTTGACAATTTGTTGATGGAATTGACCATTTGATCTCCTCTAATATGGATTTAATTTTCAATAACGTTAATTCAAGGGTTTAATAATTTAATCTCAAATTAAACGGTATTATTTGGATGGACTCCGCGATGAATATCTTGATTTTTGCCTTGAACACCGTAAATCTCTTTGAATTTATCTTGGTTGAAAGAATTGTCTCAAATACCTTTCCTGTTTGAACTTCTTTTTCACAACTTGTCATTTGCCTCTTGAGAATGATCCTTATTTATACTAGTAAAATAGAATTTTTGGATAAGTCATTTAATGAAGTAGCGAATTTTGATTGTTCATTCATGATTTGAATGATATGATATCACAAGATGTGATTTGAATTACCAATTTATGTTGGTATTCACTTCCATAACTTAAAGTCTTGATTTTCAAAAATTTAAAATTTGACACTTGACTATATTTAATTGACCAACAAAATATATATTATAATATCAATTAATTAATTATTTAATTTAAAAATTAAATTTAATTAAATTCTCAATATAAATAGAAAATATAAAATTAATATTTAATATGTATTATTTTAGACGTGTTGTCGTTTAATTGATACAAATTTTATTTGTCTACAGTATGTAAAGATTGTTTGACAGGAAAGCAGCAGAGAGATCCATTTCCTAGGGAAGGCGTATGCAGAGCTTCTCAGATTCTTGAACTGGTGCATGTAATACGGAAGGTTTCAAACAATGCCCTTAAGAGCATACTCTGTTCATCAAAGCAGGAGAATGAGGTAAAATTTTAAATTGTTTATCTCTATGTTGATGACTTAATTTTTACAGGCAATGATGAGCATATGTTTGTTGAATTTAAAAGTTCTATGATGCATGAGTTTAACATGACAGACCTTGGAAAAAAGAGATATTTCCTTAGTATAGAAGTATTGCAAAGTCAAGAGGGTAATTTTATTTATCAAAGGCGGTGTTAGAAAGGTTTGATATTGATAAATGCAATTTAGTTCAGAATTCAATTATTCTAGGTTGCAAACTTACGAGGGATGAGAATGGAGAAAGGGTGGATAGCAGTCGCTATAAGCAAGTAGTTGACAGTCTAAGATATCTGACTGCTACAAGGCCCGATATTATGTTTGTGGTGAGTCTTTTCAGCAGGTATATGGATCGTCCCACAGAGCTTCGTTTTAAGGCAGCCAAGAGAGTGTTGAGATATCTGAAAGGGACTTTTGATCTTGAGGTATTTTAAAGAAAGGGAGGAGATGAGAAGCTTGTTGCTTACACATACAGTGACTATGAGGGAGATTTAGATGACAGAAGAAGTACTTCAGGATCAAATAAACAACCGATAGTCACCTTGTCCATTACTGAAGCTGAGTTTGTTGCGGCAGCTTCATGTGCTTGTCAAGCAATTTGGGTAAGGAGGATTCTGAAGGATTTTTATCATGTTCAAAGTGATGGTACAACGGTCTTTTGTGATAGCAATTTAGCTATTGAGCTTTCGAAGAATCCTGTAGTATATGGTCGAAGCTTAATCATGTAGATGTCAGGTTTCATTTTCTTCGTGAACTTACTAAATATGGAGTTGTAGAGCTAGTCCACTTGCATACTACTCAAAAACAGGTTGCACTTATAATGACCAAGCCACTGAAGCTTGATTTGTTCATGAAATTAGAGGTTTGTTGGGGGGTATGTACAAATCCAATGTAAACTGAATGAAATTGGTATTCAGTTTAAGGGAGGATGTTGAAATTGTTAGTTATTATTGTTGATCAGGTCCTTAGGATCAGTTTGAGTTTGTTGCTTAGTGGTTCAAATAATTCCTATTCTTTAGGAATATAAGTTATGTGTTTCGATAATATCCATGCTACACTATATATATAGTACACTTGGTATATAAATGAAAGTCAAGTGTCACATTTTATAAAAAGTAGAATATTTAAATGGTAGATTTATATAGTGTGTACACTTGATATAACATCATCAACACCATTTGTTTCCTAGCTAGTCATTACCACGTTAATTGGGATGTAAAATGTGGGCTGCTTTTTTTTTATGTCTCTTACTGTTATTCTTGTAAGGCTATATAGCCAGTTTAGTTCTTTCATTAAATCAGAAAACTTTCTCACAATTTTTCTTTACATTTTAATACACAAACACAGAGTGCTCTCAACAAAATGTTGTTTCAGACCTTTTGGCCAAATCTGTAATGGATCGTATACTGGAAATTGGGCTGTATGATCAATATGTCCTAACTTTCAGAATGAATTAGTTCAAAAGGATCTTGCGAGTTTTGTATTTAGACTTATTCGAACTCCCTGTATCAAATCTAATTTGCTAAATTAATTAATATAATTTATTGTTTTTGTTGAGCAAAAAGATAGGCAGAAGCAAGCTCTTTCGTGAAAATGAAAATAAATTGATAAAAGAAAACAAAGTTCGATTGTCATCACATTCTCTATTATGTTATTTTAATATATATTTGGTCAGCTTGTCAAAAATAAATTACTTAATAGATTCTTTCGATGAAGCAAGGGTTTTTTTTTTGTGAAGCAGAATTAGCATAAATATATTTTATATAATTATATCATTTTAAGGTTGAGTATGTTGAAAAAAAAATTGTTAAAATATAAAAATATAATAACAATTTTACATTTTAAATGAAGAAAAAAAATTATACATAAATTATTTTTATTTTATAACTTTGTGTAAATGATTCAAATGCATAACACATAATATACCATCAGCACTATAATATTGTACTATGACTGAACTATCATCAAATTCAAGGGCTTGCACTTGTACTCAATTCATCATTATATGTTGCTATATGTATCACCAAATAAATCACGTAGACTTGGAATCAAGCATGTGGAGCATTTAGAATAAATGGCAAAAACTTTGTCGAAAAGTGAAAAGGATGTCGTCGGTAATAGTATAAGTTTTCACTATTTTCATTTTTTTTCTTTTCCACTAATGAGTTTTATCATGCAATTCAACGAGATATAAATACAAAGTTGGACAAAGGATGTGAGTTAAGTCTTTGCTGAGGAAAATATGGTTTACATTTGGGAAATCGAGCCTAAAATCATCAAATTTGATGGTATTTAATTTTTAAATTAATATAATTAAACTCAACTCGCAGAGCTTGTTTATTATCTTGTTTTATCCAATAAGCTGGCTAGAAAATGGTGGTTATTGACACGTTTACACTAAAATAGGACGAACATATGAATATATTGTGACATCTTGACACTTTTTTAACACATCATCTTCATTTTTAACATTTTAACAAATAGATTTGTTCCGATTGAAGCAACTTAACCCAATGACATTTTAAACATAGCATGAACACCTAGTTATACAATCGTAAATATTTGGTATTTGATCTGATATTACTCTGATTCCTCAAACTCAGAACTACATTTCTACTACTTCATTGATCCGTCAAAACAAGTCATTAAGGTATTGGGGGTTGTCCCTCTAAAAATATTCTGATGCTCAAGTCGGAATCAAAACAAGAAAAATAATCCGAAAATAGAGAACTAAAAGTTGTAGAGAGTTCATTGTTGAATCATGTCCCATCAATATCAAAACCCTAAAATTAGGTACATCTTAACCAAATACGATTCCTATAAAAATATGATTTTATAATAGATTAAAAACCTGAATCAAAATCAAAACCAATTTGTACAATTTTTCTTGGACAATGGGATTAGGATCTAATAAATTTGAATAAATATATATTTTTTCATATAGGCATAATGGATATAATGAGTTATATGAGAAATGAAACTTTATTTTGTTTATATAAATCTATAAATGAGAATTATTACCATTTATAGATGATAATTACTAATGAATTGATAATATTTATTTTCTAATGCAAATTTATAATTTTAAAAAAATCTTTCATAACATGATTCTTTCATATTTTCAAATATTTTCAAAATTCTATTTGGTTAAAATGTCAAAACATCTTTATTTGGATTTAGATAGTGATGGGTATCAATTAATTCAGGCTCAATCAATTATCCGAAGTTTAAATACTGAGAGAGACCCAATTCAATGGGCCTAAACCCAATAAGGGTATAAAACATAGAGGCCTAAGACATAGATGCTCCTAGCCACACACAAGCCCAATGAAACAATAAATCCTAATGGCATAGGACAATTATAGTCCTCTTGATGATAACTATAAATTCTCTCAAGCTCATTCTAAATGTAATCATTTTCACTTAGATATTAAGAATTTTGTGAATTCATTATGCTCTCTCTGGCACAAATACTGATTTGAGTATCAGAGAGTTACCTCGGGCAACCCAGAGACCCTAACAGTTTGCTTGCATCACAGGCAGGGACTTAGCATCCAAATTGTATTCTGAAAGAGAGTTGATTCCTAAGAGCTTTCCATCAATCTAACTACCATCAAGGTACATACTACATAATTTTGGCACCCGATATTGGGATCCCCCTCAACATTGAGAAAGTAGATTTGATCCAGAGCTAGAGAAGCAAGTGTTCATGATGCTCACAGGAGCTTTTGCTCATGCGGTCTAGGAGTGTCCGCATTAGTAGCCCTAGATGTATCCTCCAGATGTATCCGCCCTAAGTCCCAAGAGTTCCTACTGGAGTGGTCTACAAAGTTCCACCCAAGCAGGATTTCACACCCCTAGAGCAAGAAGCTTCAGCAGAATGAATGCCAACTAGAATAGCGACGTTGCAAAGTACACCCAAAGCCCCACCTATCTTATTGAAGAACACCTCAGCAAGAGCAATGGCAAAGGTTGTAACTCCATATACAGAAACTCATCCAAGGCCAGAAAGCATTCCTCCAGATGGTGGAAAGAATGCTCTCACAAGGTAGAACCTTAGCTAAGCAGAACTACCACCTCTAGAGTAGTGAAATGAGACACATTTGAGCTCCCATGCGTAGGTTAGAGTTGGCACAAAAATGATACACCATCCCACTCTTCTAGAGTAAGAGGCCATGGGACATGGTCCATGGTGAATGCCATAAAAAATGTGATCAGTAACTGATAGTGGGATACGGTCCCTGCTGAACGCCATAAAAAATGGTCAATAAAGGGCTGTGGGACATGGTCTGTGGTGAATGTTGTAAAAAAAGTGGTCAGTAAGTGGTTTTGGGATACGATCCATGGCAAAAGCCTAGAAATGAGGTATCTATAAGTGGCTGAAGTCCCTAGTAAAATCTTCGAGGTAGTCAACAAGTGGTTGCAGAATGCAGTAATTCCAGGGAAGAACCTCATAGAAAGAAAAGCCCCAACCACATTTAGGTCAAACTTAGCCTGCGGGAGGAAACACCTCACCAAGGCACAAAATATTGCCTTAGCTCATAAGAGAGAAAATACTAAAACAACAATGGGACGAGTTCAAATCCAAACCCATAATAAACCCACCCATTCAAAGCGGGTCCAAACCTAGTTAAACGGTCTTGAGGTCGGTAATAGGTTTCAATTTTTTCACCTGGGCGGGTTTAGGTTGGGTCTTATTACTGTCCTCACACCTACCCCATATATATATTATATTCTTTTTAAATATATATCTTTTTACTTTAGGAATATATGGTGAGCCTTCAACTAGATTTTTCACTTTTTTCATTGACTAGACTAGGGTTCTTCCTTCAAGTGAGTTCCTCTCGGCCGTCTGCCTATTGCCCTTCCCAATGGCTAGGACTCTACCATGGTTTCGCCTTTATGTCTTCTAATCTTTCTCCTCACTAGAGATTTTTATATCAATCCTTACCTCCACTCTAACAATGATGGTATTTCTACCAATTCATAGGCACACAACAAGCGTTTGTTGTGGCAAAAGCAAAAGCATAAAAAATTATTGCTCAAGAAGAGGTCAAATAACAGTGAGTTGAGTATTGTATTCACAAGGATTGTAATAAAAAATTACATCAAATATTGTAATTCAAATAGTCCTAATTTTATCTAGAAAATCGAGTGATGATTGGTAAACAAAGTAGAGTAAGATAAAAAAAAATGCAAAGATAAGGGTGGAGTTCTTAGCAACAAACACCTTGTGAGTAAGAAATTCTAAAGGAATGACTTACCTAATTATCACTTATATTCTTCCTTCCAGAATATACTAATTCAAGTCAACAATATATGTAAGTTAAGAATTCTTAAGTTCATCAATTCACTATCTCTAGTGTCGAATTAACTATGAGTTCCAACATAAATTTCAATGTTTCCATAAAAGTTCAAGAATAAAACTCTACAAAAGTTCAATGAATTCTTCTTCAAATTTTCAAATGTTTCATAAGCTTCTCAACTCTATGATTCCTAGGTTGTGTTATTCTTATGATCATATATGATTTTTTTCTGTTTTGAGTATCAAATCTCATACATCAAACAATCTTAATTAATGACCACATAATCAAGATGCAATATTAAACAAGATAACACAAACAAGATGAATAACTTGAACTAATATTGAATGGAATTCAAAATATAAGATCAAATAAGATACATCCTCTAAAAAGAAAAGTTTAATTCATCATGGATGAATACAATTTCGAAAAATACATAAGAAAGAACATGAAAATTGTTCACCAATTTGTGAAGTGAGAGAAATGGTTGAAACTCTCATTGTCTTCCCCAATAGCTCCCTTGGTTGATGCCAGTCATCTTTTTTTAACCTCTCAAGATGATTCCTAACTTTTCCTCTCTCAATAGTCTTCCAAAAACCTCTGAAATCCTTTTCTTTTCTTGGTTTTTTCCCTTCTCAAGAGTCTTCCGAAAAATCTAAAATTCTTTCCCTTTTGTTGGTTTTCCCCCCTTTTTACTCTCTTTTTCCTTCTTATTTTTCGGCCAAAAGAAGTCCCCAAAATTATCTTCAAAGTTTCCTTTTAAAGTCCTTCAAAAGAAAGTCCCAAAATTAGACTTAAAAATTATATTTTAAATTTTTCACGAATTGGGGTCGTGGCTCTAAATTCAAGGGCCACATCCCCAAACTGTCTGTTAGAGCACAGATTAAACTTGCACTGCAGCTTTGATTTTTAGCATCATGTTGCCAAATATTCTGTCCTCTTATCTGCGAACTGGCGCCATGACCCTACTTTCTGGTGCCGAGGTGCCAAATGATCTCAATTTTTTCTTTCAAGCTAGCATTGTGGCTCTGATTTCTGGCACCACGACTCTGAGTTCTGGCGTCGCGGCTCCAAGTGGTCTGCCCTCCTTTGTAAACAATCTCACATAGGAACATTCTTTTTGTAAGCCATTTTTTAGCTCTTTCTAATCTGAATTATCTTTTTGTGACTTTTAGCTCTGTGTCTTGGCTTAGCTTTCCATAGACACTTGAATCAATTTGATATGAAATCTTTGGAGAGAATTATATCTAAAATATCAAAATATATCATACTAGAAAGTTTAAGTCTAATGCTAACTTATAAACTCGATTTTTCTCATTGAAATAGAAAGAACTAGATTTTGTAGTAAACAAAAAAGTTGTAGATCTATCTCTTGGTTTCCAATGAATCAAGAATCAATTCAATAAGATATTGGACCAAAGAGTTATGATTGAAATATGAAAACTGTCATAGTTAGCACCACAATGTAGATTCTTCAAAATTTCAACCAAGTTTTTGTTTCTTTTCATTTTTTCTCTTTTTGCCATTACCTACAAGATTTCAAACTTAATGCATAAAAGGTAACATAAACACTTAAAAATAAATCAAATGTTAATCAAAAAATATATGAGTTATTGGTATAAATCCAACTTATCAACAGTCTGATCATAAATTATGAGTGCTCTATCCACAATAATATCCTGAAAAGTAGAAGAGGACTTAAACTTAGAGATAACCTCTTCCTTAGTGCGAGCAAGCAAAGCCCTGCCTCTCTATTAAATCTATGAACTTCATCCTAGTGGAAATCTCATGGCTTATAGTGCTACTTCAAGGCTACAAACTTTTAGGTGCCCTTGCTCATCTCTCCCTACAAGCGAGTGACATGAGCCTCATATTTCTTCTCTATTACCTCAAGATAGGCAACCAATTTCTCATAGTTGGCAGATCATTAACTCATCATAGTCGAGAGTGTAAAAAGTCAAGTAAAACTTAATAACAATGAATAAAAAGTGAGAGTAAAGTGCTTACCAGAGTTAAGTCTCCAGCAAGCATCTCGCTCAAACTTATATTTGACAAAGGACTTAGTCATTGAACATCACCCTCGTTCATGGCACTCCTCATCATTTTCTATCCAAGAAAAGCTTTAGAGGTATCCCAATAAGACTGGATCCCATATGAATGAGAAAGCCTAAAGGGAAAAGCACCCATGCGAATGCTATGGTAAACTAGGGGATCTCGCAAACTATCCCTCAGCTACTTGTTCGAGGTAATATGAGGAATGGCCTCCAAATGACTCCTACTCCCAAGTACTGGGATGTGGAAGGTAGATCTAGAATCACTACATTTGTGATTAGAAGAAGATCGCCCATTCGCAACCTTCCTCTTAAAGCCATCACGTGACGCGTGATCCGCTGACTTCTGAGCATTAACTACATCCACATTCAACTCATTTCTTGACATAAGTGAAAGAAAACAAAAACCATGAGAAAACATGCAGACGTAAAGGTTAAGTATACTATAGAAATATGCAACAAGGTAGAGAGAGTACTAATGAAAAAAGGTTAATATCAAATGAGTCGTTAAACAATCCTGTCGCTCTAAATCAATCCCTAAGCTCCTCATAAATTTTACGGATAGGCACTAAAGATGGAGAACTACTCTACTCATAAGGGAAAAATCCCGACCATATCCCTGACGTTGAAAAACTTCTCCTTCTAGGTTCCTTGAAAGAAACACAACCAGTCAACATCCTATAGCCCACTCTAGGGAAAAAATGAAAAATGTCACACTAGTCACCCTACAAATATGGATTAGGGAATGAAAACTCTCCAAAGTTACTTCGAGTCTTAACTTCTCAAGACGATACTAGAAGCCCTTGAAATACATGAAAGAATTGGGCATAAATTAGCTTATACAATGGCTTATACAAAGTCCATAACACCACACAATCTTGACTAATTGCAGATAAGGTGGAACAGAAAGCCCACTCATGAAAAAAAATTGGGAGACAGTAAAGTATCCCTCAGGATAACTTATAACCCTTTGTTCCTTAGAAGGCAGAATCAACTCATGAGACAAAGGAAAGAACTTCTTACTACTCAACTCCTTTTGAGACATAGTATTGCCAAGAACTTATACATTCATCACAGGACATCACTCTTAACGATGCCCCCCAATTGAAAAAGCACTTCTTGCTTCTGGGGCTAAGATAATGTCTAAACCACCTCCCATCCCCTAACTCATAAGACTCGAACAACTCATCCGAGATATCTAGAGACACACTCTCTTTATACCCAAATAACTCAGCATGACAATTAAGCCTAAATTTCCACAATCAACTCCGAGATTCCCCTTTAAGAAATTTCATAAACATAAATCCCTATCTATCTTGTCCACTAAAAATGATGGAAGATAGCCTAATGCGACCAAAGCAAAACTCAAAAGAACCAGGACAGACAGAACCTAACCATCCAGGGTAAAATCAATGTCTTGGCTAGGTGAGGACACGCCTCGCCCAACATGGGCGAGCCAGCACGATATGCTACAGACCTACTGAGTTCGAGGTGGATGTACCACCTTCGCACCCTTCATGCCCCAACTCCATACTTGGGACATTTTTCCTTTGCCTATACACTTTCCCATTTCTTCCAAACATAACTCACTCGGAAGGAAAATACATAAAGAAAAAAAATAATTGAAAAATATTCTTAAATTAAAAAATGCAATCCTGATAGAATGACTTGCCTAGGGAGCATAAATAAATAACTCCTAGCTAGTCAGCCTACCCAAGAGTTAAGGGGCCTATGGCCCAATTAATTACCAAAAGTCCAAATACTGAGAAAGACTCAATACAATGAGTCTGCCCAAGCATAATGGTATAAATTATAGAGGTGTAAAAGGTACATGCACCCAACCACACACAATAGCCAATGAGGTAATAAACCCTAATGGCGTAAGAGGTGCACGCACCCATCCATATATAATTATAGTCCCCTTGAGGATAATTATAAATACCCTCTCCAGCTCATTCTAAAAGTACATCATTTTCACTTAGCTATTAATTGCTATGTGAATTCATTATGCTCTATTTACCAAACACATTGATTAGAGCGTCAAAAAGTTATTCTTGGGACAACCCCAAGGACTTCTAATAGTTTGCTCACATCGCAAGTATAGACCCAGCATACAAATTGTATTCTGGAAGGAAGTCGATTACTTGGAGCTTTCCATCAATCCAACTTCCATTAAGGTAGGTATCGCATCAGATAGGAATGTATACTTGTCAATCTAAGTGCTAATATATCCAAATTTGATTGAAATCCCATTCGCTCATACCTACTAAAATGGATACTTTTAGTTTGTCCACCCTCGAATCTATTATTTTTTCTAGAGTATGAAAATGGAAGCTTTATGAAGGTTTGATCTCAATACACGGAGGATGTTTTGTTAAATTTATTTAAAAGATCTTATAAGTTATTATAAGATGTTTATCAAGTTTATAAAATATTATATTTTATTTTTAAAGTATTTGGATAAAATAAGATCACATAATTTATAAAATATTAATAATGATAATTTTATAATTAATATGGTCAAAATTAATGAAGTTTAGTAAAAAATTAAAAATAAATTATAAAGTCCTTATTTAAAAAAAAATAGCTCATGAGACCTTAATATCTTATTTGGAAACTCATAAGTTCTTATTTTATAAATTTATCAAAAATATATTTAGAGCATCGTATGAATTTTTAAATATCCTATAAGATATTTTAAATATCTTGTAAAGTCACTCAAAAACCCTCTTAATTGGCCTAAGGGATTGAAGCTAGTAGGCCCCTTTGTGAAGGGCATGTCAACATGCCAACCGACTGGGGCCTCCTTAATGGGGTTTATGAGCCCAGAAAGCTGGCTGTGTAGGATAGTGACTTCCATTATATAACTATGGTACCACCAAAACACCAAGAAGAGGACCTTAGCAATGCCATATCTTTTCCAATCTAAGGGATTGAGATATATGAGAGACACAATGGAATGGGACTCTTTCAAGTCCTATTTCCATTGACTTCAATACAGGGCAAACACACATGCTTAGTATCCCAAAATTTATTATTATTGTTTATTTTTTGGGACGCTTTGAAATAAGATTTTCTTTTTAAAATTATTTTTTTCCCTCTAAAAACTATCATCACACCTAAAGTGTATCCGGCGTCTTTAGCTCTTCACCACTACTTTTAAGATAACATTATAAAAAAATTAAACTTTTTCAACTTTTATCTAAATTTTTTGATCAATTTAAAATATATTTACTTATTTTAAACAGATGGAGCATCTCTCTCTATATATGTATAAAGAGAATTATAATATATGTGTATGCATGTAGGTTAAAGATTTGCATACACATAAGGAGAAAGAGATGTGGACAAGTACCAGAAGCAAGCACCTAAGTATGGAGCCCCCACCGGCCCATGTGCAATGTGACCATGCTCCCATCAATCAACTATCTATTTAACTATCCTATATCACCTACTATTTCACTAGTCACTAGTATACTACTAGTGTGTAGGTGTATGACAAGATTAAATGTGATAATATTTGGATGGACAGCGACACTACATCTAATTCATTCAAGATTATTAAATTAAAGAACTGTTTGTGATTTAAAAAATATATTTTATAATTTAATGATCAATCGTGAAATAATTTAACTATATTTAATTCATTCAAAATTATTGAATTAAAGACTATAGGTGGTAAAAATAGTTATGTTTTTATAGTTTAATGATCAAACGTGAAATAATTTAATGATTAAATGTGAAATTAGATATTTAACATGACCCTAGTTTCAGAGTATGATCTATTTCTGTATCATTCTTGATCGCAATTTTGTAGAAATTACTGAATAATCTCTTTGATATTAACTAACAATGTAAATATTTTTAATTTATTAGAAGAGGTAAAATTTTAGAACTTAATAATTTTATGTATAAGATTTATACTAATTATAAAAATTCATAGAGTTGAGGGGGAGGGGCCGGCCGCCACCTCCCACCCCTTGGCTATGTCTCTACCTCAAGGGTATATGTATAATTTATCATACCTCAAAATGGGGACCATGATACTTCACTAGAAATATCTCACAATGAGGTTTTAGAGGTAGCATAATTGTCATAAGAATAATGAAATTAAGCTCTAATTTGAAATGCAGTACAACACAATATCATTCATTTTTGTACCATGAGTCCCTTTGACAGTAGAAGTCTCACTTTTGTATCTCAAGTCTCAATTCTAAGACATAGGTCTAATTTTGGTACTTTATATTGTTGGAAACATCAAATCAAATACCCAAAATTTGCATCTTAAGCTATTGTTTCTCATGGGATTCTTATGTTGTGTTTTGTGTTGTTTTGGAATGTTTTAGGAAAAATATTTTGAGAAAATATATTGATGAATATGTGAAAAATGAAAGGATATTTGATTTTGTTTTGGATATGAGATATTTTAAACTGTAAATTTCTTTTTAGATAAGTTTTGTTTAATTAATGATGTCACATCAAATTTTTTTATTGTTATATATTTTTATTATATGAAGATAAAAATTGAAAGATATATATTCATATCAATGTAATAATTGGAAGATATAAATATATATATTTTTTGTATATATAATAATTATATAAAAAATTTTGGGGGGAAAGAAAGATGTCTTTTGGGAGTTAAATATTCAGTTTTATTTTTGAAAAAAAAAAATTGAGAGCATAAAAACATTCCTAAAATAACACCAAAGATCGCGTTAGGTTCTTGTTTCTTAAGATCACATCAGCCATGGCTATACGATTCCTACAATAGTGGCACTTAAATCTTGGAATTAAGGTTAGAAGAAAATTTAGAGGAAAAAAAAAAACATTAGGAGAAAGCTAATAAGAGGGATGTTATACTATATTGAGAAGAAAAGAAGCACAAATTTCCTATAAAAAAGCAAATTGGTAAGGAGGTGTTTTGGTTGCATAAAATACATGAGAAAATTGTCAAAATATGTCATTTTCCTCTTACTTACTTGCCCTTGACATTTAACATCTATTTAAAGCCACGCATGAAACATGATACATTAATTTATAAGTTTGTTAACTCTTTATGGAATGTTAAAAATTGTTGCAAGAGGTGACAATGTGACTAGAAAAAAATCTGTTGAAAAAGCTTCATGAACGCAAAATAATAATGACATTTGTCAGTATGTCACGACTTATTTCTAATATTACTGAAAATTAAATTTCTGTGTGAACAACTATATGTAAAGTGGGCAACAGCTTTTGGTGGTTGTTGATAACACATGACGAGTAGAAAAATTAAAATAGGTTTTCATAGCATAATTCTTTCTAGCAAAGTTAGTACCAATGTTCTGCCAACCTACTAAAACTCTAAGATTTTCTTTTAAAAATAATTTTCTATTTAAAATAATAATGAGAGGCCACAAACTCTCAAGTATTACTGTCGAGGTTAATATTGTAAAGATACTCAATATTTAAATTTTTAAACTTATTCTTGTTGATTGAAACAAGAATTATTCATTTTGTTTGGTGTTGTTTCTAGTATTTTGGGAGAATATATTTTGAAAAAATATATTTTAGTAGTAGTATTAGATAATGTATTAAAAATAAAAATATTTGGATGAATCGTTGAAAAATAATGATGTGATGTATTTTGAAAAAGAAAATTAATTGTACATGTACTGTCAATATTATTTTATTGTATTTAGTGGGAGATATTTTCAACTGTAGATATTTTGTCAATATTGTTTTGTTATGGTTAGTGGGGTATAGTAGTTAACAGTAATTAATTAAAATAATAATTTATCAGTATTTGGCAGAATGAAAATCTTATTTGAGGAAAACACGTTTGCTAATCACAATTTCATTTTAGGAGAAGGAAAATGAATTCTTCAAAACATGACCCAACGAAGGCATATAAATGTAATATATTCGTTTTGGAGGGGGAATATTCATTACCTCTATGAAATCATTTGATACATTAATTTTATATATCCAAAGTTAATTTATAAGTATATAAATGTAATATATTCAAAACTTAATATATACATATTAACATAATGCAGATACATTATGTGTGCGAATAGGTGTATGTACTTACATGTGTTTAGTTTGGCAAATATTTTAAACTTGAACCTTCAATAAAAGATAAAAATATAATAGTGAAATTTTAAATTTTGATGTCTTTATTTTAGTTTCATATCCTAATTTTGAGGAATTGTTTTATTTTTATTTCAAAATTTATTATTATACAAAAATCTTAACATTTGCCAAACAATTTTATCATCGAAAATTACCCCTACCAAATGGTATTTGAATTTTTGATTAAATTGATTTTATTAGATGAATATGTGGAGAGAATGACTAAGGAGATGAGTGAAAAAGAAATATAGAGAATAGAGCATAGTAGTGAAAAATTAAGTGAAATTTTAAGAAATGAGAAAAAACTATAAGATATTTCTTAGAAAAAGTTATACAATTTTGATATTTTATATGTCATGTAAATGTTTAACGACATATATAATCTCCCAAAGTGAATTGAGTTGACTCTTTATATTTAGCAGTTAGTTTGAAAGATTAATAAGTGCCTACTTCACAGTTGGGCGAAGCAAAGTAATATATGAAATATAGCTGAAGGAGGAAAATTGTAATTCACCCTATTGTCAAATTAGGACCAATCGATATAAAGCTCCATTAATTTAAAAGTAACCTATATTCTAATAACAAATTAGATAGTAATTTTTGGAGAAACTGAGTCTCATAATAAATTTAAATAATACTTCCTCATCCAACATAATTGTAAGGATAGCAAGGGTTAGGTTTTGGATGGATTTGCTAAAATTTTAGACTTGTTTTATTCGAATCCCACGAGTTGGACTTATTAAATTTACTAAAGCTTGACCGATGATTTGGACACATTAGACATTTTAGACCCATTTTGAAAATCTAAAAATATTTAAAAAAATTATGTTTTTTTAAAAAAATATTATAATTTTTTTAAATATGTGACAATTTTATTATTAAAGAACTAATTATTTGCAAATGTATAGGTGCATTTTTTTCTTTTTTGAGAAATTAAATTTTAAAAATATGGAAAGTAAAAAATAATTTATTTATTTTACATTCTTAAATTTAAATTGAAAAGATATTATACTTAACATAATGAACCGAACCCAATATACACCTGGTCTCAAAATCTACCCCAAGTAATGTAGATTTGAGATTGATTCGAATTTGACCGAACCACATATGTATAGATTCTTATTTCACCTTATACGTTCAAAATTCCAATTAGAGTTATACTCAATATGTTTGTTAAATTTTCTCATTTACTGGATAGTCTTATCAAAATATTTACTGTCAATTTTTGAGTCTTTCTAATGAAGACTATCAAACCAAAACTTCCATTCCTTATCATATCTCAAATCTCAATTCTAATCATCCCATAATATTTTATTTTTTTCGTCCTTTTCTTCCCCCACTTGATCCACACCACATTCTTCTATTTTTTATTTTATTTGATTGTTAAATTTTGACCTCAAACGTTCTTAATGCTTGTCTCTTTAAGCAATAACTTTGGTTTATTTTCAATTAAATCTTATGATATATTTCTTATCATATAAATCTCACTGTTATTTATGTACACAAATACAATATTTGTCGGAGTACTATTGTGATTATTATCTTTTATATATGCTTTTAATTATACTTGATCACGGGCTGATGAGTTTGACCCCATAATTGGCCATTGAGATCAAGATTTCCCCAACTGTCAACCCAGTGGGTCCAACCCATGGGTCCACGAGTCCAGCCCGGCTGCTCCAACCTATGGACCCGTCGGGTACAGCCATTTTTGTAGAAAAATGACCATTGCCAATGGTCAACAACCCTCACCTCCCTCTCTATTTTTTGATTTGACCATTGCCAACGATCAAATCAACAAAACCCTCCCATTTTTTTTTCCTATAAAAAAACCCCATCTCCTTCATTTTTTTTACACTTCTACATTCTCAAATCTCAAATATCAAATTCTCTATTTTCAATTCTCTCAACACTCAATTGCAAATTATCATGCTATTTCAATTATTTAATTATTTATTCTTTTAAATCATTTTTCATATTTCATTTCCTTCATCTTCAATTCTATATTTCTAATTTTTCATCAATTATAAAAAATAGTCAATTCAAGCAACACAAGTAAGGGAAAGATGTCTGCTACCGACAAGTAACCTTGGCTCAATATGGATTATGAGGTGAAGTTGAGTGATGAAGATCAAACTCACTTATTTACCACTCAAGAAACAATGAGTGATGTTAATACTCGATACTCCTTCTATCAAATCTTTTATTTTTACCAAATATTTTGATAAAGTGACATTTCTGAATAGAGAGATGCAAGCAAAGTGTAAGTATTGCTTGCAATTTTACAAATTTCAATCTAAAGGCAGTTATGGATTCTTAACAAAACATGTGGAGAAAAAACATTCAATGGAATTTGACAATGACCGTAGTTAATCTCAAATGCCGTCGTTTGCATCTTCCTAAATCGGTGGAGGTAACGATCTTTCCTTATTTAAATATAATGATGATAGATGTAGAGAAAATTTAGCTAGATTTATTTCTTTTGAACATCTTAGTTTTAGTTTTGCAAATAATTTTTTTAATGAGTTAATTCAAACAACATATAATCATGTGGCTAAAAGTATTCCACACTAACACGCCATGCAAAAAAATTATATAATAAAACTAAAAAGAGTTAAAAAAAATATTAAACAATGTAAATAATAAAATTTCTTTATGTAGTGATATTTGGAGTAACCATTGACAAATACATTCATATATGGGTATTACATGCTATTGAATTGATGATTGTTAGACACTTAAAAAAGATTACTTGCATTTAAAATTTTTAATGATTTACACACAACTGCCAATATTTCACAAATTGTATCTTTAATATTAGAATAATATAATTTAGTTAATAATTGGTGGTAAAAAATTTCATGTTAGATGTATATATTATATTTTAAATTTATGTGTATAAAATGGTTTAAAAGCTTTAGATAATCAACTTAAACTCATCACGCAAGCATTTTCTCAACCTATTGGAATTTAATATATAGATTATTAGAAGAATTTTTAGACTATAAAGATTTGTTATGTCAGTTTTTTTTCACAAACTATTACTACTTATTTACATTTATATCCACATCATTGGACAATATGTGAAAAAATTTATAATAGTTTAAAAATGTTTAGTGAGTATACCTTGCAATTATTTAGTATTTATTCCTCAATTTCTTATCTAGTATTATTAAATTATTATAATATTGCATCAGTTTTACATAATAACATTAACTCTGAATATAATAATTTAGTAAATTGTATATTATTAATGCAATGTAAATGGAAAAAATATTTTTTGAAAATTCTAGATATTAATTTAATTGTTGTTGTTTTTTATCCTAAACTTAAATTAGATGATTTATAAGATATGTTAATAATTTATTATAATACTTTATGACATTTTAGAAATCATGATACTATAGATGTAGAAAATATTATATTTAAAGTTAAAACACTTTTATATGATTTTTATAATGAATATAGTTCAAAATATGACTCACAAATAACTCAATTGGAAACACAAGAAACTAGTAGTAGTAGTAGTTTTAGGTTTACGGTGACACAAGTTTTACTTAGAAAACGGACAAAATATCCAATAGGATCCTCAAGTTCTAGTCAGGAACTTGAGATTTATTTAAATATTTTATTTAAGTTTAATGAGACAAATGATGATGGAGAGTTCAATAGATAGTGATGGTGGTCGCAAAAGAAGCAAACTTGCCCAGTTTTGTCCGTGATGGTGAAGGAGATACGTGCTTCACCCGCCTCAGTCGTTACAGTGGAGTAAGTCTTTAGTGCGGAAGAAAATATATTGAGTGAGAAACGTTCTGCCTTGTCTCCCAAAAATTTAGAAGTTCAAGATTCTATACGAAGACAAGGTCAGTTGGATTTAGAGGAGGATCAAGAGGAGGACATGGATGGAATGACAATGGGAATGGATGAGAGTGATTGAGCCACGTCACTCTCTAAGATAAAAAGGGTAAAAATATAAGAGAACTACGTAGGTTTTGATTCTTCTATACCCTAAGATGATACGTAGACAAGTAAATTTAAGTTCAAGCGCCTTTTTTATTTTTCTAAATTATTTTTAATTATATAATTTAAATTTAAGTACAATTTTTTTATTGAAATTTACGTTTTAACTTTAAAACTCCAAGTTGATGTATTTTTTTATTTTTTAAGTTTATTATAATTAAAATATTAACTAATTTAAATTTTAGTTAACAATATTTTTTAAAATTTGAGTTAAATTTTTTTCATTAAGTTCAAAAATTAAAAATATTTTTTTAAATTTAAGTTCAAAATTTTTCATTCAAATTTAAGACTTCAAGCCCTTTTTATATTTTTTACAAGTTTTAATTTCGTAGAATTAAATATTAATTAACAAATAATAATTTTAAAAAACAAATTAAGGGTCGGACACGACAGTTAACCAGCCCAGAATCAAAATCGATCCGTCGATTCCTGGACCCAAACTATAACCGACAAGGGCCGATTATAATTATGGATAAGAATTTTTTAACCCATAAAACCGATAGTTTCAATCAAAATCACCAATTTCTGTGGTCAGATCTATTTTTAATATTATTTCCAAATGTTATATACGATTTTTATACCACCCATTGCCGGGCACTTTGACTTAAATGTGTTAAATAGTTATGTGGATAATATTTTATTATGAAATACACTTAATCCTTTTGGCACTTAAAATTTTGAATTATTGTACTTTTGTTAAGTTTGAATAAATAGAATTTCATTCATATTTATCCACAAGAGCCAATATTATCTAGATACCGTGTAATTCGTAACTTAATTTATATCAAAATAAGAAAAATGACTTTATTGTAAGTAATTCAATTTTTGTAATTTTTTATACTTTCCGTCACTTCATAAAAACAAAATTAAAATAATAATCCTCAATGTTGAATTTTTCACAAAAGACAACCGCAATGTTGATTCTTTAAAGCTATCAATGCACTTGAAAATAAAGGATTTGCATGAAAAATAGATCGGCTATGTACTAATTGTAGGACTACCAAGAGCAACAATCGAATATTGAACTCCTCTATCCAATCTTTAGGTTTTAAATTTGTCACGCAGGGGTGGGATCCAAAAATGAGATTTCGGTATAAAATTTTTTCTAATAATTATTTTACATTCATTCTCACTCTATAAAAATGATTAATTTAAGTTGCTAGAGGAGTCATTATACCAACTTTAAACCATTTCACCTTTCTGTAGTCTTTAGGTTTTAAACTTGTTAAGTGATGGTCGTAGGGGACGAAACCAAAAATGAGATTTTGGTATAAAAATTTCATTAGTAACTATTCGCATTTATCTTTATTCTGTAAAAAGATTAATTCAAATTGCTACACGAGTCATTATACCAACTTATAAATTATTTTATTTAATCTCACATAATTAATATGAAAAATCACAATCACCCCATAGGATATACGATGTTTTTAATAGGGACGGAGCTAGGAGGCAGGTAGCAGTGCCCCTCCCCCCGCCCCCCCCCCCCCCCCACCAATTTTTTTTTAAATCTTATATATAAAATTATTAAATTTTCAAAATTTATCCCCTAAAAAATAAAAAATATCTTTTTTATTTACTATTTTTAAGAAAAAAAATCTTGCCCCACAGTCAATATTTCTATAACCAAACTGGCCTTTTTCAATTGATCCAACTGCGAACTGGTGGTTAGTCCGGCTCGACTAGGAAAAAAAATCAAAATCCAATCAAATCGGTCAAAATCGATCAATCGGACAAAAAATCAATCAAACCAGTCATACCCAATTTTTTTTTTATTTTTTTAGGAATCTTAGTTATTTGGATTTTGAGATTTGTTATATGTATTTTTTAGTTGGTTATTTTTTTTTTTTTTACCTTGTACATACAGTTAGTCTAATACATTATCATTTTATATAATATAATATAAAAATATAATTAATTTTCATTATATCAGTTGGACCAGCACTTGAATCGGTTCAATCAGTTGAACTGTTGACGGACAACAAAATCGAATTGGTTACTGGACCATTTGTCACGCCTCGGGCCATGGGGGTGGGAAACTCCGACACAAATGACTCCGCTAACAACTATTTCACACTCATCCTCATTTTGCGAAAATGATTAACTCAAATTATTAGACGAATACATTATACAAACTTATAAACAATTTCAATTATTCTTATACAACTAATGTAAAATATCATAAAATTAGTTGTTAATGCCAGAGATGAGGGAGCTATTTGTGTGTATTTCTCTCATCTATTCGTTTTTCACTTTAAAAAAATACAAGAAAATATGTCCACTAGAAATTAGATTGCATTAATATGTTAGCAAAGTAAGGATCAACACTCAGCCAAGGACTTCTATTTGGAGATAAAATGCATATCTTTTATTATTAATTTTTATTATTTTTTCCCAATATTTTAGCATCTTCAAATTGAATTTTAATGTAATCAGGTTTTGCTTATTATCAAGTGTGTCTACTCCACCTTTACTTCCTTTTCTTTTTGGTCATGATTTTTTACTTATGTTAGCCCACATGGACCATTTTTATGTTGAATAGAGACTACATAAATATAATGATTGTACAGATAATTTAAACTAATTTCACATAAAAGTTTCAATACAAGTTGAAGACTGTCATATCTATTAATTAGTAACTTGTGAGCAGTTGCTAATCCAAAAAAGAAAGTGTTACATAATATAGACTTGACCCATCGATGGGGTCGGAACCGGATCCGATCCACAATTAATTTGTTGACCACATGTCGACGGGTTCAACCTTTAATTAATCTTGGGATCAAGGGCTGATTACGGGATGGAAAAATCCAACCCGTAGACCCGTCGGGTCCATCATTTTTTTTAAAAAAATAATTATTAATTAATTAGTTTGTAATTAATTATTTTATAAATAATCAATGCTAAATTTATATCTCTAATTAATAATTAAATAGTTAATTAGTTTGTAATTAAATTATCTTAATTAAAGTTATTCTTCTTAAAAAATAATTAATTAAGAATTAATAAAAGGTTATTTTATATTATTTTTATTTTATTTGTAAAATAATTAATAAAACTTATGACCCATCAATATTTTATTGATGCATTTTTTTATTTTTTAAATTTATTATAATTAGAATATTAGATAATTTAAATTTTAGTTAATAATATTTTTTCAAATTTAAGTTAAATTATTTTTATTAAGTTCAAAAATTAATAATATTTTTTCAACTTTAAGTTCAAAAGTTTTTCATTCAAATTTAAGTTTAAAACTTTAAACCCTTTTTTTGTTTTTAAAAAATTATAATTTCGTAAAATTAAATTTTAGATAACAAATAATAATTTTTTTTAAAAGAAATACAAGGGTCGGAACTGACACGGACCCTACGGTTAACCAGGCTCGGAATCGAAATCAGTCCGCTGATTCCTGGATCCGGACCGTAACCAGCCAGGGTCGATTATGGTTAAGGATCGAAATTTTCTGACTCGTGGAGCCGATTGTTCCCGACCTATGATCAGGTCTAACTTAATGCTTTAGAACCTGTTTGATTTTATTTCCAAACAATATATTCTCAGTTTTTATTTTTTGAAAATTGAAATTCTGAAAATGCATTTGTTTTATCCATTTTTGTCAAAAATATCTTTTTTTTTTATTTTTATAAGTTTTTAATTAAAGATAGAAATGAAAATACATCTGCCAAACAATTTGTCTACTAATATTTTTACGTGTTTTCATACAAAAAATACTATAAAATGAATATATTTTTATTTCTAAACCTATATAATCAGCATAAAATTTAGCGAAAATACATGAAAATAAAATTAAAAATAAAACCAAAATGAACTCTAAATTTTATTTAATGCTTTCATAAATAAAAAAAAGGGTACTACTGGATTATTATTTTTTTCAAGAAAAAAAAATCCTATAATTTGACAAACTTTCAAAATTAGTATATCAAATATCAAATAGATTAAAAAATTAAGACGCTCCCAATATGAACATATCGAACCCATTGAATACAATTTTCTGTTATTCTTTTCAAGATAACTAAGGCATTTGATGATCTCATATTTTTCTTAGTACTTTGAATTTGCACCACATCTCCTTCGTTATTTTTTTTTTTTATTATATAGTAAGATAAAATTATTCATATTTTGCAAGAAAGAAATAGACCCATTATTTTTTAATTATGTATGTTATTTTAATGAGAAAATAATTTATCATTTAATTATAGTTATAAGAAGATTTGGGAAATTAAAAAATTGGGACATAGTGGAACAACGTGGCAAGCTAGGAACCAGTTAAAACTGACACCAAAGATCGCAGCATGGATGATAACATTGGCCGACAACTCGACAGGCTCTGATTTGTGGCAGCGAAATCTCCCTCCTTCCAGACCGTACACGTGTCTCTCCCGTCATTCCCACGGATCGTACGGTCACGTCATGGTCCTACGACGTACACTAAAATCCACACACCCAAATATTTCCTCCACCCGAAATTACCTCCGCATCCCTGTCCACACGGCGATCCCCCGGGGCATCTTCGGTAAATTCACTTCTCACGTGGCTACCACAGTCATTCGGACTGTTGTGGAGGGTAGTTGCGTCATTTAAGCTTAGCCCATTGTTTAATCATGAAGATGTAGAAATACTTGGATTGGAAGATTTGCTGGGGGATATTTGTTTGTCAGAGAGAGAGAGAGAGAGAGAGAGAGCTCAGTTCCATACTCATCAGTTTTCAGTGATTTTGGCAAATGCCCGGAAGATTTCTTGGGTTAGTTTTGTAGTTGGGGAGGGATTAAAGAATGCAAGATATACACACCTTTGGCGGTGGAGCCGGCAACGGCGGAGGTGGCGGGAGATTTTTTGGCGGCGGAGACAGGAGGCTGCGGCCCCACAACCACCCCAACCACCAGGCCTTGAAGTGTCCCCGCTGTGACTCGCTCAACACTAAATTTTGTTACTACAATAACTACAACCTCTCTCAGCCGCGCCACTTCTGCAAGAGCTGCCGCCGTTACTGGACCAAAGGCGGCGTCCTCCGCAACGTTCCCGTAGGGGGAGGTTGCCGGAAAACCAAGCGTTCGAAACAGAAAAGCACCGCCGGAGCCGGTTCCTCCGGCGACGCACCGAGAGAACGTAGTTTGAACGCTCAGAGTTCGAGCAGTGAGAGCTCCAGCCTCACCGCCGCCACCACAGCCGCAACACCTACCTCCGCCACGACCGCTGTGGCAGAAGTAGGTTCGGCACCGAGTAAAACGACGTCGAACTCCGCCGTGGTGTACAATTTCCCTGATGCGACGTTCTTCAACGCAAACCCTAACTTCGATCATCAGCCGATGGTGAACCAGTCGACGCCGGACGGCCAGATCTTCACGACGGAGATCGGGAGCCTCACGAGCCTGATGGCGTCATCGGCGGACATGATGGGGTTCGGCATGGCAGACATTCCGACATCGTTCGGGCGGGTGCAACAGGGGAATCAAGCTGCAGACAATTCAGGCCTGGGGATGGTGGGGACATCCACGGTGGAAGAGTTCAAGATGCAGGAAATGACGGCAGGGATGAGCAACGACGGCCTGGTGGCGGCGCTGGACTGGGGGAGCGGCAGCGGGGGAGGAGGTGGGGGAGATCAAGGGCTGTTTGATCTAACGGCTGCTGTTGATCCTGCATACTGGAGTCAAACCCAGTGGACCGACAATGATCAATCCCTTAATTACCTTCCTTAGTGATCAATATCTCACCTCGTTAACTCTCGAGATACAAATATTTTCCAAATATGCTTTTTTTTTTTTTTAAACATAATGTAAATTTAGATATATTTCTATTCATAATTTTTTTTTTTCAATTGGGTGATTTTGGTTGATTTGAGCATATAGATCTTTAAAGCTTAGAACTAACTTCCACAAAAAATTTTAACTTTTATTTGGTTGGTGTAATTTCTGGTTTTAATTTGGAATTTACTCCCATTTTTATCCTAATGTACGTGGGGATTTTCATTTACTTACAAAAACTATAATTGGTTGAATTTTGGTTTAATTGCATGAGGTTTTTAGGCTTTGTTTGGTGATATTTTGAGCATTTTGAAAAAGTATTTTGGGGAATGTACTACAGCACTGGGATTGGAGATTGTGTAAGGATGAAAAATGTATTTTGTGTGAGGTACGAAAATGTATTTTAATATTTTGTTGAAAAAAATAATATATTTTAAGAGATATTTTTAAATAAAAATATTTTATTACTGTTATTGTTGTTGTGGTTAGAGAAATATAATAAAATATATAATATAAATACTATACATGTTTTTCATTCTTAAAAAAAAAAAATCTCCAAAATAACACTTCACAAAGCATTATTTTATTTAGTGAAATGTGGTTAATCTATACGTTGCTAATGGTAGAATAACTTATTTGGTGGATTGAGCATGTATTTTGAAATAAATTAGTTGGGAAATTTATCAACCATGATATATTTGTGAAAATATCTTTGGATATGTGGTCCATATTATCCTAATTTTTTCTTGACATTCCTTTTACTAAATGTACAAAGGAATAAGCCGGAAAATAAATAGTTGAAATGCAGAAATCGACACTCAAAAATGTTTACAAGAAGTTTACTTGAAAAAAAAAAATGTTTAGAATAATATAAAACCTGTAAGGGTGTCAAATTTTTCCCATACCTTCTCTACCATAGTTTAGCAATTGAAACAAATGTCAATCTTTTAGCCAATCAAAGTGGTTTTTGGATCTCTAGAGTATTACAGATAATACAATATAGTAGTATTATCTTTTTACTTCAATTTAAGATTTAATTTCCTTAAACAATAGGGAATAATTCAGCATAAATAATTCTGAATCAAAGCATATATCTAGAATGAAGAAAATACAACCAAAGTGAATACTACAACTTTAGTGGGACTCAAAGATCAAACATAATACAAAATTTTGAAATCTCAATTTTACTTATAAGCATGTAGGAAAATCTACCGTTGATTTAAAATGCATAAAAGTGTGATTTTTTCTATTTGTTTTTTAGAGGGCGATGCAATTCATCATTTACCATACAAACATATCAAAAATTAATTAAATGTAATTAGCAATTATCTGATAAAGCATATAGTAAATCTCCAAAATAAGTAGATGATAAAAATAGCCAACTATTATCTCTTAATTATATACAATACCCATACGAAAGGGTGCATTTATATACTTCATTGTAATAGAATTAAAACGTAAATCGTAATAATAAAATTTGAACTTAACCACTAAAACAAAGCCTCATTGGTATGTACCAGAAACTATCTTTGATTAAAAACTTACACGAAAGGGTGCATATATATAAATATTTCACTGTAATAGAATTTAATCAGAAATCATAGTAATAAAGTTTTAACTTTATCACTAAAATAGGGCCTCAGAAACTATCTTTGATTTAAAAAGTATATGAAAGGGTGTATTTAAATACTTCACTACAATAGAAGTAAACATAAATCATAATAATAAAGTTTTAATTTTACCCAGTTAAAAATAGGGCCTCATTCTCTTTGATTAAAAACGCGTAACATAAATCACAATAATAAAATATAAATTTCCCATTAAAACACGGCCCATAGGCGTGTAGTAGAAACTATCTTTGATTAAAAACGTGTATGAAAGGGTGCATTTAAGTGTAGACAGAGAATATCATAACGAATTTATTCTTCCCCTTCGTTTTTCTTGTCTAACTCATAACTGTTGGAGGCACTCTCCCATAGGCTAGCCCAGTGCTCTCTAACAATAGTAGGGGCCGCTTTGCAAGTTGCTGTATTAAACCTTGTTTCTAAGTTTTTCATTATGACCTAAACCTATATTATTACTATTCTAAATTTAATTTTGGCGATCGAGTACTATGTTTGGCTGAACTTATAAGTTATTCAAAATACTTTATAAGTTGTTTAAAAATTTATAAACTTTTAAAAAGTATTTAATAATTTTTTTTAAAATAATTTATAAAAAAAAATTATTTAAAAGTTTATAAACTCTTAAAAAAAAGTACCTTCACTCAACTTATTTTCAAATTAAAATTTTATTTTAATAATTTTTTTTTAATTTTGATAGTTTTAATTATAAAATTATCATTATTAATATGTTAAAAGTTGTATGATCTTATTTTATCCAAATAATTTAATAATTTATTTTTAAAATAAAATTTAATATTTTATAAATTTTAAAAACATCTTATAAGAACTTATAATATATTTTAAATAAATAAACACCCTCTTAAACCAATCTCAGGCTCTCCTTCTGCGGCCAACCCAAACCACTTAGGAGAATCTGTTCTCCAATGAGGAAACTGCCGTCAAACTTTTAACAACCGTCCACACATATTAGATTTGACCAATTGTTCATCATACTTTATATAAATTAAATAAAAAATTCAAGTACATCAATCAAAGAAAATATTTTTGTTACTAAAATCAAAGGATCAATATAACCTAAGAGTTATATAAGCCATTTTTTTGTGATTTTGGTATTAAAATTTTTTATAAATTTTATCGTGTGTACTAGAAACATAAAAAGTGCTCATTGTGTCCCAACATAAATTACTCCATTTGTTACAATACAAAATTAATTTTTTTAATATTTTAGCTAATTGATTCTTTCATAACTTTTAACGTTGCTAAATTTTCAGATTTTGGTCAATAGTTTTTTTTTTTTAAAAAAATAATAGATCATTTACTATCACAGTAAGAAAATTAGTCAATTGTGTTGTGTGCGCATTAATATATCTCATTGCATCATATTGCACTTGTAAAATCCCCAAAACTCTACAAATATGAATACACTTGTGTTATTGGTTTCACTTTAGGGGAATTTGCTATCTCATTATTTATTGTAATTTATTGATTAGTGATGAATGTATTAAATTAATTATTAATTGAAATAATAATATAATGATAATTACTTTTTTGAAGAAAAAAAAGAAAAAAAAATAAATGGAAAGAAAGATACTTGACAATAACAATGGTGGAATGAATACTTTGAATTTATGCAAAATTGAACTTTGAAGCAGTGTTTTAATAATTGAATTGATAATTAAATCAATTTTATTGTTGGTTAATGATTTAATTGATTGGATCGATTCAATTATTAATAGGATCGATCTAATAAAAATTAATTATATTTTTTATTATATTATATAAATTATAATATAATAAATTAATTATTATGTAATATATTTTAAAAGTAAAAAAATAATAAATAATTAAAAAAATATTTAAAAAAGTCAAAAATATAAATAATCACATCCATATAAAAAAATATCAAACTTAAAAGTTTAAGCTTCCTCAAAATAAAAATAAAAATAATTTAATTGATTGAATCGTAAAAATAATTTTTAAAAATTAATCTAACCGAACCAACTACTGACTCGCAATTGAATCGATCAAATTGATCGGTCCAATCCAATTCCAAAAATATTATTTTGAAGTTAGAACCCAAGTTAAATTTAAGTCAACAAGTGAAGCATTCTTTTATAGTTTTCATATCTATCTATTAATTATTTACAAGTAAAAATAAAATTTAACAGTAAATAGAAATTGTTTATTATGTTATTGAACTTTACGCCTCATATATTGGATATCAATTAACTCATTAGTGCTCTATGCAC
The DNA here is from genome assembly GCA_019321725.1 of Paulownia fortunei. Lineage (NCBI taxonomy): Eukaryota > Viridiplantae > Streptophyta > Magnoliopsida > Lamiales > Paulowniaceae > Paulownia > Paulownia fortunei. Next base: position 13,069,465 of record CM033118.1, read on the forward strand.
TTCTCATAAGTCAAAACTTAATCATGTATGCTCTCAAATTTGCCATATTTCTTAAGAACTTTAGGCCTATTTTATTGGTTATGAATTTAGGTCAATAGTTAAAAAATCAATCAGTAATCTTCTTTAAAAAAAAAAACAAAAAACAAAAACTTGCCCATATTTCACGATTCAGTTTCCCACACACACATTTAAAATTAAAATTGGTCCTTTTGATGTGATAAAATACATTGTAATTAACTATGGGCCACACAAGTAATTTTACTCTTTTAAATACAATTTTTTTTAGGTTGCATTTAGAATAAATGGATTTAAACTTGAAGTTTTCAAATAATTTCAATATTAGATAAATTTAAAATCTATCACAATGATTGAAAAAATAAATTAAAATAGATCCCAAATGATTTGAAATTAATTATAAATTGAAATTACACATACAAGCTTAATAAATTCATATCAATCCAAACACAACTTGTTGAATTTTGTGTGTATTACTTTTAAGAAATCATCATATTAGGTACTTGATATTATTAAAAAAAAAATTATAGTTGGCATAATCATCATTTTCAAAATCTTTTATGATATATTTTCTTTTTAAAAATATTTCAAAATAAGCCTCCTCAAACTTATAAATGTGGAAATTATTAGTCCATTTTTAAGGGGTTATTTATTTATTTATTTATTTATTTCCTCTTTTAAGGTTGTTAACTTTTCAAGAATCAAAGAAGTTGCACCCACAAATGTGAAGTGGTTTTTTGGTTAGAGCGTACGGACAAGGGGTATGGAGAATCATCCCATCAAGTAGCTCAAGTCATGTGGTCGGTTGGTGGTGGGGCTCACCACAGAATGGACAACTCGCATGCGCCACTATTTCTCCACGTGGCGCTCTGATGCTGATTGATCATCACCTTATGGCTACGTGTGGCTGCTTCATTGGGTGTTTGTGGGATTTGGGTTGTTCGGCACTTGCACTTGTGGGGCTCTTTCTAAATTTCGTAGTGTGGCAGTAAACAAGGTGGAGTGTCCGCTGTTCTTATTTCTCTTTAAATCCATAATACCAAATTTAATATAACTTTTACAATTGATGTTTGGATATAATTTAGCCTAAATTATTTTTAATTTATTATACCAAATTTTATATTAAATAAAATTTTTTATTTTTTTAATTTTTTAATTATCACTAATTTATTTTATTTATAAAGTTATTTAGTTACTTATATTTTATTACTACTATTTTTACTAAATAAAAAATTATATACAATTAATATTATATTTATTAATTATATTATAAAATAAACATTACAATTAATATCACAATAAAGAAAAATATTACATAGTACACCACATACAACAGAAAAACAATTACAAATGTTACGTATTTGTAGTTTATTGCAAATGTTAATTATTACAATAATTATTGCAAATATTATTGCAAAATAATAACTAAATTAAAATTAAATTAATGAAAACTAATTATAATTTAATTAAATATACAATATAGAATATAGAATACAAATAAAATAGAACTGAAACCAAAATGAGGATATATGTATTATATTAAATTTGGTACAACATCGATCATTTACACTAAATTTAGAATTCCATTGGATAGGAAAAACACCATGATGTGTTTGTGTAACTTTTTAGTTCTCGTTTGTTTTCATTTTTAAAAAGTATTTTTTTTATTTTTATTATTTAAAATTTTAAAAATATATTTATTTTATTTATTTTTATAAGAAATATTTTATTTTTTTTACAGTTCATTTTCAAATCTTATAACCTTTCACATTTATTCATGCACGTACCAAAATTTATTTTCAAATAGATTAATATTTTATGTTTTTTTTAATGCGCAAAATACATTAACACGAATAGATTTTCATTTTCAAATATATAAAAATAAAATCTTGTGAAAATATTTGCAACTCTGAAATTATTAAATTTTGAAAATGAGTTTGAAAATAAAACCAAAAAACCACTTAGAATTTGAGTTTTCTGACCTCTTAAAAATATTTCAATGGAGTGTTGTTATTTTGGTGTATTTTACATATTTCTATAATTGATTTGTTAGATGATTTCTATCCTGAATAATTAGAACTTATTTTGATAATTGGATTCAAATTATTACTATTCCAACTATTTTAATTTTTCTTTTTGCAGAATGCCATAAAATAGAATTCATTTGCTAAAATATTTTTTTTGGGACCCCAAAACACCTATTAATGCAAGCATTGACTATTAACAACTGTTTCTGAGTGTAATGCTTTAAAAATAATTAAATTCTCAATTTTTAACTATTAACTAAAATTATGTATCACATCAAAAAGTATACTGTACTATTCGGATGAGGAGAAGGTCTAACATTCTCCGCAAAAAATTTCTTCATTCCGAAAAGTGTGCAAAAAATTTCTTCATTCCGAAAAGTGTCTTCCTTTTGGGTTTACTCAGTATTAGAAAAGGAAAATTTTTGTGTCTTTTTTTGAACTATTGTTATCACAAGTAGCCATTGAGAATTATGTGCTACATCCTTACTTTAATAATAATAAAAAAGTTTTGAACAACCTTACGTTAAATTCTGCAATGCAAAATACTTGGAGTACAAATATAAGTAGTAGTGGTTTCAATTCCCGCGAGATCTAATAAACTTACAGAGAAATACCGGTTTCTGTGCGTTGCTGCTCCTGAAAACAGAACGAGCCGCGTGTCCGACCTATATGCGAGTACGTTGTGGACACTATACGATCAGATTTACCTGGATTGTGTTCTTGCGGAATGAACATTCTCTCCAAAACTTAGTTGGGGTTTAAAATTTGAATATTTAAATATAAAAATAAAAAAAAGTTTTGGACAAAAAAGAAAACTCATTCTACAAAATAGAACCCCGTTTTAGTGTATTTTAGAGAAAAAGACAAAAATATTAAATTTATTTTAGAAGTATAAACAAATCATCGAATCGATCAAATTATTCTTCAAGTTTGATTTTTTTATCGCGCTTGAACCTATATTTAATATTGGTTTAATTGTTGAAGGAGTTGGTTTTGAACAAATCTTAATTAAGTGGAATTCAAATAATTTTAGTGTTTTTATATATTTCAATTATCAAGTCAAGTTCTAATCCAACTTCAAATGTTAGTGATAGAAAAAATCTCTTTAAATTTAATTTATTATATTTATTAAATCGTGTGAAGTCCATGTGTCATTGGCATTTATTTTCTATACAAAATTTGCAAAATTGGAAGATTCCAAAATGGTAAGTGGCATGCCCCATATTGAAACACAAGTTTTAATGTTTATCTAAATTTTTGTATTTGTTTCTTGTAGGATTATAAGCGGAGAACTTACCTTAAGAGGACGAATTCTAAGAAATAAACTTGCTGATTTTATGGGATTAAGGAATCAGATGTTTCCAAATATGTCCCGCTCTTTATAGCCGAATTTTGAGGAGCCTTCCTAGCGAATTTTGTGGAAATTTTCCCGCTCTTAGGGATTTTATTAAGAAAAGTTCAATTAAGAAGACTTCCATTAAGAAAACTTCCATGCTCGTGTTTTTAAAGATTCCATGTTGTAATTAAAAACATAGAAAAAAGTTGTAATATGAAAGGTGTTTGATCTAGACTACGAATCTTTCTATGAAGTTTGATTAAGAATCTATCAAATAAAGTTTGTGCATTTAAGCACAAACTTTTATGTTGAGTTTGAGAATATATTGAGCACAAATGAGTAGTAGTTTTTCGTTTGAGGCATCACAAATATGTGATCAAGGTTTTTAAAGTTCAAGTCAGCTTGGAGGTTTAAAATACATTCCAAACTAATAGGAAAAATCTCAATTTTACTTTTTTACCCTTTGAAAATAGCCAAAATGACTAAACAGGACAGGACCTGCATCTTTTTACATGGTCCCGACCCGACCTAAGGGTCAGGTCCAACCTAGTTCACAGAAGGTTGATCTGTATACTAGGTCTATCAAATCACAACACTTGTCTCAATAAGAAGGTGTCATGCTTATACCTCAACGTATATAAATTGTCCCAATTCGTCTTATTATAAGGTAACTGATATTGTTGGCTTAGCTCTTTAACTTGATATCATTAGAATGACAGTTCCTGCTCCTTGGGAGGCGATCTAAAGACCTTGACCTGACTTAAATATCGGAGGGTCTTAATTAGGGACAATCTCGACTAGTCTAATGTGTGTTCATCTTGCAGATCTTCCCAAACTCAAATCATTACCTCTATTTTGGATCACCTCGACCCAAATCAAAGAGATCCAACCCTACCTGATCTCAAGGTAATACTGATTCCCAAATAAGTTGGAACCGTCTGTGGGAAAGACCCGATCAGTTAGTATGCTAGAAACACCTAACATAATGACAAAAAAACACTTAAGAAAACTATCAAAACTCCACTACATATTTCATCACCTTCACCTTCACTTCAGATTCCCCCTAACTTGCCACATGAATACCTAACCAGATGATCTCAATGAGGAAACAAGACTTTAACCGTTTGGTCCAGAAAATTAGCAGACATGTTCTGAGTGAACTTGAAGGTAGAATAAGGGCCTCACACTTGCCTCCACTATCTCCAATTGCACCTCCCACAACCTTATGATGCTCGGAGTTCATGGGTGATAAAGAAGCAACCCTGCGACTCTCGAAGCTCACGGCTGACAAAGAGGCGACCCTGCTACACCCAAAGGTCATGGGCGATAAGAGATGACCCTACAAAGCCCGAAAGGTCAGGGCTGACAAAGAGACAAAGATAGATGGAATTCACATCAAATGACCTCATTGCGAACATGAACAAGTAGTGAGCATAAGTAAAAGAACTAGAGCAAGGTGATTAAGCAAGTTCCATCTAAAAGAACCAGAACTATGGGGCAATTTGTTCCTATTCATGAAGTGAATAAAATAAGTGTTCAAATGGAGCAAATGAGAGAAAATAAGGCATGACAATGACATCTTCTCTGCAAAAAGGGGTTCTCCATTTGCTCTATAGATCTTGGTAGAAATGGTGACCCCAGACTTCAAGCTTCCCGACCTCCCCAAGTATGATGGTAGCAAAGGCCTGCATGGGCATTTGATTACATTTGAGCATGTCATGCAGCTATATGGTTAGATAAATGCCATAAATTCGATTTTTTATTACCATGCTTACTGGTTTGGCTCAAGAGTGGTTTATGAACTTACCAATTATACGTTTACTTCTTTCGAATTGATGGTGATGAAGTTTCTTTACCATTTCACCAGCAAAAAAAGAGCAAAAAGACTAGTTGTATATTTGTTCACAATAAGACAATAGGATGAGACACTGCGAAACTTCATAAATAGATTTAATAATGAGGTCTTAGATGTCCAAGACCTCATAATTGATATGATGATTAGTATACTTATTCATAGATTGACCCCTCTAGTATCGACACTAGTCAGATACTCATCCTCGAAAGTTGAGCAATTAATGAAAATGACAAAACAATATATCCATAGAGGTGAATGTTCTTAAGGACCAGCAGTAATATCATTGGTTTCATCTGTATTTGTATGATCTATGCATAATATCATGAAAAATGAATACAATTTTTTTACTGCTACTTAGTCAAATGATTAAACAACTGAGAGCAATTTACTTATGATACTTAGTTGACCTTTATAAAAGTATAAAGATCTCAAAGCATAACACTTAAAGGTTGCATGATTTGAACTAAAAGGACTCCATCAACTCTAGAACATTAAAAATCTAAGGAAAGTTTTATGCATAAAATTTTATTTGTACATCTTTCTTTTTCTGTCAAGATTATATATTAATTTGTTGACATTTTTTTCCAAAATAAACTCATTCAAATGTTAAACTATATGGGAAAGTGTGTGTGTGTGTGTGTGTGTGTGTGAGAGAGAGAGAGAGAGAGAGAGAGAGAGAAGGATCGAAGAGCCCAATTATAAGTTAGTCTACTGATGATTCATCTGCAAAAATATAAGGTCAACGACGCTCTCGAACTCTCAATATGAAAAAAATGAGATTAATTTGGTCGATCTGAAAAATATGACAAGACTCATTTAAAAAGATGATGTTAACAAAAATCTCAAAGACTTATTTGAAAAATATGAGGTCATAAATAACCCAAAGATTAGTCTGAGGCCATGAATGATCTAAAGATTCATATAAAAAGGATGAGGTTATAGATGACCAAAAAATTTATCTAAAAAAGATGAGGTCACGAATGACCCACAAACTCATCTGAAAAAGTTGAGATCATGAAAGACATTAAGGGTTTTCTGGAAAAGATGAAGTTAAAAATGACCCACAAATTCATTTGAAAAAAATGAGGTCACAAATGACCCAAAAATTCTTCTAAAAAGATGATGTCATGAATGACCTACATGCTCCTCTGAAAAGGTTGAGATCATGAATGACATTAAGACTTTTTTGGAAAAGATAAAGTAAAAAATGAGGTCAAGAATGACCTAAAAATTCATCAAAAAAATATGAGGTCACAAATAACCCAAAAATTCATCTAAAAAAGATGAGGTCATGAATGACCCAAAGACTCTTCTGAAAAAGATGAATCCAAAGATGAGGTCATGAATGACTCAAAAATTTATCTAAAAGATGATGTAAAAAATAACCCAAAAATTCACCTAAAAAAGATGAGATCATGAATGACCCAAAGACTTTTTTGAAAAAGATGAAGCCAAAGATGAGATAATGAATGACCCAAAGATTCATCTAAAAGAGATGATGTCATGAATAATCCTAAGACTCTTTTGAAAAAGATGAAGTCAAAGATGATGTTATGGATGCCCCAAAAATTCATGTGAAAAAAATGAGGTAAAAAATAACCAAAAAATTCATCTAAAAAGAAACGAGGTCATGAATGACCTAAAAGTTCATCTGAAAGAGATTAGGTCATGAATGGCCCTAAAACTCTTCTAGAAAAGATGAAGTCAAAGATAAGTTATGAATAACCTAAAATTTATCTGAAAAAGATGATGTCATGAATGAGTAAAGACTCTTCTAAAAAAGATAAATACAAAGATGAGGTCATGAATGACCCAAAAAATCATCTAAAAAAGATGAGGTCCTCAATAACCCAAAGATATTTGGAAAGATTAGGCCAAAGATGATGTCATGAATGAATCAAAGATCTAATGAAAAAATAAGTCATAAATGACCTGAAGATTAATTTGAAAAGATAAAGTTATGAATTACCCAAAGACTCATCTGAAAAAAGATGAGATCAAAGATAATATCATGAATGATCTAAAGATTCATATGAAAAAGATGTGAAGAATGACTCTAAAATTCATCTTGAAAGATGAAGTCAACAATGATCTTGAACTGAAAAAATAAGAGGTTACTCATGTGGAAAATATAAGGTTAAAGATAAGGTCATGAATGACAACAAGACTCATCAAGAAAGGATAAGGCCATGAATGATCGGAAAATTCATCTGAGACAAATGAGGTCATAAATGAGCTAAACATGAGGTCATGAATGACCCAAAGACTCATTTGTAAAAGATTTCTAGAATGCCCCCAAAATTCATCTAAAAAAGATGAGGTTAACAATGGACTCGAACTCTCGATCTGAAAAGGACAAGAAGTAGATCTTAAAAAGATGAGTAAAAAACTCATCTAAAAAGATAAGGTCAACAACAATCTCAAACTCTTGATCTGAAAAAGATGAGATCACTATGGTTGATCTGAAAAAGATGAGGTCAGCATGGTTAATTAAAATAAAAAAAGGATTGGGATGACTCATTCGAATAAGTCAATGTCTTCAAGAAGATAGCCTTTTAAGGCTAAGTATTGAAGTCATCCTTATTGACCACGTAAGTGAAGATGTCATTTTGAAAAAGGATGACCATGTCAAGAAGTATTTTATGCTAAGGATACTTTTGGCCAAGATTAGCTCAAGATGCCATAGACTTTGGTAAGAGGTGCCAGATCCATTTGAACCTACTGCACCAACTCGCAACCCCGACGGAATCGATTCCCATCATCTATCCTTTCAACCAATAGGGTATCGATATTATGGGGCCATTTCCACCAACGAGAGCACAAGAGAAATTCATTATAGTTGATGGGGAATATATCGCAAAGTGGATAGAGACAGAAGCTTAATGAAGATAACAAAGCAGGAAGTATGAACTTAATTTGGAAGAATAAAATTAGTAGGTTCAGGATCCCACATATATTGATCTTAGACAACATAATAAAGTGGTTGAATGGTGCACTAAAATAAGGATCCAACAAAACTACACAACAGTATATAATCCACTAGCTAATAGACAAACTGAGATCGCCAACAGGATTCATCCGACAATACCTAAAACATGATTAGAGCACTCAAAGTCTTATTGGGTGGAAGACTACCTAGAGTTTTATGAGCATACTGAACTACTCCAATGACCTCGATAGGTAAGACCCCATTTCATTTGGTGTATGGATTATAAACAGTGATCCCAACAGAAATTGAATAGGTCACTCTCGGAGTCAAAATATGCCATTGAAGCCAAGGGGGAATCTAGGGTCGTCAATCTCGACATACTTTAAGAAATGAGGGACCAGGCATTCTTACAAATTCAAGCTGCCAAGATCAGGATGTGGAGTGACTATAACAAAGGAATGAGGCTTAGGAATTTTCAAGTAGGGGGCAAACTTGATCCTAATTGGGAAGACCCATATAGGATTATCAAGATCTTGAAGCGAAGAACTTACAAATAGAAAGATTTACAAGCTCAAGATGAGTGAAACGAGTGCAAACGTTTTAAGTCACAAAACCAAAACAAAATTTCTTAGAAATGATATAAAAATCATAGCTAGATCTGAACAAGATCTCATAGAAATGATTTGAATAAGATCTCATAGCTAGATCTATCTGAACAAGACCTCACAAAAATGATCTAAAAAAAGTCATAACTATATCTAAATAAGATCATTGGGATGACCATTTTGAAAAGATAATCTTTTGAGGCTAAGTATTGAGGTCATTCTTGATGACCACATAAACGAAGATGTCATTCTAAAAAAGAATGACCATAAGCATTTTGATAGAGTGAAAGAATTTCAGTTGAATCCCTTCACATCCCCTCCAAGCTCGATAGAGAGGCATAACAACTCATAAAGGCTAGTTCATATTCTACATATAGATCATGTGCGATCTCAAACTCTCTTGATAAATTCAACATTGATCTCCCTGATTTTGACCTCGATCAAATGATAAATAGTCCTTGTCTAATTTCTCAAACAAGCGAATTGAAAAAGATCGAGCATCCGATCTTAAAAGGATCAACTCAAATTCAAAAAAATCAGTTAAGAAGATATAAAAAAGACCACATAATCTAAGAAGGATTGATGATTGGTCTAAGAGAACATTTATCTTAAAAAGACAAACCAGACAAACTAGTTGAATGAGTGGATGACCTGAATTTGAGCATGCTTAAAGACATAATTTTTGAGACAATTAAATGACCTAGAAACTAGGGAAATGATGATAGGAGAAATCCCAATTTACCATTTTAAGAAAAGACTCGTGTCTTTTTACATAGATCCCAACCCGGCCCGATTCACAGATCATTGATCATCTTGACATCCTTACATCAGGTCTATCAGATCATGACACTTGTCTCATATGGAGATGCCACGTCTATACCTTAACATTTATAAATTGTCCTCTTATAAGATAACTGGTATTTTTGACTTAGCCATTTAACTTGATCTAATTGACATAAAGACCTCGACCTAACTTAAGTATCGTAGAGTCTTATTTGGGGATGACCTCTACTAGCATAATGTGTGTTTGTCTTGTAGGTCTTTCCAAACTCAAATCATTACCTCTATTCTGGATCACCTCGACTCAAACCAAAGAGATTCAACCCGACCTAATCATAAAGTAATACTAATTCCCAAATCACAAACTACAATAAAACATCGCATTGAGCATCTTTCGGGGGAGGAGATGAGTTCTCAAGAAGACGCACTGTTGTTTGACGATGACTAATGTTGAAGGGAGTTTAGTGAAGAAGATCAAGTCGAGGGGATATCTCGTACAAGTCCACCTATTGAACAATACAAGAATGAAATCCAAATCAAGAAATAGTTTTTATTTTGCTTGAAGTTCAATTATTGTGTTGTGTAATACAGTTTTTAATAAAGGATTATTTTCTCTCTAAATATAGTCTCGTGCATATAGGATATTTATATCTATAGTACATTAAAAATTGATGTGTCAATTTTTATTTTATGTTGCGTGTTCGGTGTGATAACATAAATTGAAACAACATAAACTGAAACATACGAATCTAATTAATTAATTAAAAAATTATAAGAATTAAGATAATAAATTTTAATAAATTAAATTTGAATAAACTTTAATAATTCAACTAAAATCAAATATCGATTAAATCATAATTTGAGTATGATGCAAATCTTGATTGCATCCGTGATAATAAATAGAAAATAAAGTAATGAAAATAAGAGTGCAGTAGGACAATGGACAGGTAGTGGGGTGGTAGCCTAATGTGATGTTGTGAAGTGGATGAATAGAAGGGGGGTTTTGCAGTGGGAGGTAGGGGGCCCGTCCTTGTCTGTTAGGTAACACCACTGTGTAGATACTACGGGTGGGGGTGGCACGCATGAAGCAGACGTGGGAAGGGTATCTTGATTCTGCCACCTCAATCCATGTGCACAAGTGCCCATGCATTTGTTAATGGTTATGGACTCTTTCCTTTTGCATCATATCATCAATATATGCAAGCACTAAGGCCATCTCCAATCACACACCAAAACACCAAATTTGGTGTAATTCCATCTCCAATGGAACACCAAATGTTACACCAAATTTAGTGTAATGTATATATTCCCATTTTACCCTCAAAATTCTTCTACTCCCAATTTTAATTCCATTTGTATCATATATTATATATTTAATTAATTTATAATTTATTTTTATTTATTCAATTTTAATTTTTCTATTATTTTGGAATAGCATTTATAGTGATTAATTATCATAATTAACAAATAATTAACATTTGTAATAAATTATAATAATTAAAATAATAAATAAATACATTAAAATAACATTACTTGCATAAAATTCAAAAATAAAATACAACATAAATATTAAAAACTAAAATTTAAAAAATAAAATACTACATAAAACTAAAGACAATAATTTAATAATCTGGTAAATCATTTTTGGATAGATCATTTTCGGGTTCTACAAGATCATCAAAATATTGACCAAAAGAACCAAAGCTACTTTGAGATTCTTGGCTATGTTGTTGAGCTCTTTTTAGCATAATTATTGATTGTTCATTTTGAAAAAACTCACGTAGATTCGGATCATTTATGGAATTTAAATCTTTTAATAAAATCTTATTCTCCTCCCGATATTCTACCATAGCCAATTTCTTTGACTCATTTTGAGCTCGAATCATCTGGATTTGACAAAATTGTTGTCTATCCTCACTTCCCTGTTTGAAAAGTTCAGCGACTTGTTGATGTTGGTGTCTGATAGCTTCAAAAAATTTCGTGCTTTCTTCCTCATTTTTCCTTTTTAGTTTCGCCTTCTTTACTCCAATCGGTCGTTGAGTTGAAGTACCATCAACATTTTCTTCATTTATATTAAGAGAAAATGAAGACAATCCTTGAGATGCTGATTATGATGATGTGTGGTCCTCTGAAAGGGGAGACTCTGAATTTGATGATGCATTGTTACAACTTTGGCTTTGAAAGACTGGTTTTGATATGTTAATCTCATTTCCAAATTTTTTAGTATCTTTAAGAATGGGCCAAACGTGATCAAATTTGAACCCTTTCTTGAAATTCTTATCTTCTTGTAACATCATTTTGGCTCGAAAAAATTGCAAAATAATATAAATATGAATAAAAAGAATCTTTGAATCCAATATATACAAGTAAACAATATAAATAATACTCACAACATCTTGTTCTGATGCACCACTAAGATGAAGATTTTCCACTTGTCGAATGCATCCCCTCATTTTGCCAGTTAAGGCCATAATAACTTGCATGCGAGATTGCAAAGACCTTTTAGGGCGATACTGAGTGATAGAATCTAATTTTGTATTGTTATACTCACTCTCAACTCGAGACCAAAATTGCTCTTTTGACTGGTTTATACCTATAATTAGATTTTGGGAAATTTCAAGATATATATGACACAAGTGCAAGTCTTCCTCATGTGAGTATGAAGTAGATCGCTGACAATTACTCATTTTAAGGAGAAACTGGAGAAATGAAAGCTAAAGTGAAGAAATTGAAGGTAAGATACAAATAAGTGTGGCATGCTATTTATGCAAAGAAGTGGAGATTTTGGATATGGATTGTACGGTTGAGATGTCAATGAAATCCAATCTAACGGTTGAGATAGTTTAATATTACAAATATCTTATCTTTGTTGAAAGTGGAGATTTTGGATATGGATTGTACGGTTGAGATGTTAATGAAATCCAATCTAACGGTTGAGATAGTTTAATAGTACAAATATCTTATCTTTGTTGAAAGTGGAGATTTTGAATATGGATTGTATGGTTGAGATGTTGATGAAATCCAATCTAACGGTTGAGATAGTTTAATAGTACAAATATCTTATCCTTATTGAAAGTGGAGATTTTGGATATGGATTGTATGGTTGAGATGTTGATGAAATCCAATCTAACGGTTGAGATAGTTTAATAGTACAAATATCTTATCTTTATTGAAAGTAGAGATTTTGGATATGGATTGTACGGTTGAGATGTTGATAAAATCCAATCTAATGGTTGAGATAGTTTAATAGTACAAATATCTTATCTTTGTTGAAAGTGGAGATTTTGGATATGGATTATACGGTTGAGATGTTAATAAAATCCAATCTAACGTTGAGATGTTAATAAAATTCAATCTAACGGTTGAGATAGTTTAATAGTACAAATATCTTATCTTTGTTGAAAATGGAGATTTTGGATATGGATTGTATGGTTGAGATGTTGATGAAATACAATCTAACGGTTGAGATAGTTTAATAGTACAAATATCTTATCCTTATTGAAAGTAGAGATTTTGGATATGGATTGTATGGTTGAGATGTTGATGAAATCCAATCTAACGGTTGAGATAGTTTAATAGTACAAATATCTTATCCTTATTGAAAGTAGAGATTTTGGATATGGATTGTACGGTTGAGATGTTGATGAAATCCAATCTAACGGTTAAGATAATTTAGTATAGATATATTATCTTTCTAGATATTTATATTCAACAATGATAAAAGCCTATACTAAACTTTTGTAATACTCATTCTTTGCTAATATTCACTCTTTGCTAATACTCATCCTTCCATATTCCTACACCAAAAAATGAATTCTGATGTTGGAGGTCCCTCTCATGTTTCTTCTTCAACTTATTCATCATCCACTTATAGTGATACTGATGCACAAATTATGCTTGAGCTTCAAGCAATTGATGTAGAACAAGAAACTTTATTTCGTATGTTTTCCAACACTAGCCTCATTCTTGCTCACTGTCTCATTTAACAAAATAACCAACACATCCATGGAGGCTCGATTCCTGGTCATATAGTGATCAATCGTGAATGGGAGAAGACTGATAGAAATTTATTTAACGACTATTTTGCTGAGAACCCACGTTATAATGAAGCGATGTTTCGACGGCGATATCGAATGTCCCGAAGTTTATTTCTTCACATTGTTAGGGCAGTGGAAGGTCATGACAGGTACTTTGTGCAGAAAAGTGATGGAATAGGTAAACTCGGATTATCTACTTTTCAAAAGATAACATCCATATTACGAGTGTTGGCATATGGTATAGCAGCAGATGCTACTTATGAGTATATTAAAATAGGGGAATCCACAGTAATTGAAAGTTTGAAAAGATTTTGACGTGCTATCGTAGAGGTATTTGCAGATCGGTATTTAAGAGCACCTAACGCTAATGATGTTTCTAGGCTACTCCATTTGGTAAAACAACGTGGTTTTCCAGGAATGTTGGGTAGTCTAGATTGTATGCATTGGAAATGGAAAGCTTGTCCAACGGCTTGGGCAGAATAATATACAGGTCGTAGTGGATCCCCAACTATTATCCTTGAAGCTGTGGCGGATTATGATCTTTGGATATGGCACGCATATTTTGGGTTGCCAGGGTCAAATAATGATATTAATGTTTTGGAGGCATCTCATCTTTTTGCTAACATCGCCAATGGTATTGCTCCTCCTGCTCATTATGTCATTCAAGAAAAAGAATATGATATGGGTTATTACCTAGCTGATAGTATCTACCCCAAATGGTCTACTATTGTACAAACAATTCATGATCCACGTGGTCCAAAAAGAAATTTATTTGCAATGAAACAAGAAGGATAAAAAAAAGACGTGGAACGTGCATTTGGAGTTTTGCAATCACGGTTTGCAATTGTGGCAAGATCGGTACGTTTTTGGAAAAAATATATATTACATGATATAATGACTACATGCATTATTATGCACAATATGATAATCGAGGATGAACGCGATGTTGATGCACCGATCTAAGATTGGATGGAAGCGCCAACTCCGAAAGTTGAGATGGTTATAGATGAAAATGATCATTTTCAAGAATTTCTTACTCGACATAGATAAATCAAGAATAAAGATGTTCACTTTGCACTTCGAGATGCATTAATTGATCATTTATAGGATGAATATACTAATTCTGATAATTAAATAACCAAAATATATTAGTCTTTATATTTGTTTTGTGAAAGTTTTTTTGTTCTACATAGTGTGCAATGTAGTATTTTTCTTTATTGTGATATTAATTGTAATGCTTATTTTTGTAATATAATCAATAAATGTAATATTAATTATATATAATTTTTTATTTAGTAGAATTAGTACTAATAAATATAAATAATTAAATAACTTTATAAAAAAAATAAGTGATAATTGAAAAATAAAAAAATAGAATAAAATATTTATTTGGTGTAGTGATTGGAAATAATTTTGACCAAATTACACCAAAAACTAAATTTGGTATAAAACTTACACCAAATTTGATGCAATGGGTTGGAGATGGTCTAAGTCCCCACCCAACACAACCCACTAATTAAGGTCCCATTGGCCAGTTTGAATTATGGTTTTTACATCACTCCTTAATTCATGAATTTCCCAAATACTAAAAATTAAATTTGCCAAACATATGATGACCGTAATTCTAATCAATCCCTTAGGCTTTGTTTTGTGTTATTTCCAATTTTTTGGAAAAAGAAAAAGAGGAAATGTATATTGAGAAGTCAAATTGACGAATGTGTGAAAATTATAAATATGTTTGTATAAATTGTTGGGAAATGATGATATGACATATTTCTATAAATATTATATTTGAATGTGTTGGGTTTTATTTTGAAAAGACACTTTTAATTTTAGGTGTGTATTGTTTTATTATGTTAGTGGTGTCACATCAATCTATAACTATAAAGTATACGGCTATTTTATTGAAATAATAATTGATAAGTAAATATTTATATTAATATAATAATTTGTGTGTACTTAATTATTAATGCAATTGTTCCTAATAATGTATAGGTGTATTCATAAGTATGTACATATGTATACAATTGCATATATATATATATATATATATATATATATATATATATATAGATAGATAGATAGATAGATATAGATATGTATAATGATATTAATATATTTGTATTTATGTATCTATATACATTTATATATTATTTTATACATATATCTGTATGAATATATACATAAATTTGAATTTTTAAATATATATATATCATTTCACTTATATATATACATCTATGATATGTGTTTGTAATTATTATTTTTTGCAAAAAACAATTATTAAAAATACATGTGTATATATATAAATTTGTTCACCAAAGTACATATATAACAAATTTACTATGTCCATATATAACTAACATATTTGGAAGAAAAAAAATTGGGAGGAAGGGGGACATATATTGGGTAATATATGGAGGATAGAATTACGTTTAAATAAGTTGTTGGAAAATGATTATATGATTTATTTCCATAAAAATTGCATTTGGATGCGTTCTATTTCATTTTTGAGAAGACATTTCGAATTTTAGGTGTCTTACCAGTGTTGTTTTACTATAATTAGTATTGTCACATTAACAATTAATGTAATAAAATATAATATTTTTAATTTAGAATTAATCAACTACCGTATATTGAGGGGTAGTGAAAAATATAGGTAGAAGTGCAAGTGGGGGTTGCATTTTTCATCCCCACTTGCGCTTTCAAAATTTTATTTATTTTTTTAAAGGAATTTTTGAAAGAGCAAGGTAGAATTGCGCCTTCAAAAAAATATTTTTTTAAATACTAAGAATGTTTATATATATATATATATATATATATATATATATATATATATATTATATATATATATATATATAGATAGATAGATAGATAGATAGATATAGATATGTATAATGATATTAATATATTTGTATTTATGTATCTATATACATTTATATATTATTTTATACATATATCTGTATGAATATATACATAAATTTGAATTTTTAAATATATATATATATCATTTCACTTATATATATACATCTATGATATGTGTTTGTAATTATTATTTTTTGCAAAAAACAATTATTAAAAATACATGTGTATATATATAAATTTGTTCACCAAAGTACATATATAACAAATTTACTATGTCCATATATAACTAACATATTTGGAAGAAAAAAAATTGGGAGGAAGGGGGACATATATTGGGTAATATATGGAGGATAGAATTACGTTTAAATAAGTTGTTGGAAAATGATTATATGATTTATTTCCATAAAAATTGCATTTGGATGCGTTCTATTTCATTTTTGAGAAGACATTTCGAATTTTAGGTGTCTTACCAGTGTTGTTTTACTATAATTAGTATTGTCACATTAACAATTAATGTAATAAAATATAATATTTTTAATTTAGAATTAATCAACTACCGTATATTGAGGGGTAGTGAAAAATATAGGTAGAAGTGCAAGTGGGGGTTGCATTTTTCATCCCCACTTGCGCTTTCAAAATTTTATTTATTTTTTTAAAGGAATTTTTGAAAGAGCAAGGTAGAATTGCGCCTTCAAAAAAATATTTTTTTAAATACTAAGAATGTTTATATATATATATATATATATATATATATATATATATATATATATATATCTTTGCTTTATATAGATATAATTAATATATAAATTTGTGGGGAGTGGGATGTAGTTAAGGATTATTGATATTCAATACAAATGCAAAAGAGAAAATTAAAATATTTATACATATATTTTAGATAAATATATATATATATATATATATATATAATTATATATATACATATATTTTAGATAAATATTTTTTATTTTAATAATAAATAACATAAAGTTATATTGTTTTTTTTACTTAAGCTATAATATGTATGTAAATATTTTAATAAAGATAATAACAATACTATTTTTGCTTCATAATCACATAATTAATTTTTTGAATAATAATTACAGTATTGAGTTTAAAAGTTTTGAAAAATACAAGAATAAAAAAAATACTAAAAGTGACAACCAGTGCCACACATACGTTGGTGGCGTTGTCGTCTGTCTCGACGTCCACCCTGAGCAGCAGCAGTATCATGTGATTGATTTTGGGTCAGATTATCAACATATGTACTATAGTTTAAATTAAAGCTCGACTGACCTGACGAAGTTGTGGAGCTCATGATAATCGTTGTCTAGATGTGGAAATACAACAGGCAAGATAATAAAATCTTCACGTCTAGAATGGTGTCCTAGATGCTGCTGAACAAACGGTGTCTGCGCCATGTCTAAATTTGAATTGAGTAGTGTAGAGAATGACATCGTAAATGGTGACATACCCCAATACGGAGTGAATGAGTCATCCGGTTGTACCTGTTGAGGCACATAATAGTCGGCGATGCTATCCAAACCGTGTGATACACGATGTGTCGAGGTGGATGGACCTGCCTCATTTGCTACACTAGACATAAGTGGATGAGGAATGTCGTAAGATGTAGAAGCATGGCTAGTAAATGCACCCCGTGTCGAGGTAGAGGGACCCGCATCATCTACTACTCTAGTACGCCTCCTCGTCCTCTGGCTGTGTCTTGTGGTGGTGGTGGTATTGGTATATTTACAACATCTTGTTGTCTACAAAGTAGGCGTCTGAGATCATCAGTGGCGTGTATAGTTTTACTTCTCAACTGCATAAGTGAAGCTATATCTTGCTCGTTCGCGCCATCAGCACTAAGTCTAATCCTCTCGACTGCCATACTCTAAAATACGTGTAAAAAAGGAATAATATTAAAGAATATAATAAATATGATGCATACACATTATAATTTTTTTTATTAATGAATGTCTTACTATACCTTCCAAATCTGATATATGTGAAGGCTGGTATCCCTCATCCACACGCAAATGGGATGGTGATATCAGACGGCGTGTAATGCCATTGTATCAATCCATATAGCGAGACTCAGTACTATCGGACCCAATAATGGGAGGGTTGACGATAATAAATTGATGTCTATTTGCCTATTGCGACACATACTCCCGGTGATATCGAGTTCAATCCTCTTCACTGTGTCCCCTACAGTCTGCATCGTGTAAAGTCTGCTCATGCGCTGGTATATCTAGTGGGATGTACTGTCGCATGCCAAACTGGCGCATGACCCGCTCTGGGTGATGGAACTCCACGATAGCGTAGTTGATCAATGGACAACGAGATCTCTACAGTGGCGTATTACACCTTAAACCCAACACCATAATATTCGATGAACTCATATCATATGGTTCCCATATAAACTACAATTATAAAATACATAAATTTGAATTATTTGTACATATATGAAAAGAAAAATCAAATCAAATTTAAACAAGTGCCTTAAATTCTACTCACCTCTCTATCAGTCATCCTGTCTAATATATCCCTAATAATCCTGATCGAATGACTCGCTGTACACATGAAGCTGTAATATTGCATCCACCTATATGTATATAAAAACAATCATGAAATAATAATTACAAAATAATAGTGGAAGTAGAAGCTCATTATCATTAGCAGTAATAAATGGGCTCATACCTTGCACCATATGGAGGAAGTGAAAACTCATGATCATTAGCGCCGATGAGTGGGCCCATATTTACTCACGAACGTAATCATCTTGGCACCAATGTGGTAATTGGAGACCATGCCCATATCTACAAAAATATATATTAATCAAATGAAAATGGCAAACATACTGATATGACATAAGAAAGTAACAACACTAATATAAAATTTACCTGTAGAAGCACCATCGCACCACCAATAACGTTCTTATCTTTATCCGATGCAGTGCACAACTCATAATACATGAAAAACAGTACTGTACTGCCCCAACTGAAATAAACAACATCCTTAATCTGCTCCATATTCTGTAGATATAGCAACGACACCCCATTACCTGATGAATCAGGACACATAATGCTACCGAGTAGAATCAATGCACATCCGTGTGCATATCGCTCCAACTCATTATGGGGAGTGTCATCTGTCACTGGGTTAGTCTGAAGATAACCCCTCAAGGCACTCAACAATATACGCCTACCCCTAAACTGCTGTGAACTGGGTCGAAATCCTAAGTAATGGTGGCAATAATCCTGCCACTGCTCGGTAGATCTCATCGGATCAACTCCAATAACAGGTTGACCATCTATTGGTAAACCCTAAAAACTGCAACATCCTGTAGTGTGACTGTCACCTCACCCATGCGAAAATGAAATGTATGAGTCTCAGGTCGCCATCTCTTGACTAGAGCAGTAATCAAATAAAAGTTCATATCAAAGTGTCCACATCGGTAGACACCATAGAATCCCATATCATACAGAAGATGAACTACACGAGGATGCAATGCACCCTCTCCACCATAAGACTCCAAAATGGTGCGCCTGTGTGCCTAACTATAAGTGTCCTATCAACCGCACCAGTAAATACACTCTCTGAACGGTGAATAGTCTGTCGGGATAAAACTGTCGTATCCGTGGACCATATACAGAAATAATATCCATCCTGTTTACAAATGAATAACAATATGTGTGAAGGATAATTTTTTTAACAACATCACATGAATGTTTACATATAATATGAAATTTAACCATATGGTTCACAACAATTAAACACAAATTTTAACATATAACATGAAATTGTACATGAAATTTTAATATATAACATGAAAGTTCATATCAAAGTGTCCACATCGGTAGATGCCATAGAATCCCATATCATACAAAAGATGAACTACACGAGGATGCAATGCACCCTCTCCACCATGAAGACTCCAAAATGGTGCGCCTGCGTGCCTAACTATAAGTGTCCTATCAACCGCACCAGTAAATACACTCTCTGAACGGTGAATAGCCTGTCGGGATAAAACTGTCGTATCCCGTGGACCATATACAGAAATAATATCCATCCTGTTTACAAATGAATAACAATATGTGTGAAGGATAATTTTTTTAACATCACATGAATGTTTACATATAATATGAAATTTAACCATATAGTTCACAACAATTAAACACAAATTTTAACATATAACATGAAATTGTACATACATCATTAACAACAGTTAAATATAACATCATTACAAAATTATTTCATACAAATAAGGATTATTACTCCCGCATAAGAGCAAATACTAATCTAACTGTAATGACATCATCTATACTGGGAAGACAAAGCTGTTCCACGTTCTGTTGCACTGACCCTTTGCCTTGCCCGCGCTTGTTGTCTAGCACGTGTCTAAGGCCAATCTATCTCGTTAGGAATTCGAGTAGTAGTATTCCGTCCACGATGATTCTGAATCCGCAATGATGGATTGTGCCACAACTTGAAAGGGGGTGCATCCAAATAAACTTCATCTGGCAAAGGCTCAAACTTTCCTTTGTAAGTATCTACATAAGAACCAGTGCTATAGTGCAATTTCATGAATGTTGCTGGATTAACTCCAAAATGCCGGCAAGTATGTATTGTATGCGAGCAAGGTATTCCAAATTGACTCCAATTACTGCATGAACACTCCATTGACCTCAGTTTTGCGATGTGTGTAAAACTCTTGGATGATCCTGGTCAATGTATTATGACAGATACGATTGATCTGTGTAATTAAACATATATACAATATGCTCTATAGATAGGTTCTTCCAACTCTCATACCTTTGTAATATATTATCAGGACATGGTTGGTTATTCTCCACCATTCGACGACCTTTGGATAGTCGATCGAGAAAATGTTTAACAACATGATGGACCGTAATCTATACAATAGCATTGATTGGGAGCTGTCGTGCACCTTTCAACATTCCATTAATGCATTCTGATATATTTGTTGTCCGAATGCTACATCGCCATCCTTCATCATAAGCCAGAGTCCACTGACATTTATCTATATTCTCTAAGTATGCATGTGCATCCTCGTTAAGAGCCTTTATTTTTTCCATTACCTTATCAAATTGTCTAATTGTCAATTGTGAACCAGTTGTATAACATAAATCCCTTAATGCAATACTCTTGAACCGCTTGTTGAAGTTAAATGACACATGCCTTAAGCAAAAATGATGCACCCTGCGAGGTGGTGTGAAATCAGGTATGTATTGAATAGCTTCAAGTAGGCCACTATATCGATCAAAAATCAAACAGACACCCTCAACCCCGTGGACAACATACATAAACAACATATGCAAAAACCATCTCCAAGATGTAAATGTTTCTTCATCAACAACTGCAAAAGCTAGAAGCAAAACCTGTTGATTTGCATCTATCCCTACAACAATCAACAACTTGTGTTTGTACTTTGTGTAAAGATATGTTCCATCAACACATATTATTTTACGATAATTTTGGAACCCATCGATACATGGCTTGAATACCCAGAATATATATTTCATTATTTTCTTTTCTGCAAACTCGGTGTCGATGTGATGCCACTCCACAATTGTGCCTGAATTTCATTTTTGCAAAGCTCCCAAATACTTAGGCAATTTTCTAACTGAGCTCTCCCAAGTGCCATAAATATTTTCCCTTGTGCGTTTCAAACCATGTCAGGCCTTATGATATGAAATTTCATACTGATACTTCTCTTTCACATTTTGTTGGACATACTTAATCTCATAGGCTGGGTCACACTGAACTATGATAATAAGTAACCTTGTGATCATGTTTTTACATAGGTTGTGATGATCCACAAAACAGAATTCATAAGACATGTATGAGGGCCTCCCCACTTGGTGATTTTCCATAAATCGAGCTTTGCTTTCAATGATGCTCGAAACCCTCAATTACACCACATGGTTGATGTACTTTAGCTGCATTCCAGTTTTTATAATTTTGGTGTACTTTCAACCACCCGATACTCATGTCTGACAACTCGTACAGAGTAATCTTTAACTGAAGCTTGCAGAATTTTTTTGTCTTTGAATACCATACCCTTTTCAAGCTCTCCAATACTAGAGTCATAAAACTTTCCTCTATTTGGAATATCAATAGAATCCACAAGTATTTTTAGGTAACATGTGGTGAAGAATGGTATAGTACGATTAGAGTTATATTTATTTGTTGTTGAGGGCAATGAGATATAAACTGGCACTTGATGTTAGGACGAGTTGCCCTCATCATGTTGCTCTTACATCTCTTTCAAATCATCAATTTCGACCCCATCACCACCACCACCATCATCATCATCATCATAATCACCATCATCTTCATCAGCAATTTCATCGGGTTCAGAATCAATATATTCTTCAGCACCAAAACTATCAACAAGTGGCTCGAATAATTCATCAGTGTATGCATTATACGACTCTATATTTGTACCTTTAAAATGCTCTTGACTAGAGTTTGAAGCACATGCATTAAACTCATTGATGCCAACACTTGCCATACCTTGCATCACTGTAGTCATTTCAAACACACTATCATCTCTTAAAAATGATGCATATTGATAATACTCATTGTTTGTTGGTATCTCAAGCACAGTATTATGAATATTTTGTTCTGCCTCAACATAAAATTCTACAAATTGATTTTCTCTTCCCGGATCTAAGAAAAATTACAATCCTTCGTCATCAGTTATTGATATTAGTTGTGATATATTACCGCAACAGTACTTACCAAATAATTTTAATAAGAACTGTTTATCATCAACGCCTGTAATCTGATACACTTTCAATAATAATTCAGAAAATCTTGTCCTACGAGACATTTTTCTACCTCCAATTGCAGGGCGATCATATGTCACTCAATTAACATCTTGTATAATTTGACCACCAAAGTATACCATAACATCGATATTGTTTATGTTTGTCATAACAACATCAAAATAAGTATTAATATTTAAAATTTAAATAATAATTTCAAAAATATAATATTTAATTAAGATTATCATAGTTATGAGAAAGATTCCCTAAATAGTTCAATAATTTTTAACTCACATTTTCAAGTCAAATAACAAATATAAAATATAATATACAAAAAAAATACAAACATTAGCTTCTCCACATATAAAATATGCTATTAAAAATGTAATTGCATATGTCATTATAAAAAATAATATTAATAACATTTCAATACAATAAAATTTATTTTTTCAATATAATAATACATCTACTTCACAATTATTACAATAAAATATATACATTATAATTAAAATATGATACTTGTAAGTCACACTCAAAATATGATCCTCGTCGTATTTTAATCTCTCGCGTACTAACCTGAACAAAAATATATAAATATTAATTAGTCAATTTTTTTAATTAAAAAATTAAAAAAAATAATAACAATATTACTTACCAAAAAAAGAGAAAATAGACATCAAGAAGGTAGGAGATTGGAGAATCCGAAAAATAAAAGAGAAAATGACGGAAAAAAAAGCCAATAGAGAGAGGCCGAGAGAGAGCGCAATCTATGGTTGCGCTTTCTCTCACATTGCAGGAAGCGCAACCTAGGGTTGCGCTTCCTATTAGAATAAAGTGAAAGCGCGATCCTCACATGCGCTTTCATGCATTTTCTTAACGCCTCACCCAATCACGATAAAATGTTAATTATTTTTTAAATTTACTATTTTTAATTAAATTAGTCCACATCAACCTATATTATAGAATTTATGATTATTTAATTAAAATAATGAATAATAAGTAAATATTTCCACTAATACAATGATATGTGTACTTAATTATTTATGCAGTGGTTCCTAATTATATAAATATGTAAATAATGATTAGATTGATACATATATAAGTCTATACATAAATAGGTGTATTTATAAATATGTACATATGTATACGATTGAATATATATATATATATATATATATATATATATATATATATATGTATAAAGATATTAGTACATGTATTTGTGTACATATATACATTTATACATTTATATATTATTGTATACGTATATCTGTATGAATATATACATAAATGCGAATTTTGAGTATTTATATATGAATCATTTCATATATATACATATATATATATATATATATATATATATATATATATATATATATACTCTCGTGAATAGATCTATATATAGACACATATGTATTTCTAATTATTTGTGGATAATTAGATATACATGTCTAGATATATGTTGATATATATATATATATATATAGCAAATTTATACAAACATACATATATGTCCATAAGTAACTAACACAGTTATAAATATATGAATATATATGTTGATAAAAGATTATAACAATATATACACACCAATATATAAACGTAAAATTATATAAATATGCACATACACACATATATATAAGCATATTATACATATATATAAATTATATCTACATATTGAATATGTTAGGAAATAATTGGCCCAAATTTTCTAAAATAAACAATTGATGTGGCCTAAATTTGATTGGATGATTGAGTCCAAGAGATTTGGGCTATCATGCTAAGTATTTGGCTTGCACGTTTAGCTAAGCTTAATGGGTTGTCAAGTGGTTGTGGTGGTATGGTTAGCCGAGCTGAGAGGAATGGGCTGAGCTGAATAGCTTTTGATTGTAGTAGCCAAGCTGAATTGTTCAAGTAGTAGAGTGTAATGACCGAATGGTGTCTGGACTAAGTTGTTCCTACATCAACTTTGATTTATTAGACACGTCAGGTCCGAGCAGACTGACCTGAGCTGACCTAATTGGACCTAATCTGATACGCTTATAATGCAAATTTCGTTGTGTACAAAAATTACAAACAAAAAAAAATAGTACAAATGAAATTTTATTGAATTTGTTGAAAATATGTGGATACAATCTCTATTGATCCTCTTTTTCTTCTCTTCAAAAACATTGACTTTGTCGATTTGATAATTTTTTGATGGAATTGACCATTCGATCTCCTCCAAGGTTGATTTGATATTCAATAACGTTAATTCGGTAGTTTAACAATTTATTCTCGAATTAAATATTATATAATTTTGATGACCTCCGCGATGAACGTCTTACTTTTTGCCTTGAACACCGTAGATCTCCTTGAATTTGATGGATTTAGGTTGAGAGAACTTCCTCCAATACCTCTCTTACTTGGACTTCTTCTTCTTCTCAACTTGTGTTTTAACTTTTTGGAGATGACCTCAATTTATACTTGTAGGACGAGAGCTCTTGCCATCTTTACTTGATAACATGGGAGGCTTTGATTGGTTCTTCCTGATTTAATGGATATTTACTGTTTTAATCACAAGATGTGATTTGAATTACCAAAATATTGTATTCACTTTCATAATTTGCAAGATATGATCTTCATTACCAAAATATTATAATTTGACACATGGTAATATTTAATTTTTAAATATCTTATTTAATCTTGGAATTCAATGATAATTTTAAAAATAAATAAAAATATAAAATTGATAAATTAAAATATATTACACATAACAATTCATAATTTGTTGCAAATTTTTCTTGTCTATAAATGCCTCCTCAAAACTTGTTGACGTGCATTTGTTTTGACGGATGCAAAAAGTGAATAAGTCTCGAACTCTTTCATCAAGAAAATCAAGTCACAACAATTTACTTGAACTCATTTAAAATATAAAGATATTTTAAACTTATATCGAGGAGTTCTTCTGTTGAATTGATTGATACTTGTAGATAGTTTATCCTCATATGAAGGAGTTCTTCAATTGAGTTGATTTGAATTTGTAGATAATTTATTCTCATATCAAGAAGTTCTTGACTTGATTTGACTTTGTAAACAGTTTATTCTCATATCAAGAAATTCTTGACTTGAATTTATTTGAAATTTATAGATAGTTTATACTCGTATCAAGGAGTCTTGACTTCAATTTATTCAAAATTTATAGATAGTTTATGCTCATATCAAGGTATCTTGAATTTGAATTTGATAAATAGTATAAAAGGTCTATAAATCAAATTTAAATAAAGATTCATTGATATGAATATAAACTATCCAACAAATTTCAAATTCAAATTGAAGACTCATTGATATGAGTATGAATTATCCAACAAATTTCAAATTCAAATTGAAAACTCATTGATATGAGTATGAATTATCCAACAAATTTCAAATTCAAATTGAAGACTTCTTGATATAGTATAAATTATCTGTAAATTTTAAATTCAAATGAAGACTTCTTGATGCGAGTATTCAATTAGTGCTTCATTTGATTTAATTTGTATACCTTTTATGCTCATATAAAGGAGCTTTACTGACAGTTTATGCTCTTACCAATGAACACTTGAAAGGACTTCAATTTAAAAAATTTAGATAGTTTATGCTCGTATCTAGGAGCATTGCTGACAATTTATGCTCATACCAAGGAGCAGATAGTTTAGGCTCATATCAAGGAGCACTTGAGTAGAATTTGTTTTGAAAATTCTAGATAGTTTATGTTCGTATCTAGGAGTACTGAAAAGTTAAAGATGATTCCACTTCTTTTTCTTCATTTGTTGGAAATTGGCTTTCAACAACTTCAGTTCCATGCTTTGTTTCTTTTGATTGGAATTTGAGTGAAGACATGAGACGCCATCTTCATTTACCCTCTTTAAGTGGAATTTGAGTTAAGCATGGAATGGCGCATTCATTTGCCCCTTTTGGAACGTTGCCTTCATTTGCTCCCTTTGAATGGAATTTGAGTGAAGACATAGAACGTTGCCTTCATTTTCCCTCTTTAGATGGAATTTGTGTGAAGACATTGAACACTGCCTTGTTGTTTTCTTTGAATAGAATTTGACTAAAGACATAGAATACTGCCTTCGTTGTATTCTTCAAGAAGTTAATATATGACTTGATGTAAGAAATTTGACATTTGTGAACATGGAGTGTTTTTCTTTCATCTCCATTTGAACTTCAAACTTGATTTGCAAAAAGAAGAGATAAGAGACAAAGATTGTCCCACCGGGCATATAAAAAATTTGTAACATAAATTTCGTTGTTTGTAAAAATTACGAACAAGAAAAATAGTATAGGTGAAATTTTAATGAATTTGTTGAAAATATGTAGATACAATCTCCGTTGATCCTCTTATTCTTCTCTTCAAGAAAGACTTTATAGATTTTGTAACTTCTTGATGGAATCAACCCTCCGATCTCCTACAAGGTTGGTTTGATTTTCAATAACATTAATTCGAGGGTTTAATAATTTAATCTTGAATTAAATATTATAATTTTGATGGCCTCCGCGATGAACGTCTTACTTTTCGCCTTGAACACCATAAATCTCCTTGAATTTGATGGACTTTGGTTGAAAGAACTTCTTCTAATACCTTTCTTACTTGGACTTCTTTTTTTTCTCAACTTGTGTTTTAACTTTTTTGAGATGACCTCTATTTATACTTGTAGGACGATGGCTTTTGTCATTTTTACTTGATGACATAGGAGGCTTTGATTGATTATTCATGATTTGATGGACATTTACTATCTTAATCATAAGATGTGATTTGAATTATCAAAATATTATATTCACTTCCATAATTTACAAGATACGATTTTCATTACCAAAATATTATAATTTGACATATGGTAATATTTAATTTCTTTATCAATAAAATGTCTTATTTAATCTTGGAATTCAATGGTAATTTCAAAAATAAATAAAAATATAAAATTGATAAATTAAATATATTACACATATTAATACATAATTGACTGCAAATTTTTCATGTCTACAACCCTCTTTCTTGAAAGAACTGTGGGCTGAAAACTTGGTCATCTTTTATAATTTTACTATAAGTCTATTTACTGGGCGGATAAAGAAATATGAATTCTACCTTAAATAAATTACTGTATGAACGGATAACTTGCTTTTTAATGTTTATCCATGATCGGTAACAAAATCCTTCTCTTATTCAATTGTCTTGCTATCTTGGTTCTTGAGGTATGTTTTTAGATTACCCGCTTTATATTCCAACACTCTCAATTCTCATATTATTCTTATAAGTTTTTATTGACTTAAGTATCGGAACATTTTGTTAGGCAACCCCTAGCACTTATAACCCCATTGTCTTGCAGGTACTTTTGAACATTGATTGAAGGTGTTGATTTGGAATTTTTTGATACCTACAATTTTGGTACTCATCAACGGAGTGAAATAGTTGTGCTGGGAATTCATGTTTGAATCTCTATCTTAACTCTGGCAACGGTGGTTGGGTTGCCAATATTACCTTGAGTTTATCCTACCCTAAATGATCAATGTGTCATTATGATCGAGAGTTCTGTGTTCTTAAAGGAGAAAACGTGAAAAGAAGAAGAAGTTTGTGAAATATGAAAGTAGAACTATGGCCTCTCTAATTATTTGGAAGATATCTGTTTCGCGATATTGTACTTTGTAGCGCGTAGTGGCCATTGTCGAAGAAATTCCGTCTTTAGTGCGCGATGAATCAATTAAATTGGACCCAAATTTCACTTGATAACATATAAATAGATTTATGGAAAAGTGTCAACTAAGTTAATCTTCACTTGTTATTGGATACGATTAAAATATGTTTAGAACTTAAATTTACTACTGTACTCATCAAATAGCTGAAATCAAATGAAAATAGTGCTAATTTCAATTCCACTCAATTCAAAACTTTAATTTTAAAAGTGCACTCATTAGAAGTTTGAAATCAGATTCAAATAGTCGATATACAAATTGACTTGCTTTATTTATACTCCTAAACCATATAATAGATTCCAATAAAGAGAAAAGGGTTAGGTCTCTTCACTTTTCTGGAATAACTTTCTTAGCATTAACATAATTCATTTAGTCAACATTTTCTCCATACTCCTTAAATTGTTCTTGATCCACGAAAATAATTTGAACATGTGGATTGAAGCTAATCCAAGCATGAAGTGAATTGAAAAATATGTTAGGCTAATTTTATTTTTTTTTGTTTTAGGAATGATCGAATATATATCATTTATTACATTCAAATCTTAAATACAAATAATTGAATCATTCATAATATTAGAATATATAGATTAATATGACTTAAATATATTTTTAGTTATGGAATTTCAATCTTATCATTTCGACCATGCCTCATTATTGTTAAGGCTACTTGACTAACTAAAAATAATTTTATATCAGGTTGCCACGCCTAACAATAGAATATGCATCCATTATGTTTGAATTCATTTTTTGGGAAATGAAAACATGCGCTAAGAAGAACACCAAACTTAGCCTCATAATCTGAGGAAGAGCCAACTGAAAATTCCTCAAATCTTTTCCATTTGTTAAAACAAACACTATATTTGGTTTTCAGATTTTAATAAGGAAAATATTTTCCTAATTTTAAGTAATAGTCCTTTATTCTTAATATTTTATTTTTCTTTTCCCTTTTTTCTCAACAAAATCTGAAGATGTTCTTTTGTTGTTTATGAAGGCCACTGAGTGCCACTGCAGTTTCTCGATTTGAATGGTATGATTTACCCACTTTTGGGTTATGTTTCCTGATAACTGTGTTACTTTTTCGTTTAATTGATGGGCTTTGGATGAACTGTCATGGGCCATGGTTTATTTCCCAAACGCTTTTTTATTCAGCCTTCTTTGGTCCTTCCTTGACCTCATGTTGTTTGCTCTATATTGTCCATGATTAGAACAACTATATTTTTATTTGGAACACTTGTAAATAATACATAATTCTTAATCTAATGATTTAATTCTCTACTCTTCAAATGATTTAATTAATAAAATTCTTGACCGTCAATTTTTCAGAAAAATAGAGGGGTGTATAATGCTACCTATAAAAATTATTTTGTCCGAAAATTGAGAGTAATATGGAGCTCCATTTTTTAAACCAGAGCTCCATTAAGGTAAAAATTGATGTGCTAAAACCATCAAAATAATACTTCATCCTGCAACAATTCCAAAAAATATAGGAAGTCATTCCTACTAATTATTGGTCAAAAGAGAAAAAATTAAAGATATTTTGACAAAAATAAAATGCAAGAGAGATGATAGATCCCAAGTATGATGGGAAGCCATTAAATTTCTCAAAGTTAAATATGAGAAGGAGATTTTTTTAAAGGAAAGAATGAACCCTAGTATTTTTTTTTGTAGGAAATGAGTTTTTCCTAAAAAAAATTATCAAAACCCTAACAAACAAGGATTTGTTGATTTTTTTTTTTAAAACAAATTTTTTTGGAATAGGGTTGCTATCCAATCGCACCCATTGCTTTCTCTTTTCCGTTTGCTGCATGGTTGATGTTTATTAGGGGTGCTCACAATTTGTTTAACCAGTCAAACTCAATCAAAATCGAAATTTTAGTTTGTATCGAAATTACAAAAAATTGATTCAATTTTTGTTTTTTCATATTTTAAAATTTTGATTTTCAGTTCGATTTTGATTTTTTATTTCGGTTAATGGAACCAAACTAAAGATCGAATTATTATTTGTATATATATTTATATATAATTTTTATATTATATTTTATACAAATTTTTTTATGTTTTTCACACCCAAATTAAAAATAATAAATAAAAATATATTTCTAATTCTATTATTTATTGTTTTATCTATTTCTTTTTTTTTTATAAGAATTGGGTTAACCAAAAAATCGAGAAAAAATTCAATTCAAACCGAAACGAACCAATTAATTTGATTTGATTTTCGATTTAAGATTTTGACAACTGAAATTTCAATACTGAAATTGAAATTTTGATTAACCAAAATCTTGCTTGGGTTGCTACCCTACTCCACTTACTCCCACTATCTCAACTGCTCAGTTACTAAGGTGGGTTACATACGAAGTCGGCTAATTACCTATATATTTTTTATTCGATTTGATCGAATGAGCATTGTTTTTTGAGTTGTTAATGGTTTGGTAGGTGTTAATAATCCGAATTTTTTCTGAGGTACTTCATGATTTTGTGAAGAAATAAATTAATCTCCTACACTTTACTTGCAATACTATAAATCTGTTGATTATTTTTGGCCGAGGTTGTTCATCAGATATTTTAATGTTTAAAAAATGAATATATGATTAGTAATAATCCAAACTATTAAATATATTAAGTTATAATCTTACTGAACATTTTTTTTTTCCCCTTATTTTAGTATCATAGATACATTAAAGACCCCATTGTATATATACAGTTGCATATGTTATGAGATATCTTGATGTTTAATAGTCACACAATATACGAATGTGCTTAAAGTTGCGGATTACATTTGTTCTTGTGTACATAGTTAAAGTATATAACATTAGAATATATATCATAATTAAATGATTATTTAACATATTAACTTCTTCTTAGAAATATGCAAGAAAAAAATATGATTTTAATTTTAAACTCAACTTTTGTACTCATTTGTTTACAATAATATATTGTTAGATTTGTGAGCAGAGATTAATTTTGAAATATGAAATTCCCTTGTAAATAATTGTATTACTTATTCATAAACTGTATGTGTGGAAATTATTCTATTTAACATTTTCCTATATTTGTGAGAATGAAAAAACACATTTTGGTATACATTGGGAGACTGAATCCAAACATTTCAAAATTCTTTTGTTGTTATATAATGTTTAGACCTGCATTTTCTCGTGAATTCATAGCTAACCAAAAATAAATATATTTACTTATTTTTCAAAATTGATACGAACTCAAAAGCACTTCGTCGCTAACGAGTTCCATATCAGCAACAAAGTACTTTTGAGTTCATCGCTAACTATATATATATATATATATACATATACATATATATATATATATATATATATATATATATATATTTATTAGCGACGAATATAGCACAAATATGTCGCCAAAAAAATAATATTTTTTTTTTTATTTTTGTATAAAAATTTAGCGGCGAAATTATTAACAGGTCGTCGCTAAAGAATTCATAATATTACTTTTTAATTTTTTTTCTAATATACTTAGTGACGATATTGAAAAACGTCATCGCTAATATAAGAATTATATATTATTTTTAAGTTTTTTTCTAATGAATTAGTGACGACATCTTGAAACAACATTCGTTGCTAATTGAAATCTTAGCGACAAATTTTTTAACCAGCCCTGTTTCATAGCAAACTTAGCAACATTTTCTTAAAATTTCATTGCTAATATCTATTGCCACACTCTTACAGCGACAATCGTTAGCAATGAAATCTTTTCGTTGCTAATGTGCATTAGTGGCGATTTGGCATGCGTTAGCAATGAAAAACTTCGATTTTGTTGTAGTGATAGGGATAACATACCACATTACACCTCTGGGTTGCAAGGGGCTGATGAGCATGTGAAATCATGAATGGACACCCAAGGCGTTTCTACGATGACTTTCATTTGAATAAGCTCACTTTCATGGCACTCGTTGACATGCTTAATATAGAGGCCTTCCGAGTCTTCTGACTAAGTCCAATACTTTTGAGGGTGTTAGCAATAGAGGAATTAGCGTTTTTCATGCGAACTATAGGCATGCATCACCGTCAAGGGATAACATGGAGTGGTTTTAGTACTCACTTGAGACTGTCAACCTACATGTCAGATGAGTCTTAAGGGCGTTGAACTGCTTGGCATCTGAACTCATTTCTCATCCTAATTTTAACGAAGTACCAGCTTAAACCTTGACAATCTAGATTTTTACCCTTACTTTGAGGTGGATGCTTGTAATACCAGGACATTAATTTACTACAACGTTTTATATTCGTAGGGTGCTGTCGGAGCTAGATGGGACATTAATTTCAGCATGGGTACCAGCCTAATGGAAAAATGTCTATAGATCATGGAAGGCGTAGGTGACACAGAATATGCTTGCAATTTGTGATTTTGACCTCATCTTCACATATATTTACGTTAGATAGGAGGGCAGTGCAAATAATGCATGTGTCCTCTACACTGTCATTGCTTATGACCCCACATTTTCTTTCCCAACACTAGGTTCTAATAATTTTGAGTATAGTTAATTGGATAGTGGTTTAACAATATTATTCAGTAATTTATGATTATATGCATGCCCATAATAAAAAATACTATCTTGTTGACATCGGCTATATCAATTACATGTACTTCTTAGCTCTCTACAGACAACATAGGTATCACCTGGACGAGTTCATTAGTGGTGGTGGAGCCCCAACGAGGATGCAAGAGCTCTTCAATTATTCCTATTCTAGATTGAGAAATGCAATAGAGAATCATTTTGGGATCCTCAAGTAACATTTTTCGATCTTATTTTGGGGTATGCCAAGATACATTGATCACCGTTAGGTGTAGTTAGTCACTACCTATTGCGTGCTCTACAATTTCATTCGCAAATTTAGTCGGGATGACAAAAAATTTTACACTCCACCTGAAAAAATTGAGGTGGATATCGAAACCTTGTATCACCGTAGGCATCCTAGTCTGGCTGAGGTTCAAGCACAAGTAGCTTTTAAAGTGGCATTGCCAATGTTATGTGGTAACATCGTGGCAACTAAAAACATTTACAATTCCACCTTATGGTTTCCCTTGTCATGTTTGTTTTTTTATCTTAATTTGTTAAATAATGTTATTTAAAGGAATTGTTTCATGAATTGGATCGATGATAATCGTTGTAGACAAGTAGTCCTGTGATAGTATTTAAATTCTATGATTGTTTTCCATTATTGTTTACAAAATGTTCGAATCATAGTTTTTGTATCGTTGGTAGTATGTGGTTTTTTTATTAATCTAAATACCTTACTTTAAGGAGGTTTTTTATTGTACAAACTTTATATGGTGATTATTCTGAATATTATAATTTCTATAACAACATGACGGTTCTAGAGCATCCACCATGCCCATGCGGCATTGGCACCATGACTATGTGTATGGCGAGGATTAAAGCTAACTGCAGTAGATATTTCTATCGATGTCCATAGGATGTGATCATGGAGGTCACTTCATATAAGTTGATCCCTGGGTCACTTACAAGTCTAATACGCTTAGGAGAGTCGTTTCATCTGTGCACATCCCTCGTACCCATGATCAGAAGTGGTTAGCTCTACTGACCATCCAACACTTAGCCCAGCCATGTATGGGCCACTACAGCTGCTGCCACTTCCACTATCACAAGAGGCACGCCTGTGTGCGCTAATCAACATAACAACATGCAAGCAGTGGTGTTGGGAGTTTGTGGTTGTTGTATTTTTCTAGTGCTTGCTATATTATTTCTTATGTTGGGTATATTGGTGAAGCTACTACTTGTTAGTTGATTTTTTTATTTTGTATTTATTTATTTATTTTTATTTATATTTTTATTTTTTTTTTTGGGGGGGGGGGGGGGGGGGGGGGTTAATGTTATTAAACAATCTTATTGTTGGTTCTGTATGGACTAATTATCGGTAACTAAATGCACATACAGTCTCATTAACCATTGTATATTCTCGCATTACTATTTTGAAAATATATGTGTAGTTGTAAATCATTAAATACAAGTCCAAATTTTTCTATAAAAAATCATGGAACAGACATGTTTATGTGCCAACAATTTTAATTTGAAATAAAAAGGAAATTTTGTTACTTTACCACGACAAATATGCAAATATGTTTTTCAGAATAATTCATATATATATATGTTATTCTACATGTAGATGTATTTTTTAAGTATAAACAGTAACACGAGTATCTTTTAAATGAATTTTGTAATTATACACGGTAATGTATATGCTACCCCATACACATTGATACATCAAATTATTTTTATATGTTCATGTTTTTTTTAGATATATAATCGAGTTTTTTTTATGTTAATGTAATTTGTAATTATACACAGCTTTTTTATTTTTAAATCTAATTTCCACATATATGCAGTAATGTATATATTTATAAATATAAGGTTATACACAGAGTGGTTTATATGTATATGTTTTTATATATAAAACTGGGTTGGTTGTATTTAATATATGAGATGCCATTGAAAAAGAAATTATGACAAATATATTGTCATCCAATATATTTAAATACATATATCCTAATCGTTACATAATTACAAGTATACATCATCCGATCATTCCAATCATTATATAATTACAAACATACATCATCCAATCATTACATTAACATCAGTATACATCATTCAACCATTATGTTATTATATATATCATCTTCCTTTTATATTAAAAAATTACAACACAATTCATTAAAAAAAATGATGAAGTGACACCATGATAAGCTCACAATGTAATATGATTTTGACACCCTTGATAGCATAAATTAAGATGTTTTATCATATAAATGGTGGATTTGTACACTTATGTTTTGTTATATATTGTGTAGGTACAAAAGTCGAAAGAAGTTAGGTTGAGAGATCAAAAATGCAAAAAAATTGGAAAAAGAGTTTAGAGCGGCAGCCCAAAAATCCCATACCTCAACGCCAAAGTGTCGGGCTGTAGCCCCAAACCTTGGAGTAGGGACCCCAATGGCAAAGCTAAAAAACTGAAGCAACCGAGCCACGATCCCAAACTTTGGAGTCGTGGCAGAATTTATTTTGTTTGCCTTAGGCTGTGACAATTGGCATTCTATCACACTTTTGCCATCTTTTGGTTATGCTCACACAAGATAAACATAATCCAAGACTCTCTTCATTAGTTACAAGATACACACTCTCTAAAACTCTGTAATAATATCCAACACACACTATACATACTTTTTCCACACACAATCCTCTCAATTTTCACACACAAGTTCACACCCCATTGAAGAAGGTTGAAATTCGAATCAAGAGAAGAAGAATGTTCTTGGGCTCAGAAGACTGATGGAGGATTTGAAGAATTCAAGCTTGAGTTGTAATTTTCCTCTCTTTTCTTTTAAATTTTGTTTAGTCTAGTGAAGTTGTGAAAGACCCATGATGTATGTATACAAATTGTGTTTGATCTTTTTTACTATGAACTAAATTTCCTTTAGTCAAGGCATGGGAAGCCAATACATGAATTTGTGAATTTCATACTTGATTGTGGTTTGTCATGCCTTTAATTCATGATGAGCATGTATAGTATTTTTAGTACTTTTTTAAGTTTGGCCAATTTTGAATTGATTTTTTTCGTCATGATTGAAATCGAGAGGTAGTATTGCAACAAGTGTTTGCGTAACACATGCAATTGACTAATTGAGTATAGAGATATATGAATTGGTACATACAATTATAGGCATAACATTGTTATGTTGAAATCTAGTGGGTTTCATAAATAGTAATACATTTTTATTTGGCAAAATATGCATAGAGATATAGTAGGTTCATAGATAGGAATAGAATTGATATTTCTTGAGAAAGAATATTGGGGTATAATTAGAAAATCCATTGTCACATGAATTGGGTGAATTTTCTAACCACATTTGATGAGATTTCTTAATAAAATAGATTGGCGATCCAACACTTCAACCCTTTTTCTAACTTGATTTTAAGTTCATCCTCTTCTTGATTTTAAATCTTTCATTATTTTTAAGTTCACTTCAGTTTTTAAGCAATCATCAAAAAATTCAATAAGTTAAATATAGCTAGAGTTTCATAATTCAGTATTGGTATACACACTTCTTTGGGACACGACTACCCTACGTCTCACATACTCGATTATTTGTTCCTAGTCCATATTGCACATTGCACATTGCACACACCACACCACTAACCAAACAAAATTTTATAAGATAAGATATCTATAGTAAAAAAAATTCTCCTAAAATAAAACCAAACATTACTTTCATCAATTTTCATTCCTAAATAATCTCCCCCAAACACCTTCCCCAAAATTTTCTTTCCCTAAAATACTAAAAATAAATCCAAATATCCTCTTACTTTTTTATTACTATCATTTTTGTTCATAGTGGAGAGATATAAACTTTTTACTTTACTACAAATAAATCTATCGATAATTTTATTTTGAAAAATTGCTTCATTACGAAAATAACTTTCAAAAGAAATTTTTAAGTATTTAGCTTTAAAAATGCTGGTGAATGGTATTTGTTCCACCTACTTTTGCTTCTACTTGGCTTTAAAGCCAAAAGTGGCTAGAAGCCAGAAGCACCTGAAGAGTGTTTTTAGGAGTTTCTATCATTTTTTAATTATTTACAACTTATTTTGGACTGTTTTGACCATGTCACTTTTACAACAATCCTATTGTACCCTACTATTAAAATCACCAACCTATATAATACCACTACTATTGCCACTATCACATGGTATGTCTCACAGTGCACACACACATCAATGGTGATGCCAGTGCTGCCACCACCACCATGACCATCAAATGACATACTCAATTTAGGGTGGGTGGGGGTTCACAAATGAAAAGAAGAAAACAAAAAAAAATGGAAAAGCATGATAAGAAAGAAGAAAGAAGAGAGAAAGATAAGGAAACAATGTTAAAGAGGGAGAAGAAACAGAAAAAAAATTAAAAAGAAACTTTGGCATAAGGGAATTTTATTATTTTCCTAAATAATTCCAAGAAATATTTTCTTTTTAATTTTTTAAATAAATTACTAATCAATTTTCAACATTCCCTACTTTTATTTTTAGCACCTTTTCCCAAAATTTCTAAAAATTCAGTCCTTTTAAAAAATTTAAGCTCATGCAAAAAGCCCTTAAGCCACATGGACCACAAAATATAGCAAGTAAGCTTTGTTTCTGCTTATCAATTCACAAATAACTAAGGCATTGTTGGTTTTATTTTCTAACTTCCATTTTTATTTTCCCAAAATAAAACCAAACATACTATACATTCTCAATATATTTCCTTCCAAAACAATCTTTTCTTCCCAAAAAGATATGCTCAAAAAGATCTAAATGGACATCGACATCCCAACTAGTGAGAAGGTTTCTTATAGTCAGCTCCTTGTCTTTATATGTAATCCTTTGCAAACAGTCGTGCCTTATAAGTTATCATCTTTGCATCTACTCCAATCATACATTTGCAGACCACCTATTTACAGCCAATGGGAACAATTTCCTCTAATGAGTCCACCAAGGTCTATACCTTGTTAGAGTACATGAAATTCATCTTGAATTGTATGTTATCTTGCTATCTTTCTGAGTCAATGTCAGACATTGCTTCTCCATAGTTTCTCAAATTATTATCCAAAAAAGCTCATAATTATTATTTTCTAACAAGAAGTTGTACCTCTTTTAGTCACTTCGAGATCCTTAGAGATCTCCTAGGAGGTTATGTGTTTGAAGTGTTAGTATTTGATTCACACACTATTCCCTCTCGTGGGACATTTTGTGACTCTTTAATTTCTTCAAATTCTATGATCTCACCCTTTTTATCCAATACAAACTTCTTTTTAAGAAATGTGGCATTCCTCAAAATAAACACATTTTGTTATGATGGATCATAGAAATAGTATCTAATGAATTCCTTTGGATATCTCACAAACTTATATAAGATAGATCTCACATCCAACTTATCTTCCACATTGCTTCACATAAGTAGGGCAACCCCATACGCAAAGATATTTGAAGAAGATGGTCTTGCCACACCACATGTCATATGGCGTTTTGAGCACTAACTTGGATGTTACTCTATTTAAAAAAAATATTGTCAATTTAGGGCATAGCCCCAGAATGAATAAGAAAGCCTAGTGAAGCTCATTATGTACCGAACCATGTCTAATATTTTTTTATTCCTACGCTCGGCTACCCCGTTTAGTTAAGGTATGTCTCCAGTATGAGTGGATTCAATTCTCTTTAAGATAATCAAGAAACTCCATGCCTAACTACTCACCTTCTCGTTTAGATTGTGAGATTTTAACTCATTCCTAAATTCTTTGAGCCTTTCAACTGTCTCGGACTTGTATCTCAATAGATACACATACCATACCTCAAACAATCATCAGTAAAGATAATGAAGTAATGGTAGTTCTCACGGGCACTAACACTTAGTGGCCCCCATATATCTATATGGATCACATCCAATAGATTAGTAGCATGCTCCACTTGTCCAACATATGGTAATTTGGTTTTCTTTCCCTTAAGCTAAGATTCACAAGTTAGCATTTCTTGGGAGTACATTAGGTCAAGCAATTGTGTTAATTAGTGAATTTTTTTCTGTGCATGCCACAATTATGCTGAACTATGATCATCTAATTTTAGTTTATTTTGTTGAATGTGCAAAATAAAGTTTTACGGGAGGATAGTTTACAAATCATTTATCGATACTCCAATATGAATTACTGAAGAACCACTAGAAATTGAACATTTCTCATTATTAATAGAAAAACTAAAAGCTTCTCTATTCGAAAACTGGAATAGAGATTATGTTCTTTATTAATTCAGGAACGTAAAGATAATTATTTAAAACTATCATATTTTCATTGCCTAATGCTAAGTCGATTATCCCTATGGCTAATGTGGCAAGTCTTGCTCCACTCTCTGGCCTCAAGGTTGTGTCTCTCTTATATAGTATCATTCTTTTTGTCATCACCAGCAAATTATTACAAAGATGAGAACCATAGTTGAGTCCAATACTTAAGAAGCATCATTAAACAAAAGGTTGACCTCAAAATGCATACTAGAACCAATCTAGCAGCTCCCAAGGTACTCCTTGTAGTTCGTCTTTCAACGCTCTGGCTTGCTACAATAATGGCATTTATCCTACCTTCTTATGCAATAGTGGACTCGACCATCTTTAAGATGTTGACTAGCTTATGCATGTTAAAGATTCCCATAAATGAGTCAAATGAGTTCAGTAGAGACTAGATGAGATCAGTGCAGAGCTCACCATAACGACTTCCAATGACTCGAGCTTTCTAATGAGGCTTATCATTTTCAGTCTATGTTCATAGATCAATGAGCCGTCCATTATAGGGGTCTAGAAAAGCTCTTTTGAGACTTGATATCTCGCATATCTAGTATGTTCACCATACAACTCTCGTAGATGAAGGTGAATCTAGACAGCATGTCATAGAAATATTGCCTCTACAACTTATTTGAAACGATGCCATTATGTAGCGCATGGCTTGCAAATCTTCCTTAACTTACTTATGATGCTCTTCAAGCTCTTCCTCAATGGCATTCGCTGGCAGAACCACATCAAGCACATAAGTCCTCTTTTTGAATTGCAAGAGAATCTAAAGGTTCCTCAACTAGTCAACATAGTTGGGACTAATGAGTTTATTGATGTCTAAAATTGATACAAGTGGATTTTTGGTCATTTGTAACTAATCTACAAAATCATCGAGGCAGAAAATAAGCATGCATTAAAAAATTTGATAATTTATTATATGATCTTTTATTATAATTGTATCCTACTATTTTATTCAAATTTCACCACCCTCTAGATGGTAATTCGGGAAATTTCATTTCTTGGTGGGTTTGAGATCTAATTAACATTGTCATATACCCCAATTTTAAGATCATATATGACAATACTAAAAGGTAGTTAAAGCGCTAACAATTGCGTCTTATATTCTCTTTTCTTGTTCTTTTCGAAATTGGTGACATTCTTCTAACTCTCAAAAAGCGATTTCATTTTCTTCCTAAAAATGCAATTTTAAAAATTTATAAAATTAGGATTGAAAGATTAAGGATGCTTATGTATAAGGACATCCCATAGGACATACGATGGATAATTGAAGTAAAGGTAAGAGGAGGTAAGTTTTCACATGAGTTTTCAGATTTGCTTACTAGATACATTCCTGATTTTGGTAAAAGCACATATTCAAAAAAACAAAGGGCAAAAAAAATGAAAGTTTGTCAGCAAGATGGACTTACAATATAAAGTATCGTTCTTTAGGAATGGTTTCTCAAAATCGAGAAGATAAACTTAAATTCATTATGGGTGGACTGACTTGGAGTCTTTAGATCACATTATATTGACTCTTAAGACATATTCATGTAGATTAGTACAACGTGTAATTCTTGATTTATGGGATCGCTTTGGAAATAAATATGAACTTTATAGTTTTGGAAATTTGACATTAAAAAACCATGTTTGCCAGTTTATAAGAAAACTGGATGGAAAGCATATCCTCGACCCACATAGGGCGTTTAAACCGTTACTGAACATAAAATCAAAGAAAAATGTGGGTCACGATCATAATTACATGTACATTCACGTGTAAGTAGGTAATTTTTAAATTTTGTGTCTTTATTTTCAACCTTTCTGACATAAGAAAAAGATGTGCAATAAATGCATTTCCTATTCACACCTTAATAAATAGCACCGTACTCACTCTATTTTTGCACAACTTACTTTTAAAAAAATGAAAGTTTCTTCCACTCGCAAATTCAACTGCGTTTGTGTCTTTTGTGGATCCAATCCAGGAAAAAAATGGTGGGTTTATAGGGGTAGCCAATAACCTTGGTAAAACTTTAGCAGAAAGAAAAATCCATTTAGTGTATGGAGGAGACAGTTTGGGGTTAATAAGGGAGTGTTACTATTTCTGCTCATATAAGAGGAGTCAAAGTTCTGTAAATTATCCCAAAACCTTTAACAGTACAGAATATCATAGGTATGATCATCGGAGATAAATTAAAAGTGTCACATATTCATGATAGAATGCCTAACATGTTAAAAAATACGGATACATTCATCATTCGACCTGGCGGTTTTGGTACACCGGAGGAATTATTTTAAGTTGTCTCTTGGACACAAATCAACATTTACCAAAAACCTATAGGTATTCTTAATATTAATGGTTTTTATGATAGTTTGCTATCTTTTGTAGATCATGATGTGAAAAAATATTTTATTTCACCGTCTGTGAGAAGAATCCTCATTTCTGCTCCGACACCTGACCAATTGATTGATCAACTTCTAACATATATGCCTGAACCTGATCCACTTTTGGTCCATTTGGTCCAACACGGACAATGGTCGAAATCCTAAAATGAATTTGACTCTCATTCTGTGATACTTATTGTTAATAGTTTCATCTAATAGTGTGTGTTTTGTGCTATTTCAGCTTTATTTTTTTAAACTACATTTCAGGTGATATTTTTTAAACTCTGTTTTTCTATCTATTTTTGACATTGGGGATAATATCTCGATTAAGTTTTGGGGAGGGATAGTTGATATCATGACTTGTGTTTCAATGTGTATTTTTCTAGTATTTTATTTCAAAAAAAAAATTAAGCATGTTTTCTTATGGGTCCATTAAAACCATGAAAAATTGTAGCAGAGTAAAAGATAATTGAAACACTCTTGAGATGCATCCCTATTTTTTACATAACATGGCAAGTTTGTGAAGTTTTTAACAAAAGTTTGTGAATTACCAAAAAAAATTAATTTTTTTTTAAGTCATAGAGGTTCTTCCAACTTCAATGATTAAAATTAAGTATAAATAATGTGGTTTGATTGATGATGGGTGTTGTTTTAGACTTTGATATTTTTATTTAATTAATATATTTTTTCGATAATTATACTTATTTTTTTTGGCACAAATAATTATGTTATTCAATGTGAAGACAATCATGTCAAAATAGAAAGTTCTTATACTATCGCTCTAATCATCATTTGGATCTTCAACATATAGTGGTTGAGTATTAAAACTTTTTCTTTTGGTCTATCGAGCGAACGACTGATAAAGTACTACTAGAAAAATGATTAAGGCATTTGGCTTTCTAACGATATTGTCAAATCAACTTGTTCCCCATGTGATGTTCTAAGATAATATCCCCCTAGTGCGCCACTTTGAACCTTTTAAAAAATAAATATTTTCTTTTATAACTATATCTTTTTACCTAGTCTAAATAGACTATTATCCAACCCTTGTTCTAAAAATGATTTGGAGATTAAGAAACATTCAATTGATAGGGTGAACTTGCAAAAGAAATTTAAGTTGAAGTAGAAGATAAGTGTGGGGGAGTTTTTCTCTTCTAAAAAAATGAAAGAAAAAGAAAAATTGTAAAGTGCTAAAAATATTACAAGTTCCAACTAAAAATAAGATGTTGCAAGATGAATAAAACAAAGATAAAGAGGGGTCCAATTCAATAATAATAGACCCTAGTACTGAAATTCGTAGAGTTTGAGAATTCTTCATCGAAAAACTCTGTCTCTAATTCTATGAAATTTTTAGAATCTTTATTACATTCTATCTTTTTATTTCTTAACTACATCACTACCCTTTGCCCCCATTACAATTTTTATTAAAAACTTTTTAATTTCATGTGGTACTTTCAGTGTAGTGAAGATTTGCACCAAAGGAAGAGAGTATGATGTCTAACTTTTTCATTAAAGATTAGATGATAGTTTTTGTAAGGTTCTAAGAGAATTCACTTATCTGAAGCATACATAGTTTTGTCACTTTTGATATTAACTATCCACACATACACTTGAGTATGTTTTTGTGAAAATGTATTAACTTTTGAATGACTAAGAGTTAAACTCAACACTTGTATGATT
Source organism: Paulownia fortunei (assembly GCA_019321725.1). NCBI lineage: Eukaryota > Viridiplantae > Streptophyta > Magnoliopsida > Lamiales > Paulowniaceae > Paulownia > Paulownia fortunei. Next base: position 13,113,320 of record CM033118.1, read on the forward strand.
TTATTTTCATATTACTTTGTTGCTTCCTGAAAATAATAGTTGTAAGATAGTTATTATAGGTGTTTGTGGGTATCACCGCTGAAAACTCTCACTATAACACGTCCTCTATGTGTCATCTAGAGATTTGAAGGCTTGTTGCATATGCTAAATTCAATCATGATTTCCTACGAAAGTGGATTAATTTAGGTTTGTTTTAAGCTTGCTCGAGGACAAACAAGGGTTAAGTGTGGGGGAACTTGATAAGTGCATATTTTGACATATTTTTGTACCAAATCCTTTACACTTTTCTTGTTTTATTCTTATGAATATTATTATTTTATTAATGTTTTGTGTTAGGGAATCAATAAATATAAAAAGATTAAAATAAGCATGTTTCTATACTTATGCAGTTTTTGTGTTTTGGGCATAACTCCATAATCAAAAACCCTATAAACCTGAATATTGCTTCATGTAAAAGCCAAGAGATAAAACTAAAATTTTATGTGGGAAATTCAACTCAATTTAGTCTTAATTATAGCATAAAATTCATCCAAATGGTGCATAAAATGGATTGTCAAAAATTTGGATTAGAGTTTAACTCAGTATTAACTTATTTGACCAATTGCATATCTCTTGAGCCCAAATTTATTTTGCGCTAAAATTTGGATATGTTATATACAAGAGATAAATAAATAAGTTTGCCAAAGACAAGATGATGATAAAATATGTCAAAATAGTAAAAACATATATTGCAATGTGTTGCTGCTGTTAAAGGATGGGTCTTAGACATAATTTGGTAATTTGACTATATCTCCCTCATCCGATAGCCAAATTTGATAAATGATATATGAAAATATATCATAATTGAAAGATCTACAACTTTTGTTCTATTACTCATATTCAAAACCTAGTTGTATCTGGTCTAAAAATGCAATTCAATCGGGTAAGTGAAAATTTTGAGAATTTGGTGTAACAACTTACCAATTTTTAGCAACTAGCATACCACTTGATTAACTCCTCCATTATATGTTTGGTCTCTAACATACTCTAAGTATTATAAATAAGTCATATATTAAGCTTGTAAAAGAATAGAGGGTAGAAGGTTTCTTTAGTCTAGTTTTCTAGTAGTAATGTATGTTTTCTAATAATTTAAATTTTTTAGTAGTAATAAAAATGCATTCTCTAGTTTCTATTCTATTTTTAGTTTTTCCAACTTTTATTATGTTTTTCTAAATTTTATTTTGTTAAGAAAAAAAAGTAAACCTCTTGATGGAGGAAAATAAATGTTTATAAGGGTAGAAAATGTTTAAGTATATTATATTATTATTTTGAGTTTTGATCTAAACCCTACTTATTTTGTGATGATTCTTAATTTTTGTATTTTCAATGACATAATAAATACTTTGGTTCATTTAGCTTATTGTACGGTTCTACCCCATCGATTGCTAATGTAAAACCTTGATTTGTTATTGACAAATGTGTGCATGAATGTTTGATCTCTTAAATAAATGTTGACGTTAAGATATAATTTGCAAATAATAAGATAATATCATGATTACCTTATTGCATAAGTAATTTGATAATATATTCTCATTTCAACCTTCATTGTATATAAATTTCAATAGTGGCAATTAAAAGAGATAAAAAGAATAAATAATTATTTTTTTATTCAAAACTTAAGAGTGGATCTCTAATTTTCAATACTTTTTTTACTTTGGTTTTTCTTTAATTATTCTTTAGTTACAACATACATTAATTTTTTATATATTTTGAATAACATAAATTCTATTTTTTTAAAATTATAATCTTAAATTTTTCAAACAACTTACCTGTGGATCGAACTCGAATTCACGAAAAATTTATTAGTTAATACAACCAGAACTTAGATTTGCAACTTTAAAATTGTAGCAGGTAAATATAAAATTATACAATAATTAGAATATATATTAATGATAAGGTTTTTTCTAAAAAAATAATTTGGAGGAAAAGGAAAATGTAATTTAGGGAAAAGAATAAAAGCTATTAAATGTTTGTTTCATTTTTTGAGAAATAACAACATGCACCCAAAAGAATACCAAATATGAGGAAGAGCAACTGAATTTTCCTCAAATCTTTTCCACGTGAAAAAACTAACATTGTATTTTGTTTTTTAAGATTTTAATAAGAAAAATATTTTATTAATTTCAAATAATATTCCTTTTTTGTCATTAAAATTGAAGGTCCAAAGATAGTACAAGTGTGCGCGCGCGCTTGAAATCAATTGTGTTCTTATATATTACTGTCCTATTCATTTGTAGCCCTCGGCCTCCAATATATTTGTAGAGTTCCCTTTTGCAAGAAATTTTAGACTTGATGCAACAATTTGTGTTGTGAGATTCTAAGTAATAATACAAATTCTTTAATGAATACTCTTTTCTTGTTGTTTTTTTGAGTAAGCAATAACGACTAATTTGCTACTAATTGGTAATGAATGAATCACTAATATATTGGTTGGACTTAAAACATGAATTACAAATAGTTAAAACTGGATTGTGTCTTTTGTTGCCAGCTGAGTCAGTACATAGTATTGATTAACACCAAGTATATAAAGTCATAAATTAGTATTATTTAGCACCATTCTGAAATCCACGTAGATTATCATTCATCTCATTCTTTAAGCTCAACTTTTTATCTTGACCAATAGAAGAAAAAGTAGACAATTAGTGAGTGTTAAATCGATCTAATATATATCATTACTGCTAAGAAACAATCAATCCCCCTTCCAATTGAATTATCTATTCTAATTATTCTCTTTCATGTACATGTAAATTATATTTGATCCACAACAAATATATATATTTAATAAAATAATATATGCATTCATGCAATTGTGGTGCACAATACAAAATGAAATATCAAATTAAACTAGAAGAAAATAACCATCTCACTTATGCAAAAACCATAAAAATAAAATCAGTGTCTCTATTGTAACTTTGATCAAACAGCTTATCTTGAGTAGTCCCAAAATCGAAGGAAAGGTTGCAGGAGATGGTAGTGGGTGGGATGCTCCCACTCGAATGATTCCCACCTTTCTTCCTCGTCTTTGTCTATCCAGATTTCTTTTAGAGCCCGTGGAGTTGAATAACAACTTGGTTGTCCATGGAGAGTCGTGCATGGTGGAAAATACAAAGGCAGTTTCTTCAGTGCTCGACATCCCCTCAAATCAATTATCTTAAGGGAACTACAAATCATTGTTGCCTTGCAGATGCTCTCCAGTCTTGGCAGTTGAATCAGACGTAGATATTTTAATTTGGGTAGAGAGATGACACGCGCTTCTCCTCTTCCATCGTCATTTGCTGCTGCTATTATCTCTTCTATTTCATCACACTCGTGAATAAAGATTTTCTCAAGGTTTTGGAATTCCGACAATGGTAATCCCAGCTTTTTCATCTTGTTACAATGAGAAATGAACAACCGTTTAAGAGAGGAAAATACAACCTGTGGAGGTGGAGGTCCTATTTCCCGCTTGTGGATTACACTCATAAAATCTGGCAAGTCATACAGTTTAATTGCTTCAACAGTCTGGAATCGTGATTGTAATTCTTGTGGTGCTATCAGTTGCTCATTTTTCAAAATGCACTCTATCCCTTCACAACTAGAAATTCCCAATGTCTTAAGGGATGTGGGATTGTTCAATCGTGGGAAATCATCCAATAAACAATTGCTTAGACCTTCACACTGCTGGAATTCTAGTTGTTGGATGTCTTGTGCCAACATAATTACATCTTTCTCCTCTCTTTTATTGAGGTCCCTTGCGTCCAAAATCACTTTGTTACAATCCATATCTGGTGTAGTTTCCTCAAAGTAATACCTCCCCTCTCCCAGTAGGATACAGTAGGAAATAGTGTGCAACTTACTTCGTCTATGTATAATAAAACGATTAAAATCACACACATCTTTCACTCGCCCCTGAAATTCTTCCAACTGTTTCAACACCTCGATTTCTTCTACTGGTGTTTGTATTTGATACGGGAGACGGAGACGCTGAAGATATTGGAAATTGAGTAACAAACCTGTTGGTAACATCTTCAAGTAATTTGCTCCATTCATTGACAAGCATGTGAGATTGAATAGTGTTTCCATTCCTTGAGGCACTTTCTTGATTGCTGTACCTGAGAGGTCCAGCTCCCTTAATGCTTTCAGCTTTCTCATGTAGGGCACATATTCAAGTTTCTTACAACCTCCGAGTAGTAGGGCCTTAAGGCTCTCCAAGTCACATAAAGAATTTGGCAACTCCATTATAGCAGTTCCCGATAAATCAAGAGTGCATAGTCCATGCATTTGTGAGAAAAATGAATTTGGTATAAATTCTAAGGGATTCCTATGGAAAAGCAATGTTGAGAGCTTAGGACAATTTGGAGATATTCTAGGTGGAATTTCCTCTATGCTATTGCACATCAAGGACATCTTCTCAAGATCCTTTGTCCATTCTTCCTCATTCGGAATTTCCTTCAAAGAGTAGTGCCCAGCTATTACCATAGTTTTACCTTCAGTAATCTTCAATGCCATGGCTCTTACTAGATCATGCATCTTCACACATTCACGATGCTCAAGATCAAGAGTGCTTTCTAGTAAGCAGACATTCATTAATTTATCAAGTATGGAATGACTCTGGTCAAGTTGTGCTTTCAAACTCTTTCTTTTATCCACCAACTCCTCCGAAATGAATTTGTTAACTAATTCCTCTCTAGGTATTGAGTAGTCTTCGGGATACAAAGAACAATACAGGAAACAAAGTTGTAACTTTGTGTACCCATTACTTTTTCTTTCTCCTTGATCCAACCGATCAAAGCTATATTTGAGTACTTTAAAAACAACATCTTCCTCGACATCTTGCCCTATAACAGATTCCTTTAGTTCTGCCAATGCATTTCTCCACACATGAATGGAAGTCACGCCCCTCATGCTTCCAGCTATGGTGATAATCCCTAGGGGCAAACCACCACACTCTTTTGCCAAAGACTTGGCAATTTCTTGTAGTTGGGGAGCTAGTGATGTATCTTGTCCAAGTGTTTCTACAAATAAGTCCCATGCTTCGTCTCTATCTAGTGTTTTCACTTCAATTATTTCTTGGCAACCGATTTGACGACACACTTCCAATGAGCGAGTTGTTATGATCAATCTACAACCCTCCACACGAAGTGGATCTCCCACCTTGTCCAATCTGATGTTTTTCCACACATCATCTAGTATGAGTACAATGTTCTTTCTTAGGGATAGTGCTCGGTTCAATCTCGCTGCTCTTTTGTCTTCATCATACTCATCTGAAAGGTCCAGGCCTAAGACATGGGCTATTTTATCTTGCAACATCATTACGCTAAACTCTTGAGAAATTGTGACCCAAAAAACACATTCTTGAGTTTTTTCAAGAAGTTGGTTGTGGACGTGCCTTGTCAAAGTTGTCTTGCCCACACCACCCATACCATAAATCCCAATGCTCGATACTTTATCAGTCACCAAAAATTTCCAAATCCTCTCCAAATTTTTCTCAAATGCTTCACCCACCAGCCTAGTTGTCAACAGTGCCTCCCCCCTGGTTTCATAAACATTAAGTAAAAGTTCACCAAAATGTCTGCTTTGCTCAATAAGTTCATCCACTCTTTGATTCAGATTCTGTGCTCGATCTCCACCTAGGAACCTGCTAATAAATCCTTCTGATTGTGCTTCATTCTCCAATTTAAGAAATTCAGTTTCAATTATTTGCACCTCTTTTAACCAATTCTCAACTTCTCTTTTTCTTTTCTTCTTACCCGATAGCTCTGCATTCTTGATTTGCTCCTCAACATCAGATGCTTTGGCACTCAATGAATTGAAGTTTCTTTGCAGAGAATCTAAAGTGGACTTGAATTCCTTTATGCTCCTCCCGTTGTTCTGTGCATAATCAACCAGCTGCTCCCCTACCTTAGAGAAAAAGAATTCCACAATTCGCTCTAGCATTTTAACTTCTGTGTTCCCTGCATATGAACTAGAAGTACAATACAACACAGTTTTGATCAAGTACAGAGAAAAGAAGCACAATAAGACTTTTAGAAACACCAACTCTGTGAGTTCCACAAAAAACAATTGCAAGTGAGGACTCATATATATTGGTTTCATATATATTAGTAAAAGCAGTCAAGATTTAACTTTTTCCCCTTTTTTTTTCTTTACTTGTATAGTTGAAATTTATATAAAAGCAGTTGAAGTTTACTATCCGTACAAAAGTGGAATTCAATTAAGAGTTTTTACTTCAAGATGAATGCTTTATGTAATTTTCCATATATTTGGTTTTTAATCTTGACGTAATCTTATAAGTTTATCGTTTAAATATCTTATGGCCAACATGTCTTACTTTAAGTAATTATCTTTTAATTATATATACTATAACATGCTCTTTTACAAAGGGATAAGGATATTTTTGTTCATTTAACTTAATTTTTTAAGATGAATGGGTAATTAAAAATGTAATTTGTACATGTACCAAATTATTAGTACAATGGGCAAACTAAATTTAACTCTTTTTATACAAAATATATTGTTTGATAAGAGGGCCAACAATGAGAATGTAGAGAGAGAATATGCAGAGAGATTTGTTTTTGTGTAAAAAAATAAAAAAAAATATTTAGATTAATTATATTTTCATATTGATTATATAGTTTTGAAAATAAAAATATATTAATTCACGAGTAGATTTGAAAATAATTTGATAAATGTATGCAAAAACATAAATTTTTACTCTTTAAAATTTTAAAAATGTATTTATTTTATTTATTTTTATATAGTTTTTTTTTTTAAATTTACTAATCTAATAATGAAAACAAACAGCCCCGTAGCTGCCCTATAAAAAATCCATCCATTACGCCTCCATTGTAGGAATCAAAATATGCATGAGTTGGCTCACTAACCGAGATGGGCAGACAAGACATTTTAACTGAAATTTGTTCTAACATTAGAGATTTTTCCCTGGCATTAACATTATCATTCAATAAAATAGATATGTAATATGAGCGATTGTAGGAAGCACAACTAGGCAAAGGTGAAGGAGAGACGAGTATGAAAATATACATCTGAAGTCCACTAAAACTAGATTTGTGCTTTTTATTGAATGAAAGTGGTAAAAGTCTTTTAAATCCTCACCTACCAATAAAAAAGTAATTCTGGACATTTTAATTATATTTTTCAAATTTCTTCTATTCACGCCTTACAACATAAAGGTGGAGCCAAGACAATAGTGGCACTTTACCACATCTCAATAATTGTGGTTCACTTTAAAGAATCTTATAATTATTTTATTTTTAAAATTTTAAACATAACATGGCGAACCTATGAAAAATTATGTGGTAAAATTTTGACAAAAAAAAAAAATTAGAGCTTGGTCGTTTAAACACAAAGATACAAAATTTTCTGGAATTGTTGCACTAATTGGGTGTAATTTGGCTCTGAGAACCGTAAAAGTTGAAAATTATAAAAAGAATAATCTTAACTTTGATAAAACGTGAGAAATTTTACTATATCAAATCAGATGCTCATAGACCATAAAAAAGTAAGTAGAGATTTTTCGCTTATTTTTTTTCCCTTAAACACCAACTTATGATCAGTAAAATTTAAAAAAAAAAAAAAAAAAAAGACAAGCACGCACAAAACAAGGTAAATAACAACATACTGCAAACAAAATAATCGTGGCATATTACAAAAAAAAAAAAAAAAAAAAATTGGAGTGTATGGTGGATGCAAAAGGATGAATTTTTTTTGGTTAGAGATATCAATTTGCAAGCACTCATAAAAATATGTAATAAAAAAACCTGCTAATAGATATAAATAGAGAATTGATTAACTGAAGTGTCAAAAAGCCTTGTAGCTTTAGCTGAAAACGAATGCCGCAAGCCAAGAGGATGCTATGTTGTTGTGCGCCTACAGATTTATCAACTGAACAACACAATGCAAGCCAAAGAAATTAAGATAAAGAGTAAAAAATCGAAAAACAAAAAAATTGATTTCTTTTTTAAGAGTGATCTATATTATCTATCAAATATAACTATAGTGAAAAAATTATTTTTTTCCTGCAGTAAAAAATTATAATAATTAATATAAACGAAAAAAAAAATGCCTAATGCTAACTAGAATTCTGTAGGTGGTATTTGTCGTATTCTTTATATAAGCTATCATGAAAAATAATAATAATTCTCTATTGTTACTTTTTTTTATTGTGTTTCTAAAATTGTTGAGTGCCAAATCTAATAATATGCAGATAACAATTAGACATGAATAGATTTGTATAAATAGTAATATTTACAATATATATTCGAAATAACATTATAAGATGAAATCCAATCGATGAAATAATTTGATTTATCACACAATAGTGGAGAGTGACTGATCCCACTTTACTAAATGGACTGGTGGCAAAACTAATCCATGATATACTAAGTCAGATGTGAGAAGCTCATCTTTAAAAAAATTATTCCAAGTTTTTTTTTTATTTATTTATGTTTAAGATATCTAATTTTATATTTTTAAAGTCTTCCCTTAAACTTTTCCTGAGCATTTTGCAACAACTTTTAATTTCTAGAATATCTCAAAATATTTAAAAAAAAAAAAAACGAATATAACCAATTATGATCACCCCCACTAGCTATTACTGAAAGAAAAAAACTACATATATGAGAATTTCGATTAGGAAGATATAGTTGCAACAAAATTAAAACTTTAGAGGAAGTATTAAATACAAAGAGAATGAGAATAGAGTCACCTGAAATGGAAAGCCTTTAGCTCAAAAGTGGCCCAGAAGTTGAATATATTTTATAAACTGAGAGAGAATGGGAAGATATATGTAATAAGGCAAGATGAAGAAAAGAAGAGTACATATGGACTGATACCTGGACTTACACTTTATGCTTTCCTGTAATAAAGTGAAAAATGTCTGAGAAATAATGGACTGCATCCAAAAACAAAAGCAAAACACGTTAAAGAACTCATTAGTCAAAAAGGAGGATTGATGGAAAAGAAAAGTAATTTCCTGCTAATTAGTTTCACCAAAACTGATTTTCCTTAAGAATTATCCCTATTTTGGAGTCACTGATTGAATTGCATAATCTTTAATAAGCAATCTTTTTAGATTATAATATATGAACAAATGAAAGACTAGTGATGGGTTCCTTCAGTGATCAGTTTATTTGGGGTAAATTGGGCTTGTGACAAATAATATTAAAGTAGGATATTATTGAGTCACAAGAGTGAACCCATGTTTGAATGTTTAAAATAAAATTGTTTTGTGATATTTTTTTATTTTTTTGTAGTAATCAATTTTACGCATGAGTAATTTCTTTTGTGTTAGTCCTTGATAATAATATAGTTTGACGCAAAATTGTAGTTTTCCTTCCGTACAATTAAGGTACTCCTTGTACAAGTTTGCTATTTTTCTTTCTTTTTTTTTTCTTCCATTTCTTTCCTTGATTAGTTTGACTTGTTTTTTTTTTGGATTTTAAATCCTGAATTTTATTTGTAAGGCTTATTGCCATTATCTGTGTGTTAATTTTAAATTGGCTGGATGCATGATATTTGGATTTGAGGATATCATTTAGTTAAGACAAATAGAAATTGCAAAATCGATAAATCACATCGAACCGGAGGTGATGCCATATGCACTGTGCTTATAACTTGAAAAGAAAAGAAAGAGGAGGTCACAAAACTCACCCTCTCTTCTGGTCTTCAGGAGCTAGCATAATCTAATCATATCCCTAACTGCTCATAACTTGATATAGAATCCATGAGCTAATCTATCCTTGGGAGAGGATAGTGATCCTTCAAGCAAGCCTTGTTTATATCTCAAAAATCTATACACTTCGGGCAAGCCTTCTCCACTTCCCAGTTATATTTGGGACTAACACCGCATTGGATAGCTACTCAGGGAACTAGATCTCCTCGATATATCTATATCCAACAACTTCTCCATATGCTTGGATTATCTTGTCTTTTTTTAGCTCGAAGTGTCGCTTCTTCTGCTTGACTAGCCTTAAAGAGGGGTTAACATTGAGGTGGTGCATAATGAGCTATGTATCTATTCCTACCAATTTCTAAGCTAATCGTTAAAACATGTTAACATTTTGTAACACCCTTTAACCTAACCGCAGAGCCTAAAAAAGATGATTTAATTAAGTCAAGTAATGTTAATTTTTCATGAATATTAGAGTTATGGTTTTAATAAAAGTTCTCATTTTTAGCTATAAGAGAAGGAACTTGAATCGTTTTAAACACACCATATACATATATCCAAACTAAATACATCTATTTACAAAACCATAATAGAGTGGCTTATTTAAAAAAAAATAGAGTTTTCAAAATAAACTACAAAACAGTTCGAAGCATGACATATGAACAAATCTCTGTTCGGCCGCTCTAGAGACTCAATCAACCTCTGAACCTATACATTTCCATCTGCATCACATGAATCTAATGAGCTAAAGACTCAGTAAGATGAAACTGATGTAATAACAAATAGCATATATGCATATCTCATAAATCATTAAATGCATTATTACATTTAATAACTTTTATTCATAAATCATTCTTTAGGGCCCTTGAAGTGCGGTACCTAACTAATAGCGATAGACCGTAGTTTTCGCAATCTGTTCATAATGATTGGCTATTAAGAGAAATAATACGGGATTTACATACTTGGTCTTTCAACCTCAGGTATTAGCCATATTCTATCTCATTCATTGTGGCTTTCCTATACCAGTTTTTCAATCTCAAGTATTTGCCACCATTTGTTAGGTCCGCTGGTCCCTCTTGCATCCCTTGTCTATCCGACCATCAATCAAGTACCATACTTCCTTTTCAAAAACCTCATTATATTCTTAATAGTGTCATGCTTCATAAACCATAAATGCATCAAACATTACATCATTTGACAAATAATAACAATCATATTAAAACATGAACAAACATTATATGATCTTATGATACAACAAATGAAAGTTTTAACTTACCTCAAGTCCACTTTGTGGCAAGTGAAAAGACCAATCTCTTTGGAAGATAGGATATGTTAAAGGGCTAATATAATCAAATCATGTACCATTTAATATCCTTTTTATAAATCATTTAGTCTATTCTAGTTCATATACACTTTTCAATCATTTATAAATAATTTCATATCAATTACATAACCTTAAAAACAATGTATTCTCCATATTTTACTACTAATTCAAGACATTAAACATTAGGGCACTATTAAATAACTAATAATTCAAATATAATTATTAAGGTAGCCCATAAAACATGTACACAATCCAAATTAACATGACGTAAATTCGGTTCTAACTTAAATTGATTGTACCCTTCAATTAAGCAAACTAATTGATATTGTTTTCAATCATTAAAAGGAACTTCCAAACACAATATAAGTATTACAAGATTAATAGAAATAAGTAAATTAAGCATATTTCACAAGACTATCAATTTTGCTAAAAACTAGCTTAACTAGCTTGGTTTTGGCTTCAAGTGTAACTTACTTAAGTTTTCAATCATACAAAAACATACTAAAACATGTAACCATACAAGATACTACAAATTCATCATAAGAAACATTGAAAAAGAATATACCTTGATTAAGTTGGAATTAAACTTCAAAATCAACGGTTTTCAAGCTTAAAAGGGTGAAAATTTGTTCTAGTTTGTGTTCTATGGATTCTTATGGATTGAATTCAATTTTTGTGAGTATGAGAGTGTAGAAATTTGGGAGAAACTTAATAGAATAATGGCTGGCCATTTTTGAGGTGTTTCCACAAGAAATATGGATGAAAATGATTTCTTTGACCTTTTAAAGAGAGGTAAGTGGAGGGCTATGATTGGTTGTATCATGCTTGATATCTTCTCATGCCAAAAGCCACGTTTATGGGCTAGGGATATGACAAAAATTGATGTTTTGGTGTTATAATCAAGTGTAATGTGATTTAGAATGATTCCATGCAACCTAGTCAACCAACTAATCAAATTGCACCATTTTGCATACTTTTAGTTCTTAGCCAAATGTAACATATTTCAAGTAAATATTTAGGCAATTAATCACTTTAGCATATAACTAGTATGGAACAATACAAATAATTTATTTGATGTCCATTCAACACATCAATCTTTCTTAACCAAGATACCGAGCTTTTCACTGCAAAAAAGCACTTAAGGAATATGTTAAATCAAGAAACAAAAGTTTGATCTCATATTTCATGTACTAATACATGTTAAAGCATAACTGGAGCATATAGTAACAATCATTCATGTTCATGCAATAATGCTATTTGTATGCCATAATCCGATAATGCGTATTGATTAAATGCATATTGATGAAAAATGCTTATTATTGGCTATGTAGGAGATAATTGAGAATTGGGCATTACACATTTTTTCTCAAAAATTACACCAACAACTTAGCTAACCTTGATTCGAGCTGCATCCCAATCTTGGAGACTTTACCTTGATAATTTGGAACTAGTTTGATCGACATTAGCTCTTTATTTGGTTAGATATGGGATGTCGGCTTAGCATCCAAATCTATAACCTTCTCCTTGCCTTTTCTTTCCTTGGGTCTATCTACATCCATAGCATAAATTTGGATACTTTCTTAATCGCATCGACATAGCACTTTTAACCTTCCTTATTTATATTTCGACTATTTTATTGTACATAATCATGTATCGTACAAATGCTATATATATAAAGACCTATTATCAAGAATTGATGGAGACTATAAACTCAATTCACTGAGTTGGGATCATCTGTGTTATGTCGTGCTCGTCAGTATCAAGAATGTAAACTTAATTATTTTATTTTTTAATTTTCCCACAGTAAAGTTTCCTCCATTTTTTTATTTTTATTTTTTTCACACTTCAACTCTCAAATCTCAATTTTCTAATTCTCAACTTTCAATTCTCTAATTTTCATCTCAATTATTCATTTTCAATTCTATTTTCTATATTCTATATTATTTCAATTATTTCATTAATTTTTTTTTCATATTTCATTTATTTTATCTTTAATTATTCATTATTAAATTCTATATACTAAATTTTCATCATTTCTAGAGGTAAAGGAAAGATGTTCGCAATCGATGAGCAACCAAGGTTCAACATCAATTATGAAGTTGAGTTTAGTAATAAAGAGCAAAGTCAATTTTTTAACAAATTGTTTCTATTCATTTTTATTTATATGCACATCATTGGATAGTATGTAAAAGAATTTATAATATTTTAAAAATATTTAATGATACTACTTTATAATTATCTAGTATTTATTTCTCAACTTCTTATTTAATATTATTAAATTATTATAATATTATATCAGTTTTACATGAAAATATGAACTCGCAAAATGAAAATTCAGTAAATTATGCTTTATCAATACAGTTGAAATGAAAAAAATATTTTTTTCACATTCTAGATATTAGTTTAATTATTGTTATTTTTTATCTTAAACTTAAATTAGATAATTTACAAAACTTGTTATTAATTTATTATAATATTTTAAATGTAAAGAAAATGATTATACTTTAGATATAGGAAATATTATATTTAAAATTAGAACACTTTTAAATAAATTTTATAATGAATATAGTTCCAAATATGGCTCACAATCAACTCAAGTTGATATACATATAACTAGTAGCAGTAGTAGTTTTAGGTTTATGGCAGCACAACTTTTACTTAGGAAATGGACTAAACGTCCTCCAGGATCCTCAAGTTTTAGTTAGGAATTTGAAAGTTATTTTAATATTTCATTTGAATTTAACGAAGCAGATGATAATTGAGAGTTCGATATTTTGGAATGGTGGTTGCAAAAGGAGCAAACGTATCCAGTTTTATCTGTGATGGCGAAAGAGATACTTACTTCACCTGCTTCAATCGTTGCAATGGAGCAAGTTTTCAGTACGAGGAGACAATATATTACGTGAGAAACGGTCAACGTTGTCTTCCGAAAATTTAGAAGCACAAACATGTTTTGATGATTGAATCAAGGTTTCAATACGAAGACAATGTCAACTGGATTCGGAGGAAGATCAAGAGGAGGACACGTATGGAATAACGATGAGAACGGGTGGAGAGTGATTGAATCACGTCACTCCCTAAGGTAAGAAGAGTTAAAAGGTAAAACAATTACGTGAGTTTTAATTCATCTATACCCTATAATGATACGTAATCAACTTAAATTTAAGTTCAAACCCCTTTTTTATTTTTAAAATAATTTTCAATTATATAATTTAAATATATACTAATATTTTTTTAAAATTTAAGTGCAAATTTTTTATTGAAATTTAAGTTTAAACTTTAAGATTTCAAGTTGAACATCTTTTTTTATATATATTTATTATAATTAGAATATTGATACTTTAAATTTTAGATAATAATTTTTTAAAATTTAAGTTAAATTTATTCATTAAGTTCAAAAATTAACGATATTTTTTTTTTAAATTTAAGTTCAAAAATTTTCATTCAGATTTATGTTTAAGATTTAAAACCCTTGTTTTTATTTTATAAAATTTATAATTTTGTAGAATTAATGGTTAGTAAAAAGTTACAAATTTTTAAAATATAAAATAAAAATAAAAATAAAAAATTCAAGGGTCGGACCTTAAACTGAAACTGACAGTTAATTGGAACCGGTCCGTCGATTCTGGAACCATAACCATAATCATTCTTACCAATTATGATTATGGGTCGAAATTTTTTCGAATCGATTTCCAAATGTAACTGGCGATTCCTAAACCATGATCAGATCTAGTTCCTAAATTAGGCATTTATATGATAGAGATATTTTAGTCTAACTGGTATTTTGGTAGAATTGTGATGATGAAATAATTTTTTGGATAATAAGTATGACTCATTTCGAATATATCATAGTAATAAAGGAGATCACGAATGGTTGGTATGCTACTGTGTTCTCAATAATAAATAAATAAATAACGAATTTATTACTAATTTAGAGCAAGTAGTTGTCAAGAAAAAAAGCTCCATTATTGCATTTTGCTTTATTAAAGAGCTTCACCTCTACTTTGAACCACCCACTTGCTGGAAAATTCTTGTCCAATTCCTTTTTCCCCACTCTTTTGTTGGACAAGTCTCTTTACGTCGTGAAACGTTTTCTCTCCCCCTCTAAAGATAATTGCCTCTTCGCCTTTCCCATAATTCCAGTTGTTTGCCTAGACATTTTTCCAGATAAATGCATGCAAGTCCAAGAAACAAGCAAAAATCTTGTTCTTATCAGCGAAAATATATTTTTAATCCTATAATTTGGCATATTTTCACTTTTGGTCCAAACGTGAGTCTGGTAATTTACATATACTAATTTTCAAATTTCATTGAAAAATATAAATTCGACTAAAAAATATCACATGCCTAATATCATATTCCAAATAGAAAAAATTCATAAACTGAACTTACATATATTTCAATTATCTGAGCCTCAGACAATAAGAACTTAAAATTATCTTAATACTAAAATTTAATTTCAAATAAAAATATTTTTTTTTAAAAAAAAAAAGTCCAATAAATACTTATATGACGTGTATCATATTATTCAACTTGAAAATTTAACTACTTTTATTTTTAGAACATTTATAGGAGAAAAGAAATATTTTTTTATCATTCATACTAATTGTATTCTTATAATAAAAAATTAAAAGAACAAGAAAAAACTTAATTATAGCAAGCCAGTCTAAGTTATAGTTCGATAACGAGATCTCTCTATATTTTTATAAATGATAATTTTTTCAGCTTAGTTTTTCTCCATTTTTGGAGGGTTTCAGGGAAAATGAATAAAAGCTAATTTGCAGGGAAATTTTAGCAATTTTCCCTCAGAAAACTACCAGAATAGAAGTCTACGTCAGCAATTTTTTCTCCATTTCAGAAAAACCTTCGAATTCAAGTGTTATTTACCCCACACGTGATGTTTTTTGGCTAAAATTTAATTTATTGGTGAAATTTGAATTAAATATGCCAAATTTTGAAAGAAACTATCAATAAATACGAGATCCATTTTAGACTATAGAAATGTAAAAAGTAGGACAAGCATATGAGCAAAAATACATTTATGCCTAGTGTTATTTCATCTGAATTTTACAAATTATGCATTCCAGTTAAGTAGAAAAAGTTAGTATAGTAGTTGATAGCATATGTTAGTTTCTGTTGGATTAGTGCTTGCTGCCAGCTTGATGTAATTTAAGTTGCAATCTTGTGTTGTATTTACTATAATATGATAATGAAAGGAATCGAGGGAGGAAATAAAAAAATACTTTTAAAATTAATAGCCAATAAATTATTATAAATTAAAAAAATAAAAATAAAAAGATGCATCGAATTCACATCATACCTTTAACGTAACTTGTAATGGTGTTTGCTATAAACGAGAAAAAAAAGAACAAAAGAAAGAAAGAACGAAAGATCGAAAAAGACAGCTTTGATTGAGTGAAAATGTGAAATATGGGATACATTACTTGAGTTCTCAAGCCTTGCTCAATTTCTAGTGAAAATTTGCGTGAAGTTTCATTTGCAAAAGAACTTTGATCTAAAAATAAATAAGTTTTGGAGTTGTTCCTTTGCCAAAGTCAAGGAACTAAATATTTCGATAAAGAAATAGTTCAAGTTAGAAGATATGAAGCAATGACGAGAAGAAACATTGCTTCAATTATGATAAAGTATTTAATATTCGATATTATCTTTGTCACAAACATAGCTTAACATGCAAGCTCTTTGATCGAACGAGGTAGTTTAACTTATTTTGCTTCATAGGTCATAATCAACATAAGGTAGTACTATCATCCCTATATATTCAGTTATTTTACTTTTTAACTAATATATATATATATATATATATAAATGATAAATTCCTATTATGGATAATCATATTAGACGACAAGTCTACATTTGAACATATTAAAAAAAAAAATTGATTATATTAATGATGGATTTCTACTAATATGGTTTAAATTAGTAGGGCACATCAACAATTTGATAATACAAAAAATACTGAAGTAGTTCTGGTGAGATTTAATCACAATAGAAGTAAGGATTCAATGCTTATGAATTTGTCTTAATTTGGCTAGTTCAAGTATTGGGCTTCATGAAAAAAATTAAGCCCAAATCCAGCCAAGTTCAAGACTGAGAGCCCAGTACATGAAGTCAGGCCCAATAAAAATATGTAAACCAAACTACTTAGGCTTCAGTCCTCTCCTCATTTTTTTTTTCAAAACAAAATATACTTTTTTATTTTTTTATTTTTTTATTTTTCATTTTTTGATAGATAACACCATCAATTTCCACTAGTAAAAATAGATATAAAAAAAGACAACCATTGGATCTAAAATTTAGATTAAAAAAAGACCAAATCAACATATCCAACATGCACATAACATTGAGACAACACGCACAAATATTGTGCATGTATAAAAAAAAATACTGATTATTTTTTATAATTTGCTAGTATACTTTTTAGTAATTTCAATTAACAAAAATTTGTGCCAATTGCTAAATTACTAATTAATTACATTGGAATAATTTCTCGTATTAGATTTTTATGCGTATTTGAAATTGGATTGTAGTTTTTTCTAAATGCTCACAACTTAAATTGGACGAATTTAGACCCATTATTAACTTGTTATTTCTTTTTTAATTTTCAACTTAATTTAACTTTTTCCTTTATTAAAAAATTAATAATTTTGTTGATCTATTTTACTTTTTTTTTTGGTCTTAAATTACATAGTTGTAAATTATATGTAGCCCAGTACAGCGATTGCAATTTGGGAGCTTGACATAGTTTGGGTTTTGTGGCGGGCTGATCTTCTGAAGAAATAATTATGAAAATGAAACAATAACCTGTAAAAAAGTATTTTCAATTTTTTATTTTAAATTTTTTTGTCTAGCTCTTGTCAAGAAATAAATATGAAATGAAACAGTAACCTACAAAAATTACTATTTCTGAAACTTTTTTGCTAGCTCTGCATGGATTTATGTAGAATTTGACCCAATTAACTTAGATTGAAATTATTTTCTTGAAAAGTCAAAAAAAAAAATCAGATAAAAAAATATATTGGTGAGTATCTTTTCGCAAATTAAAACAATGATTGAAATGTCTTGCCTTCAAATAAATTAAATGTTATAGTAGTGTTCAACGAGTCGATTGGGGTCATTTAAAATTCTATTAATTTTTATTCAATTCAATATCAATAGAGAAAGCACTTCATCCTAATGTATTTTTTTTAATTACTTTAGAAGAAGTCTCTAAAATCATACACAATTATGGAAAATGGCCAATCATAAAATATGTTTTCAAGGTTTTAATCTTAAAATAGTTCCAAGACTTAGAAGAGACAACAATGATTTAGAAAAACTTGCATATATCGTACATGCTTGAAAGGAAGATGTCCTATTTAATCTACATTCGCATGAAACACTAATGTACATATGTAAGTGATTGTTAGGAGAATACGTTCACCGCACAACCTTGGCAAAATATTTTAATTAAAAATTATTATAGTCGAATAGGGAATTTTTAAAATTATGATAGTACATATATTAATCCTTAAACTTGAGGTTCTATAGTAGCCTTGTATATGAGAAGTTTTACTTTGATGTATACTCTAATTCCAAGAGAACATAAAGGGTCTACATTGGTTGCAATTTAATCATATATGAAGATTTGTGAGTGTAATGAATTTCCTATAATTTCCATAATACTTTGAAAATTTTGATCCAAGAGAGATGACAATTAGGAGAGGTATTTTTCAAATTAATTTAAAATCAAGTTATTAGGAATGAATACATAATAATTGAAATATTAAAATTTTGATTTATAATTTTAAATCCTACACCAAATCGGGAGATTTGATAATATAAGGATTCATATTTGCACACAAATTGATATTGAAAGGATTCACTTAGATATTCACCTTTCCTAAATCTTCATGGCTACGCTAATCATAATTTGTGGATATTCTAGAATTAATGAAATTAATCCTAGAATGATTGATTAATGTGTTCAAATAATTAGAATAATTTAATTGTCCACTTAAATCATGAATATTGTGAGTCTACTGCTTGCTAAATGATAAATCCAAGGGTTACACATAAAATATTCTAGAATGATTAATTAAAGTATTTAGTTACTTGGAATAATTTAATTATCCATTTAAGTTGTTGCAGCGTACTACTTATCAATTAGTAAATTTAAAGGGTCCCACGAATAAAATTATTTCGATTTATGAGAATTTAATTCAAGTTTGGATTGAGAAATTAATTGATTAATTCAACATAATTTAATTTAAGAGCTAAATCAATTGATTATGTGATTTAATTATTATTAGGAGAATCAATTAGTTAAATTTTATTTTAGTTAAAAATTGAATTAAATTAAACAAGTGGGCTCTAATTATTTAATTAAAGCGTAGGTCAATGAGAACGAGAATGGAGTTTTTCAAGCCCATGTAAAAAAATATAAGGAAGAAAAGTCTTGGAGCACAATATATTAGGTACCTAAACCAAGTTGTAAACTTCTACAGAGGAAAAGTCTCAATTCGAGTGCAGGAGTCCCCCATGATTAGGATAAGGAACCTTAGGGAGCACCCAAACAAGGCCTTTGAATCAGCCACCTCTTCCTCTCTTATCTTCCTTTTTACATTCTTGAATACATCAAGAGAAAAATAAATATAAATGTTGTGATATTTCTCTAATCCATAAAACATATTCAAGATGTTTGAGTACTCTCATAAATCAAACCATCGAATCCTACTTACTAGAATAGAGATAATATCGTGTAGGTATTTCGCGTGTGAGCTAAACTTTAGAGAAACAGAATGTTTGAGTATCTAAAGTAAAAAAATGTTAAAATAAAGAGTTAGAAAACGTGTTCGTGATAAGAAGTATGATTGATTCACTCAATAGCCTACATCAATACAAGTGTATTTATAGATATAATTACCTAACTTAAATCAAATGTGTTTTATGTATAATTGATTGAAATAACAATATACACATATTTTATTTTTACATGTAATGTATTTTTATTAAATTGAATTTAAAATTTTCGTTGCACCTTGTATCCCAAACCTATGTGACCCTAACATTAAATACCTGTTAAGAAATTTTATAAGAGGGTAATTTGTTATGCAAGTTTCTTTGACACGAGTGTCTTTGCATTTTGTGGGTATAATTTGTCAATCTGTCATTAACCCTATTACCACTAGTACTATAGCATCATGATAAAAGTCTTTTCAAATAAAGTAACCAAGTTCTCCTAATTGTTCATAAATTTTCAAAATAATTCAAATAAAAGTCTTGTCCCTAATGTTTAACTCTTGAATATATCATTTAATAATGTAATTTGAATATATCATTTGAAAATATAATTTGAGAATATTATTCTTAATCTTTTATTTATTCTCGATCTTGTATTGATATTCTAATAAAATTAAAATAACTCAAGATAAGTACAGTACATTTACATTTTCATTTTAATATTTAATTCTATATATTTATTCACTAGATAATACCATAATATCTTATATCTTTATATATGAAAACACATTAATGTTCAAAATTCATCATAAAATGATTATTTTGAACACATCTCAATAAAAAAATAATCACTCACTATTCCAATAAATCAAAAATTCAAACCCCTGATGTGCTCCCCAATCACCGAGGGTAAAAAGGAAAATATATTTGTTTATAATTCCACAAAATTGCGTAACAAATAAATGGACATAAAAAATTTGTAACGTAATCTCCATCATCAAATTCTCCTTGAATTCCATCGTAAAATCTCGCCAATTTTTTGGCATTGAAGCTGAGTTGCAATGGATTTCTGGCAAAGAGCTCGGACCTTCGCGGAGGAAGCGGCCAAGAAGTCGCAGGAGCTGACGCAGGGGCTCGGCTCGGCCAACCTCTCCGACGTCGTATCGGAGGCGTCCAAGCGGTCCAAGGAGTTGGCCGCCGAGGCGTCCAAAATGTCCAAGGAATTCGCTGCGGAGGCTTTGAAGCGCGCCGATCAGATCACGGCACAGATTCCGCCCGCGTCCGTGGTGCTGACTAATCTGGTCGACTCCGCTCAGAAGGTTGTCAATGAGCCTGCTGATCTGGAGAAGTTCGGTATTACGGATGAGTTGAGGGAGTTTGTTAAAGGGGTTACGACAAATACTTTCCGGGATTTCCCGCTTGAAGGTATGTTGTGCTCTAATTTACTAATGGTTGATTTGATATATGCTTTTTGATTGAATTGGTTTTCTGTGTTGATGAATGTGGTTTACTGTTTTGAAATTTGATTCAATGGAAAAAGTGTTTTATTGGGTATAATATTGGTATTCCGGGTTGAAGGTGTTGTACTCTAATTCCAAGTATATGCATTAAAATACTTAGTTATTCTTATTCTTGGGAAACTATTGATTAAAGAAATAAAGTGAGATTATCATCTGAATTATGGATTGGAAAATAGTTTCAATTACTGTGAATTTTTTTTTTTTTTTTGGGTTTCACGTCTTCTGGTCATGTTGATGGGCCTTATCGATGGTGCATTTTGTACAATGAGATTCAGGAATTGCATAAAGAAAATGATGTGGTATTCTTTTTCTATATGGAATGTCAATTAATGGAATGTCTATAATATAGTACCTTCGTATTGGAGTTTGGACTTATAGCTGTTCTAGTTTCTGGAGTGGAACGAAGATGACATAGGACAAACTACGGGCTGTTTATTAGTGCTAAACCTGAGGAGAATGGGCCTGAATATAACAGAAAAAAAATTTGGATCACAGAAGAAGTAGAAGGAAGAAAGGAAAATAAAGGGAAGAAGAAGAGGAGAGAAGAACACACTATGTTAACAACAGTTAAGCGCACAAAAACATATATGGTGGGGTTACCATAAAAAAGAGGTTACATAAGTATTTATGTGCCTAAATTGCTTCTACTTTACTTAAATAAGGAATGGGACTCTATAGTAGGCAACCACTAATTAGTCACATTTTAGACTATTATAGACAATGAAGAAATCTAAATAAAAATTTAACAAAATAAAATCATAAGGTTGCTGCAGATTGGAAAAATTACCAGCACTCTTGATTGCTCGACTTAATGATAATAACAAAAACTTGAGGAAGACAGATTCTTTTTGACGAAAAAGCATCTTGCTTGCATCAGGACCCTCAACCTTTAATCCTCACTTATATCTGTCTACATGAATTCCCCGTTGGCTGGCTTCTATTGAGTTTTGAAGCGTCAAAGTATGGGAATTCTTGAGCTTCAATCTTGAATGCAGTGTTGGATAACATAATCTTGGAACATGAACAAGTTCACTTTCCTTGTTTAGAGCACTGAAAGAAAATGCTAATTAGCTCCTTCTCTGTACAAATATATTGTGCCGGAGTCACAAATTGTGCAGTGAATGAATTCCCTAACTTTACGAAAATCAGTCATTGCAAACAGGCGTTAATTTGCATGTTTTGTTTCAAGTTTTTGTTGCAGAAAATCCTTATACTCAATGCTATTGGCTTATTTCATGCTATTATTCTTTACTTCATCTTTGGTCTTTCCAGCAATATCATAAGGAGTCTTTGTATGCTTGTAGGAAGTTCTGAAATCTTAGGATACTTTACTTTTGAAAAATAAATGGTAGCATCAAATGCTTCATTGAATATCACAGCCTGCTTTTTAAGTGCTGGCATCTCAAGGAATGAGATCTAGGAATGAGAAGATTTGGGCTCATAAATCTTATGCTCCTAACATTAGTGGTTTGAAATCTGATGCTCTTTGATGTAGCTTGTAAGCCTCAATTCGCAGACAGTCCCTCTTCACTGAGAGTTATCCAGAGCAGCTTGAAGTCTTTGCAGCCTGCTCTACCTGCAAAACTGCATTTATTTTAAGCTCATTGGCGGTTATGGGGGTTCCTGATAATTTATTTTGTTGTGCAAAACATCTCTTTTCAGTACCATCAGATTATGACCAAGGTTGACTAAAAAGGATATGCGTTAATTTCCATGATACAACTAGAATCACCATAGGAAGGATATTTGAACAAGGTTGCTATATGTACCAATAATACGATTATAATTGCTCTCATTCACTTTGTATGGATTAGAATATTGTTCTAGGGTGTGAGGGAGATACTCAACTAGAGATTTACACACTATTTTCATAGATTAAGCACCATGAACAATCATTTTTGTTTCTTATTGATCTCTGAAAATTTGTAGCTGATGTCATCTTCAGATGTAGTATTAATGTAGTTAATGAGTAAAAGAAGTACCAGCATTTTCCTCAAATCTTAGTTTGTTCATCTGGAATTTGTTGACATCCCCATGGATGACAAAATACTGATGCAGGAAATCCTTTGGGATGCTTATTATTGCCAAAACTGAGGTTAAATTGTCTAAGAATAGTACAAAATCTGGAATAGAAGAAAAACAGAGGCGAGAAAAGAGAAAGAGAGAGAGTGAGAGACAAAATAATAGAAAAGGAGAAGAGAAGACAGTTTACTCTCACAAGGGTTGGGCAAAACCACACAACAATGTGTCTAATCTTTTTTCTCATTCCCTTTCATGTGCCCTTTCATTATTTGAGTGACATTGCCTTTAAGATCCTTTCAAACGATTGTGTAAAAAAAGGAAAGAAAACTTAAGGCAGTTCATCGTCACTTTGGAATGTGGGCACTGTACTGTATACGAAAAATTATTTAATGTTTTGTGCCATAATCAGCACAATATAGTGATTATTCATCTTCTTAGTCACTTTGAGGATTGACACCTGCCATGGCTAAAGAGTTTTCCTGTTGACATCCCCAGAGATGGCAACACAGTGATGCAGGATAGCCTTGGGCTTACTATTGCTAAAACAAAGGGTCAATAGGTCTAAGAATAGGACAAGATATGGAACAGAAAAAATAGGGGGAAGAAAAAAGAGGGAAAAATAAGAAATGAAAGGACAGCTGTGGGCTTACTATTGCTAAAACAAAGGGTCAATAGGTCTAAGAATAGGACAAAATAGGGAACAGAAAAAATAGAGGAAGAAGAAAGAGGGAGAAAAGAAGAAATGAAAGAGGAAAAGAAGGCACTTTACTCTTGCAAGGGTTAGGCATAACTGCACAAGTACAATCCTCTTTTGCATTCCGCTGCATGTTCTATTTCAATATTTGAAGAAAAGGTGTTTTTGGACTGTTATCTGCGAAATATTGTTTTTATAGAATTCTTAGTTACTTTGAAGCTTGAATGACCCAACACAATATTGTCTTCAGTATCCATTCATTTCATCATTTCAACATCTAAGGCAAATACTTATATTAACCAGCATTTCTTTTGCGCAGACGACTCAGAGGTGTCTGATATTCCTACGGTTTCAAATGTTCGACAGGATCTCACAGAGTGGCAAGAAAGGCATGCCAAGCTTGTTCTCTCGACAGTGAAGGTTAGATTTTTCTTGCTCATGATCAATACCTGTTTTGGCTAGAGTGAAGGTAAATGAAACCTCTTGCATCTGTCTGGAAGTGAAAGCTCTTGTTTCCTTTTTGGAATTCCAAATGTAATGTTTTAGTTCTTAAAAATAGCAATTTTCTTTGCAAAGTTAGTCCTATTTGAGCAGTGATGTTATTGCCACTAATTTTCAACTACTACTTTTGAGAAGAAACCTGTAAAAACAAAGTTTTCATCTCTCATCTAAAACTCTTTGCCATTTCAAGCTAGGACATAGTTTTCAACTCTCATCTAAAACTCTTTACTGTTTCAAACTAGGACATTCAATTCAATATTCTTCAAGATGATACAAATAATGGTTTGGGATATGCTTTAAGATTGCAGTTTACTTAGAGATGTTAAACATTACAAGGAATTCCTAAATAGCAACACCAGCAACTAACCCATGCAGAGATGAGTCTTAATAAACTTATCATATCCAATGTAGGAGGAATGATATTAGGATGGGCTTGGACTTAGTGGTTCAATTTTTATATGGACCTATTCTTCATGAGGTTTAGATTGTTGTGTTTTCGGAGTTGTAATACATTTTCAATGCAATGCTATTTCAACATTTTTAATATGCATGTTTGAGTTTTTCTCTTGTGGTTCAGTAATTAATGTGATTCATGATTACTTAAGTGTAGCCTTCTTCTGCAAAGATGCCTGAAATTGTTGTTTAATCGCCTTTGTCTTCCCAAACTAGGAAAGAGGATGTCATATTTGGCTTTTTTACTCTTTACTCTTACAAAGTTGCCAAAAATGGGTGATTAATACCATAACTGATCTTAGCCCAATATGTATTTTATGTTTTCCAACTAGATACCTTCATGAGAGTGCTATGAGAGTCTACTCTTTTTGTTCCCCTTTTTTGAGATAAATATATTATAGCATAGTGTTCTTGCAACATCATAATGCTCTCAAGTGGTTTTGATGCTGGATTTTTCAGTTCATAATACTTCTCAGATTCTTCTTGAATTGCTAACTTCTTTTTTTTTTATAAAGTGTTAAACTTGTTAGAGTAGTGCCCAACAAGTCAATTAGATTGTCCGCTTATTGTAGTTTTGTAAAACGATCTTTTTCAATCAATATCATTAAAATACGTTCAATATCATTAAAATACGTAATCCTTCATCTTTATTTACTTAGTTTTAATTTAGATGAAATCCCTAAACCATATATAGTTACAGGGTATGATCGTTCATATGATGACGATTATGAAATATGCCTCTGTGACTTTGGTTTTAAAACATTCCAAATCGAGGATTATTGAGATGGAATATCAATAATCCCATAAGACTTGCACATCCAATGCATGCTCGTAAGAAGAATGCCTCGTTGCCTCGTTCCATAGGCATCGGTGTGTGATACTAATGCATGTATGTGGGTGCTTATTAGTGAACAAGTATACTGGACAACCCCGTAAGGAAATTCCTAATTGAAAATGAAATATTATTAAATATGCAATTTCCTCGTTATGAAAGTGCAAGATTAGTCATTTAACTTAAGACAACATTATAATCTTGTGCATGGTTTAATGTACTTTGATATATTCTCCAATTACAGGATATCACAAGGGGAATATTTTGGGTGCAATTAACTCATATATGGAGGTTAATGAGTGGTCAACAAATAATTTTTCATGTGAATTTCCTGTATTTTTCATGGTACTTGACTTGGAAATCCTAGGCGAAGGTTAGATGAAATTTAGACAAAAGTTTTCTAATTTCATCATGGAGTCAAGGGACTAGGAATTTTTTTTTGGGACTAGGAATGGATGTATAGTTATTGAGCTATTAGGGTTTCTACTAATAGTTCATACCTATTCGCCTTATCAGAAGATTAGTTGACAAAAAAACCGTACTTGTATAATACTTATAATTGAAAAGGTTCGCTATTTCACTTATATTTAGATTTTCACAGCATGTTAGATGCTAACCATGATTAGTGGAATCTTAAAATTAAAGAATTAATTCTAACAGGATTAATTAATTGGAATAATTTATTTATTCAATTAAATTATAGAAGTTGTGAGCCTGCTACTAACTTATTGGTGAATATTGGGGTGGTCATACACTAACTTGGAAGTTTGTTCTTGTCATGGGAATTAATCCAATTTTTGATAAGTAAATTAATATGATTAATTGATTTATTGAGTTTGAATTAATTCAAGAGTTGAATTAATTGAATTAATTAATTAAAGTAATTTACTAATCCTAAATGGATTAGGGAGACAGTTGTAACAAATAATTAATTGATTGAATCAACTAATTATATGGGTCTTTAATTAATTTATACGATGGATTAATTAAATTTAATTGATTGGATCAATCAAATTGAGCCTAATTAATTATTAAATTAGGCCTAGGTCCATTAAGTGTGTGCTTTATGAAAAATAAAACTCAATTAGGAATTAGGTCATGAATTTAATTCCTAATAGTAGAAGGAATAAATAGAATCCTTATAAGATAATGGCACTATCTAAAAGAAATTGAATATAATGAGGATAAGAGTCTTATTTGGATAGGACTAGGAATTTAATTAAAGAAGAAGCTTCCACACATTTTGGTATTTGACTTTGATTCAAACTTAATCCTATCACATGTTTTTTGGCTGCTGATTGTAGCTAAGTCTTACTGCGATTATACATACTTAAAGGGGCAGACTTCTAGCTAAATGACAATCAGATTTTTGGTAGGAAAAATTACACTTGGTGATCAAGGAAGAAGAGTAGTGTTCTATCAAAATTGTTCTCTTTCTACACAGTTTAAAGAGGTAGAAATCAGTTTTTTGGGCAATTCAATTAATCAGCAGTTTTTTGTGTAAATTGAGCGGCTGAAATTTGAGAGAGTTTTTCTTGCAAAATTTCAACACCAAAAATCATGTGAATTTTCTCTTTAATTTAGTACTAGGAGATTTTGATTCTTGTTCATGTGTTGAATTAAGAATTAAAATCGTACACCTTATTACTTAATTGTTGTGTATTGTTTGTTACAAATACTAAATTCTTTAGTTATCAAATATCGGATTTAATCCGACTAGCGTAAGATTAATCACGTATGAACATCCAAGGTGTGGATGCGCTTATAGGAGATACGTTTGTAGCTCTAGGCAAATTGAATTCCAAATTGGAGTTTAAATACGAGTTCGTTGGTATTTGGATTGTTTTCATCCTCAGCATTAACTGGAAGCGAGAAAGGTATAATTTTTAACTTCTTACCTGAGAATTAGATTTGGCATACCCAATCCAATTGTTGGAGCAACAATTGTTTAGTTTATAATTATGATTTTCATATTATTGTTTTTTTAAAAAAACGTAAATTCGGCTGCCCACATATCCCACCAGATGATAGAAACGATCTAAATCGTTCTTCCTCACATTTGTTTATCCCACGAAGTCATGTCCAAATCCTAATTTGGAATTCGATTCGCTTAGAGCTCCAAATGTATCATCTCTAAACTTATCCATACCTTAGATGTTCACATGCTATTAATCGAATGCTATTCGGATTAAATTTGATAATTCTATTCCTAGGGAATTTAGTATTTGGAATAAACGATACACATCATTTGTATAATAAGGTTTTATGATTTTAATTCTTAAATCAACACTAGGATTATGAATCATAATCAATTGGGTGGACGGCTGAAATTTTGAAAAAAAAAAAAAACTCTCGACTTTCAACAATTCAATTTACATAAATACTACTGATAAATTGAATTGCCTATAAATTGATTTATGTCCCTTTAAAACCGGTAGAAAGAGAATAAATTTTTGTGGAACACTAATCTCTTTCCTTGATCACCGTGTGTAATTTAATCTGATTGTCCTTTACCTACAATGCCCTTTTTCTTTGATCACCGTGTGTAATTTTTCCTATTAAGAATCTCATAATCCTTTAGCTAGAATGCCCATTTTAAATATGTATAATGACAACAATCTTAGCTACAAACAGTAGTAAGATGTGGTAGAATTAAATTTGAATTAAGGTCAACCACCAATATTTGTGGAAGCTTCTTTTTAGTTGGATTCCTAATTCCATCCAAACGGGACTTTTGTCCCTCTTCATATTGAACTTCTTTTGGATAGTGTCTTTATCTTATACGGCTCTCTTTATTCCTTCCACTATTAGCAATTAAATTAATATTCCTAAATGAGCTTTTATTGCCATAAATCACACATCTAATGGACCTATGATTAATTAATTAGGTCCAATTTATCAATTAAATTAATTAGTTCATCTTATGAATTAATTCAAGACCTATATAATTTATTGATCCAATCAATTAAATTAATTAGTCCATCCTATGAATTAATCCAAGACCTATGTAATTAATTGATCCAATCAATTAATTATTTATTCCATCAGGGTTCTCTAGTCTAATTAAGTCCAATTAATTAATTTCTCTTAAATTAATTTAAGCTCAATAGATTAATTAATTATATT
This sequence comes from Paulownia fortunei, assembly GCA_019321725.1. Taxonomy (NCBI): domain Eukaryota; kingdom Viridiplantae; phylum Streptophyta; class Magnoliopsida; order Lamiales; family Paulowniaceae; genus Paulownia; species Paulownia fortunei. The sequence continues at coordinate 13,142,240 of CM033118.1, forward strand.
AGGTAATTTACTTAATCCAACAATTAGATTAATTCCCATGGCAAGAAATAAACTTGTCTAAGTTAGTCTATGACCCCTCCGGTGGACCTAAGGGGTCATTGATAATAGTGGGCTCACAATTTTTGTAACTTAATTGAACAATTAAATTATTTTGATTAATTAATCTAATTAATTAATCATCTTAAAATTAACCCTTTAATTTTAAAAATCCACCAATCATGGTCAATGTCTAGCAGTATGCCATGAAGACCCAGATATAGATAAAGTATCGGACCTTTTCAGTTATGAGTACCATGGAAATATGATCTTTCCGTCAATTAATCTCCTAATTGGGCTTATGGTATGAATTATTGGGCTTATTGTATAGATTATTAGTTGAAACCTTAATAACTCAGTAACTATGTATCCATTCCTGGTCTTTTTTCTAACTTTCATCCAATCTTGGCGAAGGATTTCCAAATCAAGTATCGTGGACAACACAGGAGATGCCAATTGAACTCATATTTGACAACATTTTGTTTTCATTTAGGAATTTTAAAGCGGGGTTGTACAATATACTTATTCACTGACACCCACATGTATATATTAGTGTCATATCACATGTGCAAGTCTTATAGGATCATGACTCATCTCAATGATTCCTGACTTAGAACGTTTTAAGAAAAAACTATAGAGGTATATTTCACGATTGCTATTATTTGCGCGACCATGTCCCATAGTTAGTTATATATGATTTAAGGACTTTATCTAAATTAGAACATAGTAAATATAGATGAAGAAATGCCTATCTTGTTAATATTGATTGAGAAAAATCATTTTAGAAGAGTACAATAAGCGGCCAATCTAATTGGCTTGCCGAGTACTACCCTAATAATCTCCCACTTTCCCTAAAGCTAATTGCCCATGCATTTAAGCCTATCTTCTCAAGATATCCTTCTAACACCTATTTTTGCTAGGAGTTTAGTTAGGGAGTGCAAAAACTTCTACTTTTAGAAAAAGTGCTTTATTGTAGAAAAAAGTGGAAAGCAGTTGAGGAGCAAAAGTCGGTACTGATGCAAAGTGTTGTTAAAAAGTAGAATAATTTAAAAATGAGTGTTTGGTAATAAGTTGTAAAAGTGTTTTTATTTGTGTATAAAAGTCTAAATTGTCCTTGAATTTTGAAATAGTAATTTGTTTTGTGAAGTTTGATCAAATCAATTAAACTAAATTATTTATACATATTATATACATAATATGATAACTGTAATAACAAATATAATATTTATGTATAATAATTCATATATCTAAATAAGTGATCAATTTAATAATAAATTATAAATTAAGTATATCTAAATATACAAAAATCATAATATTTAATTATAAATGAAATCATTTTATATATATTTACATGTATTTAATTTTCAATATTTATTTTTATAGAAATATAATTGTTTATAAATATCAATATGTTCACTTGTATATTTATATATTTATATTTCTATGTATCTATAAAAATATATATAAGTATTAATATGTGTATTATATATAAATATAAGTATTTATATATGTTATATATATGTATTTACAAAATTTATTATTTATCTATAACTAGTTATATATTTAATTATTATATGAATTTAAATCTAAAATTATTTATATATTTATATGATGTAAGGGTATTTTTGGAATATGAAAATGTTTTTGAGGGTAAAAATGTCCAAAACGGAAAAAGCACCCCTCCTTTGCTTTCAGAGTTTGATTAAATTAAGCAGAAGTTGGGGTTTGAAAACACTAAAAACTGCTTTTTTTTTTTTTTTGTCAGAAGCTGAAAAGTACTTTGAAAAAGCAGTTGCAAACACACTCTTTGTGGGTCTGTTTTTGTTGAGGCAACCTTCTCCACATTGACATCCAAAGGGAGATCCTCTTTGTTGCCCTCAAGCAAGAAGTCGTACCTCACAGGTAGCCCTCGAGGTCCTTTCGGATTTTCTTGGAGGCTGTGAACTAGAAGTTTTGAGCAATGATTTGTGGCACCATTGCTTCTTTTGGGATTATTTGTGGTTCCTGAACTTCTTCACATTCTATGATTTCGTCATGTCTATCTAATAGAAATTTCTTCTCTAAATAAACACCTTGTTCCGCATGATCGTAGAAGTAGTATCAATAGATTCTTTTGGATACCTCGTAAACTTACATAATATGGATATCGCATTCAACTTATCTCCCACTCTCCTTTATGTAAGCTAGACACCCCTATATCTAAATATGAGGGCGTTTTCTCACACCACATCTCATATGGTGTTTTGGGCACCAACTTTGATGGCACACTATTGAGTAAGAATGCTCCTGATTTTAGGGCATACCTTCATCATGGATCGAACCATGTCCAACATAGTTCAATTCCTTTGCTTTGCTACCCCATTCAATTGAGGTTAGAGGCGTGACAAGCATAGTCCACTGAGAGAGAATCGCATTTTCTTTTAGATAATCAAGGAATTCACTATCAAAGTATCCACTTCCTCGATCGGATCAAATGACCTTAATACTTCGGTTGATTTTTTTTCGTCTGAATTTTGGAAGATAATGAAGTAATCATGTCTGAATTTGATTCTCTACTTCGGTTGACTTGTATCTCAATAGATACACATACCCATAACTTGAGTAGCCGTAGGTAAAGGTAATGAAGTAAGACTTAGTGGTCCACATGTAGATCAAATCCTAAAGATTGGTATCTCGCTCCATTTGTCCCATAACTGGAGATTTGGTGACAAGATTCACAAGTCGATATTTCTTGTGAGTTCGTGCGGTCAAGTAATTGTGCCATCTGTGAACTATTTCTATGGAAATATGTCCTAATCTTGTGTGCCACAAATGTGTCATTTTGAGTACCTATCTTTCTTTTGTTGTTACTTTGTTTAATGTGCAGTATGGAATTTTGGGATTGGAAGTGTAAAAATCATTTGTCATAGTACCAACATGAATTAAACAATAACCTTAAATAGAACACCTTTCGTTCTTTATTGAAAAAGAAATTCCCTGTTTTGCATAGAGATAATGTTCTTAATTGACTCAGTTACATAAAAGGCAATTATTTAATACTACCCTACCTTCTCTTTTTTAAAGTGTCAAATTTGCCCAAACTAAACATGTCTTTGGCTACCAAACATTACTAGACCTCTCTACACTATCATGATTTCTACCGACACCATAAAAGACTACCAATTTGCCTACCTCTTTGACCACCAAGACTGCCGACTCCACTCCTTATCTCCACCACCATTGAGAGTCATGAAGTTTCTCACCTCTGATGGTAATAGAAATCAATCAAACCAACTCATCATGCAGGCCTAGCTTCTGAACCTTACAATCACCAACCAGAGAATGGAGCAGAAAAGACAACCTCTATTAATAGGAAAATCTGTCAGAAAATGGAGCAATGAAGAATTTGTTTTGCTGCTTTCTAATTTACTATGTGAATTTTTCATCACTCCTCTTTTTTTATCTTGGGCATGGTTTAAATGATAAAACTGCAGTGCGATGATTTTATCGCTTTTGGAAGTGGCAGTGGTGGTGGTTTTACCTGTTCCAGCTGCTATTTCTAATACTGGCAGCAGTGATGATGTTCTGATGGTGGCAATGGCTTAAATTTTACTTTTTGTTCCTTTCCTTGCTCCGGATTGAAGTTGGGCTTTTTAGGAGTGGTGGTCGTGGTAGTTTGAAATGGTGGCCTTTATCTAATTCTTGATATATGGGTGGAGATGGTCATGACTGTGGTATATTGCAGCTGTGGTTTTACCAATGATGTGTTGATTATTTCTGTATGATAATACTATTTTCTGTAGGAAAATATTGATTTAGTGATGCAGGATAACCTTGGGAGTATTCTTCCTTTACTGAATTTGGATAGATAGAAACTTAGTGATCAAATTTCTGGCCGTTATGATATTCTGGTGAACTTTATGGAGGATGGTTCATGAATACATGAAATTTGGGAGGTTAGGTTCTGTAAAGAAATGACTAGAAAAGTAGAAATTGATGATTCAAGTTGCTGGGAATTGATAGAAGCTACTTCTGAATGTTGGATAAACGTTTAACTTGCTGAAAATAATCTCAAGGCATCACCTGAGGATTTGATTGCATCTCAGGATCAAAGAAACCTTCAGAGCTTCTTTTTTGTTGAAAGAAAAAGTACAGCACTTTATATTCCTAAACCTATTAGGATTATCAAGTCTTTTGGATATCAAATAAGTTACTTACCAAGATATAATAATCACTTGACATGGAAAACCTCCTAAAGAATTTCTGGAAATTTCAGGGATTCTGCAAAAGTACAAAGCTGCCCTAAACTAAGAGATACTTAAAGTAATATGGTTTATAGCTGGAGGCTATAGTACAGATTATTAAGGGCTGGGGCTAGGACTGTAACATATCCTAAAAAGAGCTTGTATTTTCTCCAAAAGCAAACCCTCCTCCCCATATTTGCTTTCTCTTGAGCCTTTCATTTCCGGCATAACTTCGGCATTTTTATTGGACTGTTCTAAGGTAATTTTGGAAACTGTGACTGTGGTGCAATGATGATGCCAGCAATGTTATGCTCATTGTGATTTTTTTGTAAAGTATACGTTGATGGGTTTGTTCAAAGCCACCCATATAGGTGGCACCCAACTCCATTCAAATGTTGACACGTGCCCTATAGCAGCATTTTCTTTTCTTGTTATTTTATCTCCCTCCGACCATTATTAAAAAGGTTGGTAATGAAAATTGATTTCTACATTTATTCATTTCTGTAAGACAGAGTCTTCGTTTTTCTCGTTTGTAGCCGAAGCTACTTTTCACTCTTCTTCCATTTCCAGTCAAACAAGACTGAAGGTAGCAACAGGATTTGACTCAAAATGATCGAGGAAGGAGTAATGGGTGGGAAGGAGGAGGTGAGATGGGTGGAGTCTTTATTCCTTCATTTTTAGATCTTAAGTTGTCGGTCGGAATGAATGATGCTGGCGACACTGTTGAAGATTAACTGGAAAATGGAGGAAGAGTGAAAAGTTGCATTGATAGAGGCCGAGCAAAATGAAGATCCATGGTGCTGAGATGAAGAATGCAGGAATGCTCCTCTTTAAAGTTTCAATTTTCATTTACAATATTATCTAACAATTGTTGGAGGGAGATAAAAAAAATAAAAAAAAATAAAAAGAAAATTTTGACTGTCAGCATTTGAATGGAGTTGTATGCCACCCAGTCGAAAAAACCACGTTGAGGAGGGTGACTGTGTGTGAGGAGAGAGGGGGAGATAGGTAGAGAGCAGAGAGGAGGGGGGCTGAAAGAAGTGACTTTAGGTTATAATCAAAATAACATCACTACTTTTCCCTTCTTAGAAAATCCATCCATGTCAGACTCAGCCTATTAATAACACATGTGAGAGGATACTATTAAGGCAGTTTCTGTAATTTTCTGTGTTATGTAATGTCCATGCCTCAATGAACATAAAATGATTTGTAATTTTGTATTGATGTTGGTGTGGTTTATAGATTTAGAAAGATCTTCCACACATCAAGAAAATAACCTCATAAGAGAGAGAGAGGGAGAGCATGCAGGCCAAGTCTTATCAGTTTTTGGCATTATTTAATATAAGTGAATCTGAAATGACTTGAAATTGTGTGCCTCAAATCACTCTACTTTGACCAAAATTATTTTTGTTTCCTTTCAGGAAATCTCAAAGCTTAGGTATCAGTTATGCCCTCGAGTGATGAAAGAAAGAAAGTTTTGGAGGATCTACTTCATTCTTGTTAACAGTCATGTGGCACCGTAAGTAACTTGCCCCTACATGAGGGGTTGTAGTTTTAATTTCTTATATGAAGAATTGTTCCATTGTTTTTTGCAATCAAACTCATCATATTAACTTTTGATTTACTTCTCTATAATTCTCAACTCCGTATTATTTCGATTTTAGAATTTTTAAAATTTCCCAAATGTACATTTTGAATGGAAGAAGATAGATACTATGATTCTAAATGCATGACTGATTTGTGTACTGCTGAAATCTCTGCACTCTGGCATTCTTGCTATTTTCATGTTCAGTGGTGAAAGATTAGCTCTGTTTCTTGCTTAAGTAGCTTCAGCAACTTGGAACTCAATATGGTTTTAGATGACACTTTTGGTGGATTTATTGCCCATACTTGACACACACTTTTATGCTTAGAAGAAGGCAATTTTTTTTATTGAAAAAAGACATTGATAAAACAATTTCATCATAGTAGCTTGGGAGTCGGTCAGAAAAGGAACTTCATGTGTGGAAACTGAATTTCCGAGCTTGCCAATCATCCTTTGTCTTCTTAATCACTCAACTGATTTTATTCTCTTAGCAATTTTCAGATGTTTGCCAGAAATTTCCAAGATTCCTACATTGTCTTCTTGTTTCAGATGTTGAGCTTTTTTTCCATGTCATGAGTGAGAATAAGTTATACAGCTTGAAATCACATCTCAAGCTGATCATTCATGTGCATGCTCATATTGGTGAAAAAGACTAGCTAATCTAACGTCTATTCAACTTAATAGGGGTTATATGCATCCACCTCCCCCGAGGATTGGACCTGTGGCAAAAAGCTCCCATTTAGTATTTTTTTGGTTTCTATTGATATTTATTTACACACTAAAATACACCTATCCCCATGCTTTAGAAACACACACACAAAAAAAAGAAAAAGAAAAAAGCATAAGTTTGAAAAGACTAAGGCATAATTGTTTTTGAAGAAAATAAATGAACGAGACCAAAAATTAAATTTTAAGATTTCTTGAAGGACATAAAGAGCATTGGTTAATTTTTATACATAAAAAGATAGTCTTAATTTTCATAATTATAAATGGTTAACAATTTTCCAAATGCATAATTTTCAAAATGAAGCTAAGAGACCAAAGATTAATTATTTAAATTTTTGGTCTCACATTTATTTTAAAAATAATGCATATAAAAGATGATACCGTTAATTTTTTTCAAAATTATTTATTTATCTTAACATATGGAGAGTGTAGGTTAATTTTTATATTTGGTTATTCAAGCTAAAATTTATACACTTAAACTTTAATTTTGGTTTTTCACTTATTTTAAAAAAATTATGCATTTTAAGTTTTTAATTATTTGGTGTTTTCTCATATCAAAATTAGTATTTTCTCTTTATATGTCGAAGAGAGTAGAACTTAACTTGGTCTTACTTTTTGTTTTTCAAAAAATCATTTAAAATTTGTAAGTTTTGAAAATTTTTCATACATTAAAGTTAATCAATATTATTCATCTTGGTGAAGATGGACTTAATATAGAATACTGGTCTCTCATTTCTTTTTTAAACTATATGCTACTTTATCATGTACTATTTGTGTACAATTGAAGAGAGTTTCAAAGTTTGAACTTTAATTTCTCACTTTTTTAAATTTTTAGTTAAAAACATAACTCCAATTAATTCTTTAAAAGTGATGAATTGTATTCATATATTAGGCTATGGGTTTGTCTTCAAATTAAACTTCAATAGAATATTTGACCAAAAAGTTATGGGGGTTCTTTGCCAATGATCCAAACCTTAAGGGAAGTGGCTGCCAAAACCCAAAGCCTCAGGGAAGGTGGGTACAAATAACCCAACTTAATAGAGATGAAAATTCCTTTGTTCTAGAAATATTATGATCTCTTTTTTTGAAAATATGTCAAAGAGAATTGTCCAAACAAATTGAATAGCTAATTGAATATTTGAAGATTTTCTATGAAGGGCGTCTAGTGGATTTAGTAATGTAGCGGCTAATAATATATTTTTAGGAGTATGGTTGTATAGGGATGGTTTCAAATTGGGATTGCATGGGAATAATAAAGCATAATGAAACAAGGGATTTAAATTGGGATTGCATGGAAATAATAATGTATAACAAAGCAAGGGTGGCAATTACGGAAAATGGAACTCGCTTGATTTTCCCAGATGACTAACAAAACCAATCTAAAGAAATAGCAAATCAAAATTCACTTTTTGTTTGGAGTCCATTATTGTGCTTGCTTTTAGAACCCATCCATTATCTTGGCTTGTGATATGTTGGACTTCACATTTACATTCTTATACTGTACAAATCTCTCTCTCTCTCATGCATGTACTAACTTATATGCTATAAATTTTAGCTTGAATAAGCCATAGTTGACTGGGATAGAAGAATTAGCCAATTAGATAATTTTTTCTTGTAATGTAGTTATTTATGTTGCTTCATGTAAACAATAGGCAGCTCAAATTCTCTTTTGTCTATTAGTTCTAGCTCTGAAGGTTTGAGCGTAGCATGTTTCTTAGTTAAGAGATTGATTGCTGAACACTCATTTGATGCAATTTTCTTGGAGGTTTTCTAGGTGAGGTAAAACATTGCACATGGGATCTCCTCTTGCTCTGTAGGACTCAAAGTTAAGTCAATACAGAATAATATTACTTATAAATCATTCCAACTTCCAGAAAGGTATGAAGCACACCTATTCACCTTACATGCCTACAATTTCTCCTTGGAAAAGCATACCCTGAGCTTGCAAGGCTCATCTTTGGAACCTGCCAATATATACAAATAGAAGCCAGATGGTGCAACTTTGGTGTAAAACACATGCAGTATACATAAAAATCTGTAATGAATGGTTCGATATTTGGAATGGTTCAGTTCAATCTGTTGGCAATATCAAAACCAAAGCCAATACTGAAGTACACTAAGATGCAAAACCAAATAGCAAATCACTGTTCTCTTTGGTATCAATATATACCGAACTTCTTTTTTTTTTGGCTTTGATTTGATTGGATTTACCTACTGTATGTGGCCCTTACCACTGAAACTTTTTTAGTTTATTGTTTTATATTGGTAAAACAAGTAACCGGGTTTTACTAAGGCCTTTGAACTACATCACTGGTTTATATAGTAGTAAGTTAAAAAGCTATTCAAAGCTGGGGAAGCTTATTGTGTCTGCTTTAGGTTTAGCTGTATTTTCTATCTATCTCCCAGGGGCATTGGAAGCATTGTGAGATTAATGTATATGATTATGATATTGGTATCAATATCATGTTTAATGTTGTTTATTTTAGGATGCTATACTGAGAACACTATAAACTTCTTTAGGCTCCTCTGTAACTATGTGTGTCGTGCTGTTTCTGTGGCTTGGATGAATGGGTCTTTGCTTGAATAATCTAATTTATCAGTCTGTTACAGATACGAAAAACGCTACATGGAAGATGTAAAGCTCAAGGAGGCTGAAAAAGTAAAAGACACCGAGGTGAAGGAAATTTCATCAGGTGTAAGATCTGAAAAGGCAGATGAGATTTCAAAGCCTAGAAATAATAATGTGAAGTCAGCAGCTTCTGAGCAGGATTTGGATGTATTTCTTCTTGGAGACCTCGAGGACAGTGATGATGGTCCAGGTAACACTATAGGCAGTGTGAATCATTCTATGTACATTGCAATTTAAATTGATTTAGCTGCTTGTACTTGCTTTAATTCTTCTTTGGATAACTAAAATAATTTTCTCTCACTATGTTTTGTTCCACTTCGTCTTTCTTCTTTTCCACTTTTGTGCATACTCTTTTGAATTGTCTTAGCCAGCTATTTTCTGATCTGGCTGACAAGTCTCCTTATATGCATGAAACATCAGCCTAAAAAACCATCCAAGAATTGTTTCCATCAATGATGCAAATTTAGAGTTGCCAAATTAGATGTCCTTTACTTAAGGCTCCATTTTTTTCTATACTCATATTTGTTTATCATATTATTGGAAATGAAAAACATGAGTTTGTCTTCTGTTTGCAATCTTTTCGGACCAGTGTCCAAAAACAATATCCGTTAACAATCTAGTATGGTAGTATTTGAGTAGCTAGCTTCTTATTTTTTTTTTTTTTGATTCTGATGGAAATATAAGAAAAGTCAAAACAGGATAACCCAACAAACAGGTCTCCAGATCTTAGAGTAATGAAAACTACAACTTTTAAATTTGATATCCTGTTCTTCAGTTTTCAAATTATTAAAGGAACGTAGAATAAATATTGGAGAGTGCTTCGCTTATCATGCATGCAATTAACGCTTAAAGTTGAGTGGTTTTGTAAGGTTTATTGTATTGTTCACCCTTTATCAATTATCAGTTACAAGAAATGTCCCGCTTTAAAATTGGAACTTGGATAAAGAAATCCATTCTTCTTTAGCTGTCTCAACCACAGCATGTTGATTGTGTTTTTTCTCAGATGACAGTGGTGATGGATTCGATGATGATTTTGACAAGCTATAGCTCGGTGAGTGAAGTGTAGTAGTTGTATCTCATCTGCTGTTGCTTCTCTTCTGTGCTACTATTTTTTATGACTGTTCTTCATGCCAAGGGATAACTTTCAAAATCATTTGACGAGGAAGTGTCCAAGTCCATGAGCCCTAATGTGGCAAATGAGTTTCCTTTTTGAAAAATATTGAATTCCTGCAAAGCATGTGGTTTATTAGTACCCAAGCTATAAGTTACTGAATTTGACTGTGGACAGTGATCAAGAAAAGATAGATATTCAATTGGATTTAAATGTGTTTGCTTGAGTCTCTGATGAAATACCAAGGGAACAAAAAATTTTAAATGACAGATTTTTAGAAAGGAATGAGTTGGCAATTAAGTAAGAAGTAGCAGTCCTATTCCTATATTTATAACAATTACAGATTTTGAAAAATTACCAAAAGTCCTAGGGGCCCTTTTGGTTTGCGATTCATAATTGGTATAAAAAACGTCTGGAACAGTGATTTTGAACTATCATTTCATGTTTCTTGGAATTGGAAACTGTGTTTCATTAGCTTGTTTTGGAAGTGACTTATGGACTAAATCACCATCACCATCACCATCACTGTGTTACTACTGCTATTATTATTATTATCATTAGAAAAGAATTAATAATAAATGAAAGGAATTCCGTAGAAATATATTTGAGTCAAACTGAAGAATAGGAATTAATTACTGTTGTTAGAAATGATAACGAAAAGATGGAGTTAAGTAATAGTAAAAATGATACAACACCAACAAGAACAAAAATAGTTCTGATATTATAAATAAAATTGTCATTATTGTTCTAGTTGCACTGTTAATTGAACTAAGGACTAGAAATGGAAAATGGTGTGTCAAAACTTGTGTTTTGAAGCCACACTTTTTTCAGACAATACTTTTGGGTAGGAAAATGAGCTTGGGGCAAAGAAATGTGGTTACACATGTTTTGGGCAGCAGAAGGAAATCATGGGCTCTAGCCTTGAATTCTGGAATCCAACCATGTGGCCTGTTGGTAGATAAATCTATTACGTTGGATGGCCTATACATCAGAGATTGTGGATCAAGGCACTGTATTTGCAGAATTTTTTTTTCTACTGGACATTCAAAAGAAGACGTAGGAGATTGTGAAAGTTCAAATGTCACTTTATAACCGTTCATTATTCTGTTTTTTTCCACTGTCTTACTGGTTATTAAGGTTATTACTTTCCTCAAGTCTCAGGCTAGCACAACTCGAGGGGAGGGCCTCGTTCGAGAGGGAGCAGAAGTGATTGCTTATAATAAAGAAAGCTTTCTTGTAGTTCCTCGACTGGATGAGAAATTCCATTTTCTACGTGTGTGCTCCCTGTGATGTTGCAAAGCCATGGCATTATTGGGTTTAGACATTACTTGGTGTTACTTGATCCTTACAATTTGGCATCACCCTTTTCATAAAATTCTTTCTAGCAAAGAAACCATGCCTTTTCTAGAGCTTCTTATTGCCTAATTTACATCCCACTGGAAGAAGAAAAGATTGGAGATCTAGATTGTCACTACTAGGTATGTCTAAAAATTAGGGATAATTACTGATATTTCCTCCGTTATTTGGTCTAAATATATTAAGTTTTAAATTAAATTTCATCATCTCCCAATCCTCCCCAATCCAAAAGCCTAACTTGCCACCTTTACCCATTGCTTTTTGTTTCCATGGGTAGCATTTATTTCATCCTTGCGCATAAGCCATGGAAAGAAACTGAAGGGCTGCTGTCACCATGAAGAACCAATTGGCCACACATGTCCAAGAAGTCTCATTTTTTGAAGGTTCACTTCGTTTCTTTAGACTTGAAAGTGAGGATGGTGTTGGTGAGCGAGGAAAAGAAGAGACGGCATTTCTTAGTCCTAGATCCAGGTATAGTGTCAGTAACTCAAATATGTATTTGGACATTTAGATTTGTTTATGATATCATTTTGGAACATTTAGGCTATTTGAAGGTTAAAAGTGTCTTTAAATACTTATGAATTTTTGTCGTTTTTCTTCAGTAAACCACAGGTAGTCCTCAAGGAAGATAATTATAATTTGGCAAACCACAGGGAGAGTTCCAGTATTTTGGATAAACCTCAAGGGAGGTTTGTGTAACTTTTGATGAAGGGCAAAAGATTCATTAATGTCCGTGAGCATCAGGAAAGTTGATATAATTTTGAAAACTTGAGGGGTATACATATATTTAGGCCAAACATTAGGGATATTTCTGTAATTATCTCTAAAAGTTATTGATCGTGTGAGATTGTGGCTATAATGCGTAGACACTTCTAAGATCAAGTCGTATGTGTGTCGAATGCTTGGACAACTGTGTGGCTCACTGATACTCCTCAGACGCGTGTCTGACACTCCAAAAATGTGTCCAGAGTTTAATAAAAATAATTAGTGGACACACTTGTCGGACACTTTTTGCATAGTCTTATTAGCCATGTCGCCAATAACTAAACACAACTTATCTCAAGTTAAATACATATAATTTGTGGAAATGTTTTCAATTTGATTATCTTGTGAGTAATTTATATTATTAGTTATTGGTGACTTGACTAATTCATTTTATATTTTTCTGTTAAGTCATATTTTAATGATGCAATTTAACCTATATGCAATATATACCAAGTATTGTTATTTTTATATGTATTCTTTCATTACTAAAGCTAATATATTTCATTGGTTGAATAATGAGAAGATTCTATTATTAACTTTTCAAATGTGATGATTATCATGTATCTTTTATACAGTGTTCTAGCCACGTGTCCTATATTTTTTTATATTTGTCGTGTCATGTGTTTGTGTCGTACCATATGCGTGTAACTGTGACTGTGTCCATGCAACAGAGGATTATGTAAAGCAATAGAAAGTATTGTAAAGTCATGAAGCTAAGTTAATGGAAATGAACTTTACATAAGAACAAATTACCTAGTAAGAACCTGTAGCCAGGGGAAAAACTAGAGTTACTATTGAATACAAGAAAACTGTTGTTAAAGTATTAATTTCCTTGCATTATTCATAAACACATACAATTATTGTTGCCACTGTTTGCAGGTTGCATTAAGCAACTAATTCAACAACCCAAGTAAATTCTTTAATCTAAAGAAACTAAAAATGACAAAGGTGTTCCTTTGAAACATTGGTGGCGGACATTCAGAAATTTTGCAGTTTACTTGTGTGCTTTTAAAGTGATTATTTTTTAACCATATTTAGAATTGTTTGGCATAATCAATGGAACTGTATATAAGAACTCTAGCTCACTCTTTGTTGAAGTATTTTAGTACTGTACATGCACCTTTTCTTTCTATCCATGGAGGTAACTCTCTCTAGATAATGCATATTATTTTACTTGCTTCTGGGGTTTTAAGTCGGGTTAATGGAAGCTCAGTAATTTCTCTGTTGATTGCTGTCAGTCTTTTAATTGATGTATCTATTTGTGAACCAGTGGCCTCAGTCCACAGGAAGATGAGAAAGAATGACAGCCCAAGGCATGCACTCAATAACGTTGATGCTTCTCTGAGATTGGCGGTAAAGGACTTTTCAAGAAAGGGTACGAATCAGGATGCTGGGTTAGAATTCAGCTGCTGCGAAAAATTTTCAAAGTAGTAAATCCTATCTTCTCTTGTTTCTATTAAATTCATTCAGTCAGTTCTATTTCTATGTTTTCTCTCATTGTCTTTCCTTAATTTTCTTTTCTTTACCTAAGGGGTGTTGGAGCTGGACTTGGGGTTTGGATGCAACGTATTGTGTTTCAGATTCTTTCCTTTTCCTATTATATCAAAATTGTTAACAATCATTTATTGAATGTTAAAATGTTTTATTTTCTTTATGTTTTTGCTGCTTTATGGGCACCTGCCCCAGTCATGGCCTAATTCTCTTGATTATACATATTTGAGGAAACAGAAACATCTTTATCTGTTTATTCTCAGGTTAGACACTTGAAAAACTTATATTTATAGTAGATGCTATAATGGTAGAGGTAATTATTACAGTATCAAGGGAGTCATTGGGAAATTAACTTTTGCAGCTTAAACATTGCAAGTTACATGACAAATATTGTTAATATAACATATTTTGGATCTTGTATCTTCTTTCAGTCAGTATCTGAGACTGTTGTGGACATGACTATTTCGTTTTATTAATTCTCTGCTTATTTAATTTTGATCAAAGAGGCAGCTTCGGCTTGCAGTTTTCTGGCATTAGGAATAGTTTCTTTTGTCAATGATATAAATAATTAGTTTCTCCATTATCAGAATTCCTTATTTGCAGTCTAGATGGATTTCTCGACTAGATTCTACTGTATATTCTGCTAGCATTGTACATAACTTGTTGGAATCTTTCAGTTGTAAGAGAAGAGGGAAAGAACGCTCGTAACCTATAAGAACTGGATGTGTGCATTACTGATCATAGTAATAATATGAACACCTGCATCTGCTCATATATATGCAACAGAATATCAGGCATTTGCCTTTCGTTTTTCCTTTTGCTTTTATTATTGCAGGGTTAAATTTAGTTGGTATATTTTTTAACTCGGCTTGTTTAATATTGTTCGACTGGCTCAAGTTCTTCCTATTTGCCTGTTGCATATATGCTTAGCATTTCTATTGATGGTACATCAGTATATCAATTGAATTTAAGGATGCAGTGATTGATGAGGATCACAGATAAGTTGTGAAAGGGTGACATGAATAAACAATATTTGTGAATTAAGTATAGATATGATTTAAGGTTGACATTGGACAATTTATGTATTCATTTTCTTTTTTTGTTTAATGTGTCATTTTATTTTTCTCGAAAAATATTGTTATTTGAGGCTTATTTTGGTTCATGAAGAACAATTTGGGAAATTAGTTAAGACTTATTTTACTTTTCATTTCCCTATCTCACAGATCGAGATTCATATTTGCAACTGGATCCAGATCTAAGGGCCCCTGAGATTAACTTTTAGATTAAGATTTGAAAGAAGTCCAAGAATCTGGATTTGGATCCAAATCTGAAAAAAAAAAAAAACCCAGTATATTCGATTTCAGTTTCTATTGAAAAAGTAGTATCCTAAATAATTATTTGATACTCACTTCTTTGTATAAAATTACAAGTAAAAATCAACTACCTTCTCAATTACTTCCTTTGTATTCATATAAAATTGATTAAATTTATTTAGTTTTTATATGAGTAGGTAGAAAAATGTTGAATCGTGCAAGATTTCATTTGAATCGTTTTAATAATTAGTATCTTTTGTAATTAAATTTGGGTTGATCACTGAGTTTGATCCTAATATGGCCTAGTGGAAAGTCTGACCCAATTAGAATTCTAAGGTTGTGTTGGACTAGAGAATTTTAAAAGTTAAGGATATGAAATTTATAATAACATATTCGTAGCTTTTAGATAATATTAAACTATTATGGATTTCAAACTATTTAATAATTATTTTCAGTTATTTTTTTAATTATCTTGATAAATTTGGAATTCATTCGATATTGTAGTTATCACCAAATCTTTCAATATGAATGCAGTGTTAAAATAAATTCAAATCTCCCAATTTAAAGGTAACCTAAAATAAATCATGAGTGGTCGTCGGCCTCAAGAGCCTAACTCATTGTGGACTTTATTTCTTTAAAAAGCCCCATGGGCCAAGGATCGAGCCCAATTATTACTCACTCATATTAAAGAAATTGGAAATTTTTTTCTTGAACATATTTATTCTTGTCAGCCTTGGAACAGATCACGTGGCCTTAATACTTTTGCCCATATGACTCATTTAAAGTTCTTTTTCTTGCACATACATATGATGGAAGATGATACATAAAAATTAACCCAATTTTATAAGTGTTTCAAAATAAGAAAGTTAATGATATTCCAATGCCCCACCACTTCTTTCATTTATTTTATTTTATTTTCTGGTGCAGCAGACCAATCACGAGACATTTACTCAATTTTAGGCACCAAGATTTAACTATTTTTTATGCACCCATAAATTCTCAGCCTTAATGTTATATTGTAGTTGCTGCATAATATTAATTACCATGTGAAGTGCAGGAATGGATTAGGCAATAAGGTGATTTAATAGTGGATTGGGTAATGTAGTTTTGCATTTGATGGCAATGGTCCTTGTGTTTGGCTTAGTTCTATAAGAATTTTAAATCCAAGGTCAAATTTCATTTTACATCAGCCCCATATTTCTGAATAATATATTTAAAAATTTTGCAAACCCTAGGAAGATATTGATATTTAAAAAAAAAAAAAATCCTTCATTTTTTTAGGATAATAAAGGAATTTTAGGCTATGTTTATTTATGTTTTGGTAATTTTGGGAAGTTGTTTTGGAATAATGAAAAGAGAATGAAAGTAATGTTTGTTTATATTTTGGGAGGAGATAATTTTTATTATAGCAGTCAAATCATATCAGATTGTATTGAATAATTTGTGTCACATCAGTATTTTTATTAATATTGTATGTAAAAAAATTAATATGATATATAATTATAAAAATATAATAATTGAATTATGTAATGATTGCTATATATATATATATATTGTCTTATCATATTTAGCCTGAAAATAAATTTGTTTTTAGAGAATATCTTTGTAAAACATAATTTTGTTCATTTCCCGAATCACAATGAAACATGTCAATTTGTCAATAATAATTCTAATAGTACCCTTTGACTCAAATTAAATAGTTGGGACTTAGTTTGGAGTATGTATAACTTGTAAGGTTTGATTACTGAAGAACAAAAGAAGGAGAACGCATGTAGCCGCAAAAATACACCAGTTCTTTATTGATGGTTGAGCCCAGCAATTCCTCATGTTCCTATAATTTTGCTGCTGCTGTACACTGACCTAGTCCACCAACTATCCTCATAGGGGAATATAGAGCATCACGCTACCTATGTCTTTATATCACATGTAATTTACAAACAATTTTATTGTTATTAGTATTATTTTTTTAAATCATGAGAAAACATCTATTAATAAATGTCCATATATATAGGGATGGCAAATTCAAGTGGGTCGAATCCATTAAATGAATTTATGATCAAGGGATCCAATTTGAAGAGTCTCAAAGGATCCAAAAATGGATCGAAACCAACAAATACAATTTCACCAAAAAAACTCTATTATACTCAATATCTTAATTCTTAACAGTTAATGTATGCATCAAGGGTTTTTCTTTCTTTTTATTTATTTATTTATTTATTTTCATTTTCTTTCACTAGAAATGCATTCAGATGCATCGAACGATCACATGGGAGTTGCAGCAAAAGAAGTGAAAGAAATTAGGGGTACGTTTGGTTGACTAAGACAAATATTCCCATTTCGTGATTAGTGCGTGACATCCATCTTTTCTTGGCCAACCCCTTTGCTACACCCATCTATTTCCACATTACATTCTAATAATATATATGTATAATATATATTTCAATTTAACAGTAGTTTAGTCTCCTCATTAATGTAAATAAATCAAGTCCAAGTTAAATATGGTGTTGTCCAAGTTTAATCTTGAATTCTTTTATCTAACTTGAAATAGTGCCTGCGCTTTGCTTATTATTAAACATATTAAATGTGATTAAATTTTAATCGGGTCAAACACAAGTTTAAATAATTTCATATTCTTAAATATTTTAATTTTTTTAATTAATTGAGTCAAATTTAATTTGAGTTTGAGACCGTATTCAAACTAGATTTTTATGTTTAATAAACTAAGATCAAATGAGCTTTTAATTTAATTTTTAATTTAATATCAAATAGTTTATTTTTTTTTTCTTCTAAACTCCCATACTCAGGGTGAGCCCATAAATTTAAAAAAATTGAAGAAAAGGAGAAAATAAAATTTGTCTGATGGCAATCTCTAAAAAACACAATTATAAATTTTGTATCTTTAGTTAAAACACTCTATTTATTAATTCCTTAACCAAGTAAAACTAGGGTGATTTAGTTTAAAAATTAACTTTATAGGTGAAAAATTAGGTTTGTAGGAATGAAAATTAAGTATAATTAGTTTTTTTTTTTTTTTGAAAAAAACAATACCTTGGATTTTCATTTAGTAGTTTTTGGTGATTTTTTTCTAAAAAAATTATTAAGAAAAATAGATCATGATATCCAACTTTTTAACGATTGTCACTAAATACGTAATAAATTTGGAAGCATGAGAATAAACTCTTTTTAATATTTACTTCAGGAAAATAATTATTATAATGAAATGTGCAAAGAGCTAACAGCTCCATTTTTCTTAATTGCTACAGCCTTTTTTTATCTCTTAAACTTTATTTTATTTATTTTTTTCCTTTTTTTCTCCCTGAAAATAAAAGCTACGTTGGGGCTTCACTGTTTCATCATGATATGGAAAATCTGTAAAGCCAAAAGAAAAAATAAAAGAAAGAAATTTGTAAAGCCAAAACGACACATATGGACACCGTTCTGATAATGACCACCCAACCGACACTTTCGCTGTACGGTCACAACAGCACACCTAGCAACTCGCAAAGTACTCAACTTCTCATCTCCTCCCCAATTTATCGCCCCATTAGAAGTAATTTACTATTTCCCCCCTTCTTTATTTAGTATTCCCTCTTTATAATATTATTTTTATGTTTTGATTCGATTCGGAATTTAAAGTAAATTTTTTGTATACCCTTGTATTATTATTCTAAAAAATAATAATTAAAAATTAAAAGTATTACATAATTAATTCAATTAATTATATTCTTGAAAAAAAAATCCACTCTAAAAAAAACTTTATTTTATGACATCTAAAAAAAATACAGGTCACAAATTTAGAATAAAGGGAGCAACAAACTCAAATTTCAATTCATATTCGTGAGGTTATTGTTGTTGGTGTTTTCCTACATCGAATATTATACTTTTACACTTTGCTACCGCAAATCAAAAGGAAAAAAAAAAAAGGACAGTTTGCTCCCTCAAACTAGGTTTACCTTCTTATAATTAAGTTTGTTGTTAGGTCTTGTTTGTTCTCAAACTATTGTTATTTAAGAATATAGAAGATGAATTTAATCATTTCAAAAATTTAAATAGATGCATATTGAATTAGCTCTGGATTTTTTATTTTTATTTTTTGGGTGTGTGTGAGTATACTGAATTAGTTTATTCTTAACAATTAGTCCCTACATAGTTAACCTTAATTAGTTTGGAATTCAATACTAAATCCAGAAGTTGGAAAAATGTGAGAAAGTATTTCACATAGCTCAATAATTAAAGAATCAAATAACTCAAAATTTCATTGAAATCATTCATAATATATTGGTCGTATGCAAGTGATTATAAGCTCAAATGAAAATAAATGTAATAAACTCCATCAAAAAGATTTGGTTTAAATATTTTTACTGGTTACCCCTTATTTTATTAATTAGCAACACTCGACTCTCACCTATAACTTAATTGATTATAATTCGAATCACTTGAATGGAAGTCGGGGAATCAACTAATATCCTCATTTAAAAAAAAAAAAAACTCTTGTTATTTTAACTTTAATGTTTAAATTTCAGTTCGCCGTTTAAAGAACTTTACCTACACTGAAAATAAAACAAGAAAGGCAGTTAACTGGAAAGCATTCCCTAAAATCCATTTTGCTTCACCAAGATACCAAATTAATTAGACTATGAATTAATTTAATCCATATAAAACAGTGGTATCCACAAACAAATATAGGATTAAATACATTTTACACCCCTGTATTTTGTGATATATCGTATTCATCCTCATAAACTAACAATTGTGACATTTCTCCCAATACGAAGAGTTAATGAATGAAAAAAATATGATGGAGTTGGTCCTTGCCATCAATGTACGATAAAATTTGTGATAAGTTGACCCTTTGGCCATAGCAATGTGTCTTTTATGTGGAATCCTCAAATTACTTATAATTGGGAGGGGTAAATGGATTAGGCAAGTTAAGGAAATAGTTAAATTCTAACACATTATTAAAAGAAAGGTGGTATAGGTAAGTAATGACGAGGAAAAAATATTTTAATGTATGTTGCTAGAGTTTTCATTGAATAATAATTACCCCAAAAGGAATAAATTTACTTATATGGGCAAAATAATTTTTTTGTACAAACATCATTTTACAATTTTTTGAAATAATAAAACTATACAAATATCTTTGAGTTGTCAAAATCTTTTTAATATATTTCGATATTAAAATTGAAGATAGCCACTCGCATATAGTTTTCAGCCAATGAGCAATATGAAAAAAGTTACAAAAGACCATATTAATTACCAAGCAATTTAAGATATGTCTTTTGCTTGTAATTTACGTAGCTATTTTATATCAAAGTGAAGTATCTTGTATTTTTTAGTTTAATATAAAAATTTATTAAAGTTGTGCCCAACGAACTAATTAAATTGATTGTTTTTATATTTTTGTAAAAGCATTCTCCTTCAATCATTATCATTAAATTAGGAATGTTTTTCA
The DNA here is from genome assembly GCA_019321725.1 of Paulownia fortunei. NCBI lineage: Eukaryota > Viridiplantae > Streptophyta > Magnoliopsida > Lamiales > Paulowniaceae > Paulownia > Paulownia fortunei. The sequence continues at coordinate 13,162,927 of CM033118.1, forward strand.
TCTCTATTTATTTTAATTAAATTTAGATGAAGTTTGTATATCATATATAGTACGAGGCATGGTCGCGCATATCATGACGATTATGAAATATAACTTCATGACTTAGATCTTAAATTATTTCAAATGAGAATCATTGAAATGAACATCAATGATTTAGCAAGATTTGCATATATAATGCATGCTAACAAGAATACCTCATTTTATGGATATTGTTGTAAGGATACTGGTGTGTATATGTGGATGCTTATTAGGAAATAAGTATACTAAATTACCTTGCCTAAAAATTCTTGTTTGGAATAAAATATTGTCTAATGCAGAATCTTTACATTACTTTAGTGCAAAATTGATTCTTAAACTTGAGGTACTATAGTAATATTGTACATAATTGATTGTATTTTGTTTTATTTTATAACTATATGGATAATCACAAAGAGAAAATTTTAGGTATAATTAATTAGTGGAGATTAATAAGTGACAAAAAAAGGGTTCATCACCTATCTATATGAATAGGAAAAATTGTTATATTTTCCACTATTTTTGACTTGGAAGTTCTTGTCTAAGGTTGAATCAAAGTTAGATAATGAGTTTTCTAGTTTCATCGTTAGAGTCAAGTAACTAAGAATGAACATATAGTTATTGAGTTATTTGGATTTCAATTAATAATGCACACCATATGCCCAATTAGGAGATTAGATAATTGAAGGATTTTACTTGGATGATACTCGCAATTGAAAAGATCCGTACGTCATATATATCTAGATTTTCATGGCATGTAGATAGGCACCAACCACGATTGGTGGGTTCTTAGTACTAAGGAGTTAATTCTAAAAGTATTAATTAATTAAAATAATTTAAATTTTATAATTAAATCACAAGAGTTGTGAGTTAACTACTAGCTTATTTGTGAATTTAAGGATCGCACATTAACTTGAGCAAGTTCATTTCTTGCTAAGGAATGTAATTCAATTGTTGGACTAAAGTTACTTTGTTATATTAATATATTTACTGGGCTTCAATTAATTCAAGTATTGAAGTAATAAAATTAATTAATAGATTAATTAATTAGACCTAATAAGATTAAAAGAAATTTATTAAAATAATTATTTAATTGATTGAATCAATTAATTAAATAAAATTTAATTAATTCACATTTTAGATTAAATGAATTAATTGATTGAATTTATTAATTGAACATAATTAATTTAAGTCTGGTTCTAATGGTATGGGTTTGATGGGATCAAGGCCCATTAAGAATTAGTAGTGAAAATCTCCAGAAAATCTTACTTGGACTAGGAAACTACCTTATGAAGAGAGAATCTCATCCTTTAGGGGCCAAAATTGGTGTATGTATATACACACATGGACAAAAAAGACACACGAGAGTATGTAATCTTTGTTCAAGTCACCCACAAAAAACAACCCCTTTCTTCTTTGTTTTGTGTTATTTTTTTTTTGTACTTTTATTCTATATCCTTGAATACAAGAACTCAAAAATGAAGGTATCTATAAACAAAATATTTGTGTTATCGCCTTAAAAACCCCATCACTATTCCCTTAGTTAGGAACTATCGAATTAACTTTACAAGCATACAATTGATATTGTGTGTGTATTTAAAGTGTGGATTAATCTTAGAAGAGATACACTTGAAGCTCTTGGGGTGAACAATCCAAGGAACTAAATGGATATTAGATCCTAGATTATACAAATTTCAAATACAATGTCAGATGAGTGTTGAGTCTTGTATAGGCTGATATTTAGAAATCGATTCTTCTATAGAGTGACTTAGCATTAATTGAATCTTGTATAGAATGATTAAGAGGGAAGATGAGCTCGAGTGTGTGTAACTGAGCTAATTGAACTAGAAGTAAGGCATTTGTAAATAAAAGTTTGTGGATATATAGTGGAATTCTTGTAAAATTGAAAAAAGAGTAGATGTAAAAGGATTATATAAAAAACTACTATGAAAATTATTGTGTTCTTTACTTTTCTATATTTTACTTTGGGAAAGCTGATTAAAGTGTTACAATAAGCAAATTGCATATTTTTCATCACATGACAATGTTAACACCAAATTAGAAACTTATTCTAACTTTAGTGTTTTTCAATGTGGACTCTATTGAAACTTAGCACGATTTTAATCTTTAGTAAACTGAATCACTAAATCATCAGGCGAGTAAATATAATTTTTAACAGAATTGGCAATAGAGTTTTTGAAGAACAAAGTTTGTGAAAGTTAATTAAAAAGTTTTTAAAAGGTTTATTCACCCTCATTTAAACCTTTTCATGCCACTTAGGACCAACACCTTTTCACGAGTAGTGATGCTCAAATCCATAAGCACTTTACTTGTTATATCTATGTATTATGATTAAAAGATTTGTCAAATAGATATTAAGACTGGTTTTCTTAATAAAAACATTGAAAAATAGATATTCATGAAACAACCAGGGGGCTTCATATATAAAGGAAGCGAGCAAAAGGCTTGCAAGCTCTATAGATTTATTTATAGACTCAAATAAGCTTTTTGAAATGCAGTAACATTTTTAGTATTTTATATACTCACGAGGAATAACATAAGGATGTTGCAGTCAACTAAAGTATGGTTGTCTACATAATTCTCCATGAAAGATTTAGAAGAATCCCTTACATTTTAGGATCAGGATCAATAGGAATAGATCAAGAAGGATGTTTGGGTTATCTCTGTATATAGACAAGATGCTAAAGAGATTTAACATAGAAAGATTCAAGAGAGGATTATTGCCAATGAGCTATTGGATTTATCTTTTGAAGTCTTTGTCCTTAAAGACTCTAGAGGAAAGAGAAAGAATTGACTCACGTACTTTATACATCCATGATTAGAAGCATATTATGCTATGTTATGTGGAAGGCTTGTAGTCATGTATGCTCTGAGTATCACAAGTAGATATCGATCAAATTCATGTGAAGAGCAATGAAAAGTGGTTAAGTCGATCCTTAAGTACTTGCAAAGAACTAAGGATCTATTCAAGATACACGGCAATAGATAATTGAAACTAGAGGGTTTTAGCAATTCTAGTTTTCAATTTGATGTAGACAACTCGAATTTGTGTTCATTCTAAATAGTGGTGCAGTTAGCTAGAAGGGTTCCAAGCAAGAGATTATCACGGATTCCACCACTGAAGCTAAATACATTGCAGCGCGTGATACTACAATGGAGGGTGTTTAGATATGAAACTTCATCTAAGAGTTGGGTGTAGTCCCTTTCTTTGTTGATTCAGTATCAGTGTACTGAGATAACAACAATGTCACTGGGATCCAAGGTCTAATTAAAGATCTAAAATAAATGGAGGTGATCCTATTTGATTAAAAAGATCGTTGGTAGAGACGACATCAAGATGGAAAATGTTGCCTTAATAAAAAAATCTATTCACTAATCCGGGTAAACTCCTAGCGTAAAATATTTGAATGACATCTTGAGAAGATGTGCCTTAAGTGTTGAGAAGATGGAGCCCAAATCAAAGAAAAGAAGAAGAATAAAGCAAGAAGAACCAAAAGAGAGTGAGAGATGTGGTCGAAAGTAGCCTAGGCATTGCTTATTGAGCACCTACGCACTGAGAGGTGTGTTTAGACATGTTTTTAGGGCCATTTTGCTTGGAATTCTTGTATAATAGAATTGGAGGTTAGGTATTTATTGTATTAAGTGTTTGTGAGAGAGAACTTATATTTAGGGCTAAGAATGCATCAAAATTCTCTTGTAATTTGTAATCTCTTTTCATCATAGTAAAATGTACAGTGGTAAAACATAACGTAGTCAAACATTATAACAAACTTGTATAAATTTGGTGTCCCTTTAGAAGGGATGAAAGTCGAAGGCATGAAGGGTGATGATGGAACTCCTTGATAGACGGGTGTTGGAGGTGATTCGTTTAACATTGTTGAAGAATGTGGATTACAATGTAACGAAAGAGAGGGCCATAGTAGGGTTGGTGAAGGCCCTATCACATATGTAATAGAAGCCCTCAGCCAATATTAAGGTACATCGCATGAAAAAATATTTAATTTGAAGGTGCTTTAGTGGTAGAGCATTTTGATGACTTTAATGCGACTGTGAGTGGATATTAAATTTGATGATGAGATATCTTCCTTGATCCTACTAGCTTCATTACCAAATATTTGGGTGCCCATGAGAGCGACCGTTACTAACACGAATGGGAATGTAAAATTAAAATTTATTGATACTAAGAATTCAATTATGGCGAAAGAAGTTTGCATGAATGATTTTGGAGAAGCCGTAACATCGAATTCTGCCCTTAATGTTGAGAACCTAGGTAAAAACTCTAAGAGAAAATCTAACAAGGGTAATGGAAATAAAGGCAAGCTGAAAAATGAGAAGAGCAAGTTTGGAAACAATAGAAATGTGAAGTGCTAAAAATTATGGCATGATTGGCCACTTGAAGAAGAATTGTCAAGCTCTAAAGAAAGATAGTGACAAGAACAACAATGGGACAAAATGCAGTCATTGATGAGGTATGTGATGCTTTGCTCTTAACCATTGATAATTCATGTAATTCTTGGGGGTAGATTTGGGAGCATCTTTTCACCAAATCAAAATTTCAATTAACCGAAAATTTGGTTGACCACAATCATAAATTGAAAACTGAGCTAAATTAATCAATTTGGTTTAGTTATAATTGAATCTTTTTTTGGTTTCTTGGTTTATTTTTTGATTAATCAATTTTTCTTTAAAAAATAAATTGTAAAAATATCAAAGACAATGTAATTCTTATTTCTTATGTTTATTTCAAAATTTACACAATATAAAGTATGTTTAGATAATAATGATAATATAAATAATTATAAATTAGAAAATCAGTTGTAAAACAACAACATCTATATTGATTTTCAATTGAATTAGTATACTAAGTAAAATAATTTTTAAATATCAATTTTTTTTTCATCTCCTTATTCATTGTAATATAGTTAAGTTCCACTACTTTATTATAATCTATATACTTTTAGATTCTTGTGGTTATTAATTTTTTTCTACTTTATTATTCTAATTAATGTACTTAAGTGAATGAATGTATCCTTTACATGTATACTATTTACAAAATAATCATAAAGTAAATCTAAGAAATTAAAAGGAAGAAGAAGAAAAAATAGAGAAGTCAAGGACTTAAAAGTTTAAGTTATAAATCAAAAAACAAATAAAGTAAAAAAAAAATAGAATTCAGTTTTTGGTGTGATCCAATTAATTAATAACTTAACGTGAACTGAAATTTTTAATTCGATTTCGATACAAATTGAAATTTTAATTTTGGTTCGATTCGGCCCATTTAACAAATTCGAGCACCCCTAACTATGGCTCATCGTGATGTCTTTGAGAATTATGTTGCCGAAAATAACAAAAAGGTTTATTTTGGTAATTGAGAACCTTTAAAAATTATTGATATTACTGATGTTAGTTTGAAAATGCCTAACGAGTATGTTTGGAAGATTCATAGGGTGACACATGTACCAAGTTTGAAATAAAATTCAATTTCGATTGGGCAACTTGATGATGGACATAATGTAACCTTCAATTATGTAGGATGGAAGGTCATAAAGGGAGCTATAGTTGTTGCTCAAGGAAGTAAGACTGGAATCCTCCACAATAATTCTAGTTGTAGGGATATCATAGCTATTGCTGATTCTACTATTTGTGAGCTTTAGCATTATAAGTTTGGGCACATGAGTGAGCAGGGGATGAAGGTACTTCACTCTAAGGGAAAAGTACCGAATGGAAGATAACTGGTCATAGTATGTGTGAAGGTTATATCTTTGGTAAACAAAAAAAGGGTTAGTTTTTCAAAAGTAAGTAGAGAACCAAAAATCATGAAGTTTGAGCAGGTTCATATATGTGAGGGCCTTCAATAGGTACTTCTCTAAGAGGCTTGAATTATTATGTGACATATGTTGATGACTCAAATAAGAAAGTATGAGTTTACTTTTTGAATAAATAATATGATGTCTTTGATACTTACAAGAGATGGAAAGTTTTGGTTGAAAATAAGACATATTTAAAAGTGAAGTGCTTGTAGTGTGATAATGGGGGAGAGTATATTGATAATGATTTGAAGCAATACTATGCTGAGAATGAAATCAAGATGTTGAAGACTGTTCCTCAGAAACTACAACAGAATAGTGTAGCTGAGAGAATGAATAGAACTCTGAACAAACGCTTTAGGAGTATGAGGTTGCATAAAGGATTGCCAAAGATGTTCTAGGTAGGGGCAATCAACATTGCAGCTCATTTAACCAATAGAGACCCCTCTACACCACTAAACTTCAAGTTACACAAGCGCGTAAAAAGTTTAACCTTTCCTATTTAAAAGTGTTTGGTTATGTTTCTTATACACATATTAATGTTACTACTAGAAATAATCTTGATTTTAAATTTAAGGAATGTTTTTTCATTGATTATGGTGGAATGGAGTTTGCTTATCATTTAAGCAAGGATGTTATCTTTAACAAAGATGTATTGTACAAGGACAGAGAAAACAATGACTTTGAAAGCACAACATCTAGAGATAAGAGACTGTAAGTGATCCCATTAAAGGATCCTTCTAAAGTTGAAGTTGAAAACTAAAAATTGAAGATCAAGAAAATATAGCTCCTGAAGAAAATCAAACTACTACTTTGCTACAGTCAGGATTTCTAGAAGAACTATCAGACTGCCATAGAGATATTCCCCACTATTACACTATATTTTGTTGATTGATAGGGGTGAACCGAAAAGCTAAGATGAAGCTGTGCAAGCTAAGGAATTAGTCAAGTAGGAGTTGGCCATGAATGATGAGATAGATTCCTTAATGTCCAATATGACATGACAACTAGCAAAGTTATCAAAAGGTAAGAAAGCTTTTTATAACAAATAGATTTACCTAATAAAAGAAGATCATGATGGCATCAAATGGTACCGAACAAGGCTATTTGTAAAAGGGTTTCAACAAATAAAAGGCATTGACTACACCAAGATATTTTCTCAAGTGGTGAAGTTAAGCATAATTAGAACATTACTCGCATTAGTTGCAAATGAAGACTTGTTCTTAGAGCAGTTGGATGTGAAGGCTGCATTTCTCCATGGTGATTTGGAGGATGAGATATATATGATGCACCCACAAGGGTGTAAAATAAAAAGTAAGGAAGAGATGGTGTGCAAACTTTAGAAGAACTTATATGGCTTTAGTAGGCTCCCAGATAGTGGTACAAGATGTTCGATGGTTTTATGAGTTGCAATGGTTTCTTCTGGTGTCAGGCAAAGTTGTTATGTGAAGAATTTTGGTAACTACTACATTATATTGTTTCTTTATATTGATGATATGTGGACAAATAGTAGATGCAAACTAGAGATTGATAAGTTGAAGAGAGAATTGTCTAAGGAATTTGTAATAAAGGATTTGAGTACTGCAAAACAAATCTTAGGATGTGGATCAGGAAGAATAGAAGTTTCTTAAAATTATCATAGAAAGAATAAGTGAAGAAAGTGTTAACAGGTTCAACACGGATGATTTGAAGTTGGTGGTAAATCACTTCAAGTTAACAACGGAACAATCACCAACTACATAGTAGGAGCAAGCCCATATGGCTAATGTGCCTCATGCTTCTGTTGTAGGTAATCTCATATATGTCATGGTGTGTACCAGACCGAACATTGCACATGTAGTGGGAGTTGTGAGTAGGTTGATGAGCAATCCAGGTAAGCATCATTAAGAGGCAGTGAAGTGGATTCTTAGATATCTAAGAGGTACTGCAAGTTTAACCTTGTGTCTCAAGAAGTCAGACTTGAGACAAACAAGGTTATGTAGATGGTAATATAGCTGGAGATATTGATGGCAAAAAGAGTGCTACCGGGTATGTTTTCACTTTGGGAGACATGGTGGTTAGATGGGTTTCAAAATTGCAAAAGATAGTCGCTTTTTCCACTATTGAGGCAAAGTATGTAGCTGTGACTGAACTAAATAAGGAGATGATTTGGTTGCAGTAATTCTTGAAAGAATTAGGTCATAAGCAAGGAAAGAGTGTGTTGTACTTTGACAGTCATAATGCTATTCATTTATCAAAATCCTATGTATTATGCGATGACATAGTATATATATGCCTTATCACTTCACTAGAACGACTTTGGATAATGGAATGTTGGTGCTTGAGAATATTCTTGTGAGCCTTAATTCAATAGGTATCCTTGAGATGTAAGAAGTCGTTGACACTGCAGTTAGACACGTGATGATTGATTTGTCTTCAAGTTGGATATTGTTGAGAAAATGGAGCCTAAATCAAAACAAAAAGAGGAATAGAAAAAAAAAGATGACCCATCAAGTGCCTAGGCATAACCCTATTAAGTCCTTAGGTGTTGCTATGTGGTGGAAAATATTTGGCAACGCCTAGGTGCTGCGAGGGCATGTTTAGATGGCTTTTTAGGGCTTTTTGGCTTGGAAAATATAAATAGAATAGAAGGCTGGGTATTCATTGTCTTAAATGTGTTTGAGAGAAAACTCATATTTGGCGCATGTAATTTATAATCTCTTTTCATTATAGTGGAATCTACAATAACAAAACAGGGCGTAGTCACACATCGTGGTGAACATGCATAAATTTGGAGTAAGATGCATTTATTTTCTTTTTCAATTTTATTCGTTCTTGATAATTTTAGAGAATTAGAATGCGGTTAATTCCTAACATGAAGTACATGAGCAATTGGTTCTAGGGCAAGTAAAAGATTGTTAGAGTAGTATTCAACAAGAAAAATAGATATGCCACCTTTATACTTGTGTAAAAATATAATTTTCAATTAATATCAATAAATTCAACATTTCTTCATCTTCATATATTTTAATTAAAATTCATATGAAATTCATAAATCACACATAACTCGCATATTTATGATGACGATCATAAAATATGTCATTTGATCTTATATTTTCTCTAGTCGAGAATCATTGAGATGAGACATCAATAATTTAATGAAACTTACAGATACGATGCATGGACACAAGGAAAATTCATCATTTTATGTAGTTTGGTGAATGAACACTAGTGCATTTATATGGATGCTTGTCAGGGAACAAGTTGTCTCTCTTAAAAATTCATAATTAAAAATGAAATATTATCAAATATGGATTTTTTCATTACAACAGTACAAGATTAGTCTCTAAACTTGAGGCATTATGGTAATCTTATGCATGGTTAGTTTTTTATTTATTTTCTAATTACATGGATATACAAAGGGAATATTTTGGGTGTAACTTAATTATGCATAGAGGTTAATGAATAGCCAACAAAGGATCCATCACCTATCAAGATGGAAAAAAAAATCTCATATGTTCTTTAGTGTTCTTGACTTGGAAGTCCCTTAGTTGATGGAATGTTAGAAAATGAATTTTTCAATTTTGCCATTGATTCAAGTAACTAGGAACCAACATATACTTATTGGATGATTTGAATTTCTACTAATAATCCATAGCCTAGACCCACTTGAGAAATTAGTTGATGGAATGACCCTACTTGTATGGTACTTATAATTAAAAAAAATTGCTACTTCACTAATATTTAGGTGTTCATAGCTTGTTGTTAGACACTAATGTGGGGAGTTATTAAAATTAAGGAGTTAATTCTAAAATAATTAATTAATTAGAATCATTTTAATGTTCAATTACGTTACAAAAATTATGAGCTTACTACTAGCTTTTAGTGAACCTAAAGGTTCACACGCTGAACAAGTTCATTTCTTGCTAAGGGGAATAATCCAATTATTGGATAAAGTAAATTAATAATTGGATTAATAAATTTATTGACATTAATTAGTTCACTTATTAGAATAATTTAATTTATTGTTGTGATCAATTAATTGGATCTAATAAGAATAGAGGGAAGCCCACTTGAAATAGTTAATTAATTCATTAGATCAACTAATTAAATAAGTTTTGCTTATTCCTATGATGAATTAATTGATTGGATCAATTAATTGTACATAATTTATTTAAGTCTAGGTCCATTGTGTATGGGTTGGATGGAATCAAGCCCACTAAGAATTGGGAGATAGAAATTTCTAATCTCAGAAGGAGAAATAAATAAGATAGTTAGATGAGTATATCTATTCAAATCCTATTTAGATTAGAAAAGTAACTTATGGAGTTGGAATCCCACATGATCTGGGAAACCATGAGGGGCCAAAATTGATGTATATATACATACACACACATTGTCGAAAAATACACATAAGAGAGTGCGTAATCTTCATTCAAGTCAAGGGATGACAATAGGGCGAGTGTGGGATGAGTTTAGCCAAATTCGATACCCGTCCCATCAAGAAAAAATTAGACTCGAGACTCGCTCGCCCCACCTCAATTGAGAGCCCGTCTCGTCCACCTCGCTTTGAACCCAAAACCTGGCAAGTTCAACTCACATGGATCCACTGATCCACTAAGAATGAACTTGTTATCTTTTTAGCCTTGTATATGGTTATTGAGTTTTGACATTTTAACTTGGTACTGGTAATAAAATGTTAATTGATTTTAGTTATGTTTTTTATTTTTCCTAATTACTAAAAATGATAACATTATTGATTTATAGGAGATGAACATAATTAAATTATGTATTATATTATTTTGAAATGTTTCATATAACCTGTTTGTATATGATTGCTTCTATTTTAATATAATTTATTCATAATGTATGTTTGTATTGAGTCATATAATAGTCAATTATAATATTTTTGCATTAAGGTTGAACTCTAGAAATAGTTTTGGAATGATTTTTGAGTTGATCTAATAATGTTACACTGCAAGTCACTTAATTCCAAAATCAGTAATGCTAAACTATTAATAATTACAAAATATTTTTTATTTAAGATAATAATAATATGGGGCTGGTCTACTAATACTTATTACCCGCCTCGAACTCTACCGATTTTGAAAAATAATAACATTTACTCACTCTATTATGGACCTGCTTCATTAAGGGCGGGTTCATTATGGGTCAAGATTTAAACTCACTCTATTATCATCTCTATCTAAGTCACCCACAAAAACTTCCACCTTCTTCCTTGTTTTCTATTATTTGTCTTTTTGTATTCTACATCTTTGAATACAAGAACTCGAAATAAAATTATATAAATATAAAGTATTTGTGTTGTTGCTTCAAAAATCTCATACATATATTCCTAAGTTAGGAATTATCGGATTACATTTACTAGTATAGACTTAATATCACGTGGGTAAGGTATGAATCAATTTTAGAGAAAATACATTTGGAGCTCTTGGGACGAAAAATCCAAAGAAGTAAAAGGCTTCTTGTTTTGTATTTAGAGACTAATATGTGAAAGCGAATTAATTCATGAATTCTATCCATTTTATTAGTCAAAAGTGTTTTGGGTAAAAATTTTGAACTTAAGCCAATACAAGAATTAATTTTTTATAATCGATCTAATCGCAATAGCAACAGAATGCCTTAATCAAATAATAATTATTATTGTTTTTACTTTTGAAAAAATTTAAAATTCTAATGCATCACACATCCCAAGATCTATACAAACCCAATAAAAATATGTTCAAAATAATCAACAATTCATGCATTTTCATATAATTATTATTATTATTTGCTTATGCATACAATAAAAAATGAAATCTTTTTTTTCCTTTAAAATAAATTGCTGGGTGAATAAAATTATTTCGAAGACCCATGTTAAACTCCTTGTCACTCACCTAAACTATTTTTTCTTTAATTTTAATTTAAATTTGAATAAAAAATTGTGAATTTATATAATTTGTTTACTAAAAATGTTGTTTTGGTATATGAATCAAAAAGAATATAAAAAAGACGCACAAATATTGTCAAAATCATTTTTTTGACAATCCTTTTAATTGTCAAAAGCATACAAATAAACCATTTTTTTAAAGAAAAAAGCAAGATTTTTGTGAATTTCAATAGCTTCTAGAAATTTTAAAATTAGAAAACTAAAAAAAAAAAGAATTGGTTATATACTTTCCAAGAAATGCTTAACAATTTAATTCTTAGCATTTAAAGTTGAAGTTAGGGTAGAAATTAGTGCAAAAATCATTGGGAAAAAATACATAATACAATACTATAAGGATAATTTTGTTCAAAAATAATTTTAATCATAAAAGGTGTGCTGCATCCGCAAAACAAATGGAAAAGTCTAATGGCCGTCTAACTTGAGGGTGCAAAATGTTATATTAATCAATGTAGGGGGTGAATACGGCTCATTAGGAATAAATATGACCTATAGGAAGTAAATACGACCTATTAAAGATTAAATACGTAATTCTTTATATATATATGTATGTATATATATACATATATATGTATAGATATCCATTCTCAATCTCATGAAGAAGTACCCTCTTAACCAAAAGTAACTCAGTTACTCCTATTTATGCATAATGATAATAATGACATCTATTTTTAAAAAGGCATCTATTTTTTAAAATAATTTTTTAATTAAAAAAACTCTCTTATTTAAAAATTTAATGTGATACCGTTATTATTTTTTAAAATAATATTATTGTATATATTTAAAACTTTTATCTATTAAAAAAATATTTGCAAAAAATAGTTTGAGAAATATAGATCGAATATTTTATATTTTTTAATTTCTATATAAAATTTTGTGTCAATTTAAATTTGGACAGAGGCACAACTAAACACATGCCCACCTTTTTTTATGGGATAAAAACTTAATTTTTTTTTATGGGATAGAGTTACGGCAATTAAATCAAAATTAAGATCAAGCAAATATAATAATAATGATGATGATGATGATAATAATAATAATAATAATAATATATAAAGGTTGAATTGGCAAAAAATGATTGTATTTAGGGTGGGGAAGATATCACGAGAAATTGTCGGCATAGTTTGGGTGGGGGGGGGGGGGGACAGACTAAATATTGTAAATCTGGAATCGTATAATTCGGCGATACGGAGGTTGTTGTACTGTCATCTCGTATCGCCACGTGTCAGACCAAAGCTGATGGATCTTTGACACGTCTGACAAAAACTTAATTCTTGTAGGACCCGTCTGAAAGCTCTTTAGCTGGCTATCATTAATTGGCTGTATTTCCCTCTTTCCCGTTGCCTTCAATTCGACTCTAGTTGGCGGAGGCAATTATCAGGTGTGGACTGGCCCATACATCTCACAGTCGCAAAGACTGACTGGCCACTCGTCTATAGTTATAAATTGGTTGCTCGTTCTGATGATGTCGGTCAAAATTTGGCAGTATAGTAGCTGAATTATTGATGGTGCGTGTGCATTTGCAATTCGAAATCTTCCACTATAATTTTGTATTATAATTTATATTACATGTCATTATGATATTCACATAAACAAATCTATCGAATCAAAATTTAAAATACGGTAATTAATGAAATCAAATAAAAAAATTTAATTTGATATTTAATTTTGATTTTTATAAAAATTTAGCATTTTATTCAATTTTAATTTTTAATTTTGGTTTATCGAACCATACCAAATATTAATTTATATATTTTTTATATTTTATTTTTACGTACGTACTTTATATCTATTATTTATTTTTATTTTTCTTACTTGACAAAAATAAAAAATAAAAATTGAAACAATATAATTTTCATCTTAATTTTAATATTTCTTATTTTTTAAAAAAATAAAAATAAATTATCCAAATACTGAATCAAAATATCAAAGAAAAATTCAGTAATTAACAAACTAAATCAAATAATTCAATTCGACATATGGTATGGCATTTTGGCATGTCAAAATTTAATAAACGTCGTGTGTATATAATTAATTTTAAATGTATATTTATAAAATATTTTATATACATAATATTCATATATATTATATAATATAAAATATAATTGTAACAAAATATCCAAAATGACAAATTTTGTTGCTCTACATTAGAATGAGAACAGAAAATCTTCATTAATTATGTGGTGGACTAAACCTCTGTCATTTTTCTATTAAGAATTAATGAACAATTAAAATCAATCACTTCGATGGATCTTTATGTGGTCGACAATATGTCTTATCATAACAAATGTTCCGGCTTTTAAAATCATGATTATTAGAGCAATAAATATTGATGTTGATTAGTGCTTTTAATTTATTTATTTTAAAATAATTTTATACATGAATAGGTATTGAATCTATTCATTTTATATTTACTGTTTTGCCAACTTTGGCCAAAAGAATCTAAGCTTATATGCATGATGCCTAACATGAAACTTACTTACCATTTTTGATGCCTTATCTTTTGATAATAAGATTGGAATTTTGTATTATTAGAATGCTTGTCATTTAAAATGATTGTAATTTGACATAAATTTAAATTCTTATAACTTTCAAAACAACTCAATAATTTATTTGGCTGAATATTCCAAAAATTCTCATGTTGCACCTATTCTTTTTTTTTTTAGAAAAGAAAACAATAATTCAAGTGAATATATGGTATAACTAGTTTTCCAAACTATAATAATTTTGACTTCAAATTATTACAAGATATGGTGTCACTTTGTTATTAATGTAGCATGGATGGTTAAAAGCCATTTATTCTTTCAAGAAAAAATAGTACCAGAAACTTTTGCAAAAGATTAAGAAAGAGAACATTAATGTAATTTTATTGAATCGAACTCTACATACATATATACATGCAGATATTTATTTATCTACTTAAAAATATTTAATTATAATTATTATTAAATATTAATAATAAATTAATTAATTTTTAAAGAGTTCTTTATAATTAATATTTTTAATATAATTGTATATAATTGATTGATTTAAAAAAAAAAAGCCCAACTACGGCAACAAGAAACAACAATAAGTTTTGTGGAGTTTATGTAATGCGGTGGAGCTTACGGCACTGGATAACAACTCAGAGTAACCAGAGAGGAGGGTTAAGTGTTGGGGGGCGGGGGGGGGGGGGGGGGGTGCGGGGACTCATCAATCACATTCATCACACATTGATTCACTCAGGGGACAACATTTCTCTTTTCTTTGATTTGTGCGTATTCTGCACCACACACAACAAGGACTCCTTACATCCTCCCTTCCCTCAAACCGACGCGCTTGCCTTCTGATCTCTCTCTCTCTCTCTCTCTCTCTCTCTCTCTCTCACCCTTTTCTCTCATTTCTCATTCTTCTCTCTGAGGAATTCGCCGTCGGCTGCCGTCGTTTTCCGGTGAGGCCTATAATCTTGCCGGGATATCCGCCGGATCTCTGCGCTGATTATCCGTGTGACCCTTTTCATTCCTTCGCCCAAAAACCTTGAATACTTCAATTTTTTTGACCTGGGATCGGTAGAGATCAAGCCTTTATTTTCTGTTTCTCTTGAGTAATGTGCCTGTAATATAAGCGATTTTCTTTGAGATTCCGTTCGGGGAAAGAATCTTGGCTTAAATCTCCAAACAATTTTGGCTCTTTTTACCTTTAGATTTGCAATTTACTTCTGTTCTCATTTTGTTCCGAGACGCTGCGCATTTTCGATTCCTTAAGACGTCCATTGGGAAAGATTGAATTTTTGGATCGCAACATTGTTCAAAGAGACGACGTAGTCCGAGCAAACTGCAGTTGTTTCAGTTAGTGAGGGAACAGGTGAGAGAGTTTATGGGGTTGTTGGCATGTGCAGAATAAAGGGTTGTGAGGAGAGTAATAGGAGAGGGAGAAGGTGGGGAATAATGGGGCTCAAAACGGGGGCATTTGGGGGGACAGATTGGAGAAGCTGAGGAACAGTGGGATGGTGTCGCGGTCGAGGATGAAGCTTTGGATGATAAGGGCTACTACCTCGGTTTTGCTGTGGACTTGCTTAGTTCAGTTGACGGCATTGAGTGAACCTTGGGGACTTCGGGTGTTAAAGGGTTGGCCCTATTGCTTTTCCCAAGAATCCGCTGCTGCAGCCGCCGTTGCCTTGGATGTTCAGTTGTCCCCTGAACTCCCTGTTAGAGTTCTTCCGCCCAAGAGTGAGTATTGGCTCTACTATACGTTTTTGAGTTTCATTTATTTAGAGAAAAAGGGAATTTGTTAATCTTGTGTGCATTTGAATGCCGGCCACGATTTGTAAGATACCGGTCTATCAAGTATATATGTGGCGTGGGAGGTGAAATTTCCGGTGATTTTTTTGTAGGGATGTGTTTTTAGATCATCCTCCTATATGAGTTGAATGTTTGTTTTTTGGAAATTGGATGGTTATATTTGTAGAACTGTGATATGTTGTAGTATTCCTAATTGCATTAGAGCTCATTTATTGCATATGTAATTTTCATAAGGAGATTGTTATTTCAGCTAGATTCAGTGAAGTATTTTCTTTCTAAAACAAGTTCAATCATTAGTTTTCAAAATGATGGACTATAAAATTATGTATTTGTTTTCTCATTGGTGATTATTGTTCAGAGAGAGTGTGGACTTTCTGCTTTTAATAGTATTTTTTTTTTCCGAACTGGATTTAATATGTTTAGATGCTTTTATCATCGCTTCTTTGTTCTCATAGTTGTGAGCTTGTAATATGTGATTTCTTGAATGCTTTTCTAGTGCTGTTATGCTTCTTATTTAAGTTTGCCACTCAAGAATTAACTTCTGACAGATGTTTTTGCGCCTAAAAATCTGGTGTTGACTTATGCTTTGAATCATATGTTTTCAATAGGGGTATACAAGAACAATGGTTACCTGATGGTTTCGTGCAATGGAGGGCTTAATCAAATGCGGGCAGCGGTGGGTTGTTTTTCCATGATTAGATGACACATTCATTATATGAACATTTTTGAGCTCTTTAGTTTGTCTACCATATCAAATGATTGTCTGACCTTGTCTTTTGCCTACAGATATGTGACATGGTTGCAATTGCAAGATACCTAAATGTTACGTTGGTAGTTCCTGAACTTGACAAGACTTCTTTTTGGAATGATCCTAGGTCTGTTCACTGACACATAAAATATTGGAAATAGTGAACCTAAAAATGATGCTTCATTCATGAGTTGTAGCCTAACGTAGAATTGTTTAAGTGTTTGCAGTGAATTCGAAGACATATTTGATGTCGATCATTTTATAACGTCCTTAAGAGATGAAGTTCGGATACTCAAGGAGCTACCACCAAGGGTCAAGAGGAGAGTAGAGCTAGGGATGATCTATACCATGCCCCCTGTTAGTTGGTCAGATATCTCTTACTATCACAATCAGGTTAGCAGATTTCTGTTGCTGTTGCTTTCATTTGTTTTCAGTACTTATGGATTACAAGTTTGGTCATATTTCATCCTTGTTGCATGCAGATTCTTCCCCTGATTCAGAAATATAAAGTTGTCCATTTGAACAGAACAGATGCTCGGCTGGCCAATAATGATCAGCCCATGGACATTCAGAGGCTCCGTTGCCGAGTAAACTTTAGTGCTTTAAAATTTACTCCTCAGATAGAAGAATTGGGTAGAAAGGTTATCAAAATATTAAGGCAAAATGGTCCTTTCATAGTACTTCATCTCAGATATGAAATGGACATGTTAGCTTTTTCTGGATGTACTCAGGGCTGCAATACAGAGGAAGTGGAAGAATTAACAAGAATGAGGTGAGCTATTTTCTCTGTATTTCAGTAGTGTGTATAGTACTACTATTTAATCCTTTGCTAACTTATACATCATAATAAGATATGCCTATCCCTGGTGGAAGGAGAAGATCATAGATTCTGATATGAAAAGGAAAGAAGGACTATGTCCTTTGACACCTGAGGAAACTGCTCTCACATTACGGGCATTGGACATTGATCAAAATATCCAGATTTACATAGCTGCTGGAGAAATATATGGTGGAGAAAGAAGACTATCTAGTCTTACAGCATCTTATCCAAATTTGGTAAGTAGATAAACCAGCAGCTATAGATTTAGTTTTTGAAGAGATTATCTGTTTTATATCTATTAATTCTTCTGGCTATTGTATAACAGGTGAGGAAGGAGACATTGTTGGAGCCTTCAGACCTTAGATTTTTCCAAAATCACTCATCTCAAATGGCAGCTCTGGATTATCTTGTTTCACTGGAGAGTGATATCTTTGTTCCCACATATGATGGAAATATGGCTAAAGTTGTTGAAGGTCATCGCAGGTACTGACTGTAGCAAATAGTTTGTTGCACAACACAGCCCCCCCACCCCCATGAGAGTGATATTGGTACTTCAACTGGTGACGAAAATGACAGGAAAGAAGATCTTGGATCTTGTTTCACTCCACAGCTATTATCTTTCTTCAGCCATTTATGACATGCAAAAGCGGAGAGCCAGTTAGAATTGCAATCATATTAAATTGAACACAACACATACAAGTGAAGTCTAATGTGCTCTGGGCTTCTCTTTTAGTTGGCATGTGAAGTTTAATATTTTCCTCTGCCTTGTCTCTGAAACTTTCCTCTCTCGTCTTGCTTTCAGATATCTTGGATACAAGAAAACAATTTTACTGGACAGAAGGCTGCTAGTTGACTTAATAGACAAGTATAATTCTGGGTCACTGACTTGGGATGAGTTCTCTGCGGCAGTTAAAGATGCTCATTCTGAACGCATGGGGAACCCAACCAAAAGGTTGGTGATTCCGGAGAGACCTAAAGAAGAGGATTATTTTTATGCCAACCCCTGGGAGTGTTTACAACCATTAAATGAAGATGAACCACTACCACTAAGTAGTATTTGAGCCTAATCGTTGGTAGTGTTTGGCTAGAAAATGCAGTTGTGTGATGGATTTAGAGTCAATAGTCCTCAAGACAGTCACAGGGAAAAACGAATTTTGTATTGAAGAGGCTTTTTGATGTTTGGCTGGAACATGCAGTTGTTTGATGGATTTAGAGTCAATAGTCCTCAAGACTATCACAAGGAAAGGCGGATTTTGTTTTAAAGAGGCTCCTTGAAGTTTGTACGAGGTGCAACTTCAACAAAGTCTGCGAGGTTTGGAAGCAGCTGGATTACATTGTTCTTTTTATCCAAGTTAATAATACAATTCATGTATAGAATCTACCCTGCCATTTAAAGGGTTTATATTGACTCGTCTGCACTGTACACAGAGATGCAAATATAGATTAAATTTACTGCAAACTACCGAGTCTCTGAAGCTTAAGCCTTCATCCCTTTTGCCCCTTCTCTCATTTCTACCGTCAGTCTCATTTATTTGGGATTTGACATTTACTGCTCATGAGGTTGTTCCCATGTTTGACGATGAATACGTTGATATGTTTATTTAATATGTAAAATTAACTCATTTCTTTAATAAGTTTTGATCATTAGATAGCTACTGTAGATGTGGGTTTGGATTTGTTTGTTTTGTTTATCTTCTCCAGTTGTTCCTTGTATAAGTAAGCCGGCTGAGAATTTTGTCGAATCAAATGATGTCAATATGTTTTGTTGGGAATTCACCAACTATTGAGTGGGCAAAGAATGTTGTTGCTATTATTTGATTCATGGATATATTCGATGAAGCATGTTGCTGGTAAGAGTTTCCTTATAAAACAGCTGGTTGTTAAGAGGGTCTAATGTATATAAAATTATGGTAAAGATGAAGTGAGTATGGTCAATTATTTGTTAATCAGTGGTGGGATTTTTTGGGCTATCTTTACATCTGCCAATTATTGTATTTTCTCTGAGGTGTTATCAGAAGCAATGAAGAATGTCAAAGGTCAATTATGATATTTGTATATTTTCTCTAATTTTTCATGCACATGAAATGGAATGACATTCCAAAGCTATATATAACCATATTAAACCCCCCATCAATTTGGTAATTAGAAAACAATCATCTTGTGATTAAGAAAATATTGCAAGAACTAGATTCCATGAGTCCTCTCACGAACATGAATTATGGATCATATCCTAGAACTTGACCCAATTTTCAACAAACGTTTTGGTCATGGTTGCGAAGTAAGTGGTGTAGTGAGAATTAAGATTAGTATGTTAATTCTATGCAAGTTTTTTAGCAGGTTTTAGAACTATTAATTTGAATATGATAGCTGTGGTACAAATGCAACATTGACACCAAGAAAATAGTCAAATTAGAGAGGTAGAAGTGCAAAATTATGTTTATATATATATATATATATATATATATTCTTTGCTGCTAAATTATTGTGGAGGTTGGCTAATAAATGATGGGTTTTCATTAAAAAAAAATACATTATTTGGTAAATATCACTTAGCAAAGTAAATGAAAGTTCATAAATATGATGTCCAAGTTCAAGATCAGCCTAAGCTTTTACTTGGTACGTAGGATCTTTTATTAGGAAAGAGAAAGAATAGTAATATTCCACCTAATAATTCTTGTCATAAAAAAGTGTCCACCTATCAGTATAATTGAGCTCTATTATCTATTTCCTTGTCACAAAGTGGCTGTTACAACTTGCGAGGAATCATTGACTTTGTATACATCGAAATCCTATAAAGTATTTTGCAAATTATGGGTGTTTATTGGTTGAATTTAATATTATTCCTAAACCAATTCAAGAAATCAAGAATTTGTAACCCAAATTTCATAGTGCTTACCTTAAAAGTTCTACCTCTTACCTTTTTATTTAAGTTTAAAGATAAAATAAATAATTTAGCAGTCAAAAATTATAAAAATCTAAAGTCGGTCAAAATAATTGAAAACGAGAATAATAATATTTAAAATACCAAAATATAATGGACCGCTACAAACTAAATTTTGAGTTTCTTTAAGGGTCATTGAGAAATCCAAGAAGGGGATCCCAAGAAAATAAATGTTTTTTGCATGACTTTTTGTGTAAAAAAATAATATGATTTGTATGATCCAAGAAGGGTGTACAAAATATACTTTTTGGGGTTTACATCCATTTATATTTGTGTAATAAAGATATGATTTGAGGAATAATATTTAAAAGGAAGGGTTGCTTTGTAAATACACCAAAGTTGGCCAAAAGGCATTTGGTGAGTCCATATTAAAAGGCTTTTAATCCTATTAAAAATCGTGACACTTAGATTAGGAAGAGAATTAAATATATGGGTGTTCTTCACTTCTAAGTAATATATGCTCCATTTTTTAATGACATCGATAGCTATGTTTGTTAATTATTACTCCAGGAGCTATACTGTATTTTCTATACTTCTTAGTAATTCAAGGTGAAAGTTAAATTTGACTCTTCTTAGTAAAATAAACTTCTTTATACCTACTTGCTACAATAGATAAATTCTAAATTTCACTTTACCAAAATAAATAAATAAATAAAAAGCCTCTTAGTTAAGGAATAGACTGATTGTCTCCTGCCATTTTATAATAGACCAGGGGTGGTGGCATTCCATGTGTGCTTATATTTTTAATATATAACAAGTTAGAAATATTTATTTGATTTTATATGACGGGTATGCTTTTGCAAATATTTCAAAGTATTTATTATATGAAAATAACATGGTTGAGAAAAAATGGAGAGAGCGAAAGAAAAAATGCTGGGGGAGGAGAGAGAGGAAAAATAAAAAAAAAATTGAAGAGAAAAATAGCAAAGGAAGAGGAAAGATATTAGAGATGATGAAAGTTACATTGGTATTTATGTGTTTAAATTGGACAATCTACGCATTGTCGAGTTTGAAAATAAAAATTGAATACCCGCTCTTAACTTATTTATAATTTTAAAAATTTATTGCAAATGGAGTGGATTCGGATCGAGTTTGGATTTAGACCTGCTCCATTACCATCCCTAAATGAAATAATTAATAATAATTAATCCATCCAATATAGTATACATTGAATGCAACATTATATTGTAACACAATTTGCAATATTGTGAGTAACCCTCGCATGAACCAGATTGGGTTAAAATTATAAAGGGATATTCAACATATTTGTTAACTTAATGGGTTATCAACTGTTTTTAATATTCACCAGGGTAAAATGTAATTCATCAAGTTAAAATAATCTAAGTTTATTAAGAGGGTGTTTGGAAATCCATTCCAAAATATGAAAGTTTATTTGTAAAAAAATTATGTATTTGATAATTATTTTTGAATGAACTTTTAAAATAAGTTATTTATCCAAAAGTCTATTTGGAGAAATGAAAAATTGTGACTTTTGAATTTCTTTTCTTACACTTCTATTAAACGAGTGATAAAATATATTTTTACCAAATATTTAACAATATTTATAAATATTTTTTTAAAAAATTTATATAAATGAATTTTCATTTCAAAAGTATTTTCAAACATACACTAATTTTTCGAACAGTTTACATAAAAGACAGTTCTTACGTATTCTAACGAAAACATTTTAGTCTAAATAAATAAATTAATTTAAATATGTCCGCAGTTAAAAAGGGAAGTTGATAAGGCTACAATAAAGGAACATGTTCAAAACTCATGGACCATCTTTTCATAAAAAACCTTTTATGAGATATTAAATTTTTTGTTGAACTCGTATAATTCAAGATTTTTTTTAGTTTCACATATATTTGCATAATCCTCTTTTAGGAAATTTACGCATTGTTATGATATTATTTTCATCATTTTTTCAATATGGTGTCCATTTTAATTCTATATGTGTATACCATGAATTTGGATTTATTGTCATATCATAACTCATAGAGAGCATATTAATTATGATGTACGCCGCAATCAAGATTATAGCTTTCCAAGTGAGATATAAATTAACTGTGCCATAAAAAATCTTATCATTTTGAAATATATGATTCTTCCCTTTTCGCATGTTAGCTTAGTTGCAAAGTGTTAGAATCGTTATTCAATTTGCTACTCTATTTTCCTCACGCACATCTCCAAACTAATCAAACAGAATATTTTCACTTACTATTAATACATAGGACGTCAATGCTCATTTCCTATGGTTCTCACCTATGTCAAAAAGTCATAAAGCCGACCCAATTTCGACCACAAAGATATATACATATATATAAGGTTAGCCTAGAGTTGTAGCAATATAAAAAGAAACCATTTAGAAAAGGTCATAAATGACACCCATGTTATGTATGTAAATCACTATCATCAAATGAAAAATACTTTTAGCAATAAATATTGGGAACTTTAATATCCAAACCTTGAAACCAAAAGTAGGGCTTCTCAATGGCAGAATGGAAGCACTCTATTGCAAAATAAATAATAACAGCAATACAGAAAGTACATAATGAGTTTTTTTTTTTTTTTTTTGCTTGAGAAATCTGTGCATCCCAATACTCAAGGAGGAAAACATATTGAAACAAAAATACATGTACACTGGTTCCTGGTTCCTGATTTTAGTTAGGCAGATCTCTCTGTCAAGCAAGGACATTGATGAACCTTTAGAAGGACAAGGGAACCCAAAAAATGAACAAATAAAACTACAAAAGAATATTACTATTATTGTTACACTAGCATTATTAGGCTTCAGCTAGTTCTGAGTCTCTTTAAAGCATGGCCGAACTCCTCCCCTGCACTTGCAGCTCTAGAACGTGGTAAGGCAGCCGGAACATCATCGTCCTGCCAAATGAGTAAACATTAATGTTTTATCATGCCATACCACATTATGGAAGCTCAAAGTTTTAGAGGAAGAGAATTAAGGTTACTGGATCATAATTAAAGAAACGAAAGAAAGTCACCAAGCACCTTGGCCGCGAATGTTGAAGAATGTGGGATGCCATTAGCTCTCTTCCCCAGATCGATTTGTACCGAGATGCTGGCCTGTGATAGATCCACCCCAGAGCTCTGTAATGCTTGTGTAAGAGTATTCAACAACCTGTTCAATACAAAGATGTCAAGGGTGCTCAGCACTAGATCATGGCCAATCCCCACAAGCAGCTTAAAGCTTGGGTGTGGAAAACAATAATTTTCTCTGAAAGGGTGAACTAAAGGACTATGCTAACTAAAAAATAGGAGAGGTTAACGATTTTGTTTCTTTAAAAAATGTAACGCAAGATTATGTGAAACAAAGAGCATGTACCAAACAGATGAGCATTTAGTATTAAGAGCTCTCACCCTTGGGAATAGACGCTTGAGATGTTAATCGTGCCACTTTCAATAGTCAGTTCCTGGTCTTTCATTTTATTACCAGCACCAGTGCAGTCCGCTGTACATGATCGAAACTGAGATGGAGGCCATGTCATGGTTTTATCTGTATCAGATGCCTGCTTTGGTGAAACAGGGGAAGCTGCAATGCTTGTTCTACCAAAAGTGAAAATGTTTGGCTGCATTGGTGGATGAACTGGCGCTGCCTTAGATGTTAATTCAGGCTGCTGACCCCTTTCTTTGAAAGTTGTAGCAGTGCTTATATCTGAGTCTACTAAGTTTTGTCCATTGATTGGGAGACTCGGGGAGACACCAGCTTTGTCCTCGTCAAACTTAGTAGCAAATACTGATGCTGGACCAGAATCAGTGTTCGCTCCTCGTGTGTGATCTAAAAGACCTTCAGCTATGTGACAATTCCTCTGTTGCCAGCAAGTAGAAAAGTCAGTAATCAACATATTTTGCATTGCGAACACTATGAATTGGAAGAAATATTGTTGCTTAAAGCAACAAGGTAATAGAGGTGTTTTTGGTAGAAAATTTATGCACCAGACAAAATATTGTTGGTTAAAAGTTAAAGCTGTTTTCTCATTGGATAACAGCTAATACCTTATATGCACTTAAACTCCCATATAATTTGCTACAACATAAATGATTATGTAGATTCTAAATCTCCTCCAGCATATGATCTCTCCTTAATATCTTCATTTTGTATTAGAAGCCCTTTACTAAGCATAGCTGTCTAATAGCAGAATATGCAAAAAGTCCTAAAAATTATATTCACAACTGGATGCGATAAACGTGAGGCCTGTATGGGTTATCAGCCTGCTCACCAATAAAGCATTTTAAGAATACATATCAAAATGTGAATATGAATTTACCCATTGCATCATCTTTGATGGTTCATGGTTCCAGACATTGTAGGAACTCTCATATCTGTTTACTTTCTCTTGTAAAAACTGAATGTAATCAATAACCTGTAAAAATATTGTACTACTTCAGTTTTCAAATTCAGGAATAATCTAGTTTTCAGTTTAGATAGGATATTTTATTTTATGATCTCCATTTACCTCTAATAAGAATGATGCCTTGTCTCTCTTCTGATCACTGTTTGGAATGATCTCTCTCAGCTTCTGAAATCTGCACAACACCGAATACTATCTGAGAATATAGTTTTAGAAAGTACATACTTGTGCCCGAGCACACACATACACTGGTGTGATTGCATATTTGTTTCTCATGTGCAAATTTAGTGTATTTGTGTGTGCAATTAACGTAATTTAATTTCTGAAGGGTAAGGTGTCAAAATTTAACCAGATTAGCACACTCATAAACTGAAAAACACATATTTCTACTTGCTAGTGCATATAGAAACCACTGGTCAACAAAATATGTAGAAGGATTACACAACACATATCCCACAAACTTTATGTAAAATCTTGCGAAATAAGAAATTGGGGAATAAAGGGGATCCAAAACTTAATTGCTGTTTTTACATCACGGAAAGATGTTTTACAAAGTGAAAGGCCTAGAAAGCCTAAGGCTGGAAATTCTGGTGCCATGATTGAACAGGACAAGAAGGGAATTCCTCCTATATTAGCAACATAACAAATTACCAATTTCATTTCTGTGTGAAATCTAAAAAACATGCAACGAACACATAAGCCAATTAGTGAAAATGTAACATTCTATGGAAGGAAAGGCATTTTTATTTCAGAACAGAGAACGCTGAAGCACATATTATCAACAAACTTTATCAGAACGGGAGGTAATATTGAACAGAGATTTCACAAAAGTTTGTGATAAATTCACACAAGTTTTAACCTTCAAATCATGAGGGTTGGTAAACATATTTGGGATAAACAGAAAAAGCTTGGAACTTCTAAATTGTGGAAGTTGGTAAGCATGCCTGTCGTTAATCTTGCTCCTCCTACGTTGCTCTGTAGCTGAGTGTTTTGAACGAGGTGTGTTAGGCTTCTGATCTATGGTCTTTGCTTCAACTTTAACAGACAAATTACCTGTCAAATATCAATCTAATCATTATAAAATGCAAACACAGGTGATGGGGAGAACACAAGTATATCTACATAAGAAAAAGAAACCTTTTGGGTGAGATGAGTGCTCTTTCTTGATGACAAACTCATCTTCTTCATCATCATCATCCTCTTCTTGGTCATTCTTTGCTGATGTTATCATATCCATGAAACTTTGGTTCTTCTGAGATGATGATGGCCTGAGAAATAACAATAAGGTTCAAGTCACTGACTGAAGATTTAAAATTCTGATGACTAAAGAACAGAAGGAAATAAATAAATTGGAGTAAAAAGTCACTGACTGAGAGGATGAGAACGAGCTGAAGGTTGTGGTGTTATGCTTATGGTTAGAAGATGATTGTGACGGCTTTTCCAACAATGACGTCCATTGCCCCCCCACCACATTCAGACCTGCTTCTGATAAAAATCAATCATTCAGGCATTGGTGAAAGTTCAAACTTGCAGTTTCATTATTAGTATGATGCTATGGCCAAGTGCAAAGAGAAATCAGAAATCAGTCTCAGTGACATTCAGTGAGGATCAAATGTCTGTCTGTGAGGCCTATATGAGCAAGTGGTCAAAAATTTAACCTCCAAGAATAAGATAAGAATCTTCTATGTGGAGGCAAAACTCTCACTTCCATTCCACAGTTAAGGTAGTTCGCCATATATCAAAGAATAAGAACAATAAATCTTTCTTTAGAATATCATCACACCTTTATGACATATAAAATTGAAATGACCCTTAACCATCTAGCTACATGACTTCTTCGTGTTGGTCTAAGCTTAATTATAAACTGACAAGTTCTCCTGCCAAACTGGAAAGGCGACGATAATTATAAGGTAAGTAGTGGACAAGCATTAGTTAATAATATTTACTTCACAAGTTCTACAAGCAGGTACTTTACTAACTGGAAAAATGAAACAATCTACTCAGTGGAAAAGGCCACATTTACTCTCTGGATATGCATTCCCAGTTTGAGATCATAACTGGGAAAGACACGTAACAAAATTTACCTTGCAGAATATGTCTTTCTGCAGCAATATTCTCCTTCCCTGTCTTTCCCTTTTTAACAGCAGATTCATCCCACAGTGTGAAACCACTCCCTGTGTAAGAACTGCAGTTTGAGTTTTCATCATTTCTAGTGGTACTACTTGCCTGTGCAGTAAATAAGCTCCCCTCTGGCTTTAAAACCCTTTGATTGAAATACGAAATGCTGTATGTCCCAATGCCACCAGGAAGAAGATGCTCCACTGAGGCAGGAGGAGCTGGCACTGGAGGCCTTGCGACAGCAGTCATTCCAGCTTTGTTCTCTTCTTTCGTCGTAGTGGCATTCTTCCCAACTCGTTCCAATGGTTGTAAGAAGTCATGAGTTTTAAGGTAGCCACCTGCGGTTTAAACAGAAAGAATTCAAGAAATCTACCAAAAAGATTCAGATGCTGTCATTTCCCTGTATTCATGTTTTAGAATTATCAATCTGCTAATAAGAAAGACTTGTCAGTTTAAATTGGTGATGAAATATTTACTATATTGATCATTTCTACAAGCAAAGAATTAGACAATACTCCCTCCCTCACTGCAAAAATTATGGGGATAATTTGATTGGAAGTTTTAAAATGAGAGTCGAATTCAATTACACTATTTCCTTTGAAAGTAATGGTTGATAGGTACTAGTGTCATTGTTATTTTTATTGAAAGAATGGTTTTGGGGAAAAAAAAAACTCATTTTATAAATTAAATTTTATTTTGAGACATAAAAAAAAAAAAGAATAATGGGAGCATAAAAATATTTCAATCTAACACACATTATGCTGATGTAATATGATCTCATAATTATGACAATTGATATAGGGAAATGTTTTACAATTGTCAAATTGCCAGATTATGGAATAAAAATGGCAAAATCTACAAAATTCATAGGATAATCATTGTTTTTCCACTTCTACATCCAGTTTTAATGTGATCGGGTAATAGTACAATGATGTTGATGGAAGGTTGAGTAAAAATGAGGTTGTTGGAAGGTTGCTGAACCCTATAGACATTCAATACATTTCAAACATTAAGAGAAGCTTTCAGCAACTTAAATGCTATCAATTATCGGCAGGCACAATTGGGCTTGATACTCCTTCCTTCATTAAAATCATGTTATTCCTAAATTGTGAGAAAAATATATAATTAAATTCCTGTCTTTGATTGATACATCCCCTTTCCTGCCACACCGAAACCAGAAAGAAAAAGGCCAAAAGTAAAGGGGTCATTCTTTTGAAAACGAGTAATATTTTTTACCGCCCACATTATGAATGATGTGTTGCAATCAATTCATTAAATTTACACCTCCTATAATATTGTTAATGAGATAACAATTATGAATGGTGTGTTGCAATCAGTTTATTAAATTTACACCTCCTATAATATTGTTAATGAGATGTTATCATTAGTGAGCTATAAATTATAAAGTGATCGCTAGAAATTTTAGGAGAATAGCTTACAAGTTTAAAAACTAAGCACTGCCAATACTTTATACTCTCTTCCATGGAGAAGGGAAAGAAAAGAAAAACACATTAACTTATATACGAATTTATTAGCTTCTCAAGTATGAGGAAATAATTAACGAGGGTACCCTCGCTTATTTTAAAATTTGACCAAAATTAAAAATAAAAAATAAAAAAATAGGCATCTCAAAAGCTTTAAAGTCTATTTTTAATCCAATTTAGTTTGGTAGTTTCTTTTCTTTTAAATGAAATCAAATATTTCTATAAACTTCAAAGACTTACTATGAACACCAATAAGATTTTATTTTAGTGAAACACAAATTAATTATGATTTTCTAATGCCTTGTGGCACTTAATAACTTTTTTCTATTTTAAAATTTATCGTTCTTTTTAAATTAATTTAAACTTTTTCTATTTTAAAATTTATCGTTCTTTTTAAATTAATTTAACTACCCTTTTTATAATTTAATTGTTCTACATACTTTCTTGTGAAAAAAAAAAACACTAAAATTAATGTCTTTTTACATCTAAGTAGCTTTTGTACAGCCTTTAAACCCGCCCTCTTTTATCAAAAAAAGAAAATCTGAAATAAATAAATAGTTCCTGAAATGAAATGTCCAAAATGCCCACGAGATGACCCGCCTGCTAAGTTCTAACCTCGCCCTTTTTGGATTTGGCAATGTCAGCCTATCCAAGCGATGGCCCACTCTCAAAGACAAAGCCCAGATCTAACATACGCCGATGGGGTCACGGGGTACATTAACTGCGCCACTCGTGGGTTGCCCTCGGATATTTCCTCTTCCCCACCCACAATCATGCAAAAATTACCAAACCCCACAACATCCCAAATCCCGCAAAATTTTATCTCGGAATCTATAAAGTTTTTTTTTTTCTTTTCTTTTCTTTTCCTCTCTAACAAAAAAAAAAAAAAAATCAACTTCAAAACACATACAATTCAGTCTTGTCTATAGTCATTCTAAACGAATCGCAACAGCATAATATTATACTTGTATATGATTGATTAATAACAAAAATATACTTATATTTGTTTCGTTATTGAATATATGGACACATCCATCCTCGGGTTAAAAAATTTGCATAGGTTAAAGGAAGAAGAAATCTTTGAGACAAAAATAATATAAAATAAAATAAAGTCTCTATAATATGAAGTAAAACTTATCCCATAAATTTTGTGGTTGATCTGATATGGATTTCTCATCAAAATCTTGATAATTTTGAAGCAACCAATATCACTTATCTTGAAAAACTAGTTGCAAATAAAAAGATCAACAAAAAATCTCATCAATAAATATTTACAGCTTCCCATCAGCTGTAAAAAACACTAAAACATGCACAAAAAAAGAGAAAAAAAAAAAGGAAATCTGCCATGAAAAGGGCTTCACTGCATGAATTGAAATCAACGAAATATTTACCTTGCGGAGGCGTTGGATCTTGCTGGGCATGGGCAGGTGATGATGAGTATAGTGAGAGAAAATCATGGGTTGCCTTTCTACCTGTTGTTACAAAATTGAAACAAATAAAAAACTCATATATGAAACTTTTCTTGTATCTCAAATAAAAATCTTCTTTTCTTTTTCTCACATGGAGAAAATTTTGGTTATGGGGTTATTCATGGTTTACCTTCGGTTCCAAGAGGCCTGGGTTGAGGCAATTCCATGTAATCTGCTGATTTTTGTGTACTGGAAATGGGTACTTTGAAGTCCAAATCAGATCCGCCTCCAACCTGAAGATCGGAGGCGCATTAGAGACGATTCTTCTTCTTCTCGAACACACCGTGAAGATTTTTGGTGAATATTTCGATGAAAATCCGGCTCAGTACGAATAATTTCAACTCAGGGAAACAACTCCACTGCCTTCATTACTTCAATTATCAAAGCTTCTTCGTCGAGTCTGCAGGTCGAAATTCAACTGAATTATGCATAATTCAACTCGAAATACTAAAAAAAAAGACGATGAAAGCAGGAAATAATACTCGAATTATGAACGAAAAGAAGAGAGAACGAAGATCCAGAGATGGAAAAGGCTGGAGCTAAAAGATATATATATATATAATATATATATATATATATAATATATATATATATATATATATATATATATATATATATATATATGTATATATCTATGCGTACACTGAATCGGAATTAAGATGAATAATGCATAATTCAGCTTCAGATTCTTCAGAAACCCACAAAGCGTGAGATGAAAGTGATCCAAACAGTGACTTTCGCAGGATAGATGGTAGGCCCAGCTCGAATCAACACAATTTCCGAACGCCCAGAAAGTGAGGGCCAGTGAAAAAAAATCAAAAAATAGAAAGGAATACAGAGTTTGGGGGGAGAAACAGAGATGATGGAGAGTTTCTCTCACTAAATTCTCTCTCTAAAACTTTTTTCTTTTGGAAATGGAGAAATCTTCTTCTTTTATTATATATAGATACAGATATACATAAAATGGAGGGGGTGGTGGGGTGGGAGGAAGAGGTTTCGTTCTTCGTTTTCGTTTTTCCGAATAACCATCCTTTGGTTCATTTTATGGTTCGTTTGTTTCCGTTAGGCGGAAACGCCGTTTGTTAACGGCGTTGCGGCGGTGTAAACGGCGTTTGGTCGCTCACTGTCATGTACGGGCATCTGATGGAAATGATTTTTATATTAATTGAAAAAAAAATTATGGGATTTTTGGTGATCCCGATTAATACTCTTTATATACTAAAGCTAAATCGTGTGGGAGTCCGAGCCCAATTAATGCTGGACTAATATAAAATTCACAAAAAATAAAAATAAAAACTCAAATTTATATGCGGTTGCTAGCGATCGTCTTAAAATATAATCTTAATTTCGCCTTTATTTGGTTTCATATTTAAAATTGTATTTTTTTTAATAAAAATATATTTGTCATTTATATTTTTTAAAAATAATATTTTTATTTCTTAAAAATATTAATCTTTCATTATAATATTCAAATAACATAATATCCTACTATATCTCCATTAATTATAATAAAATATATTGATAAAATATTTATAATAATTTATTTTTTCTTAAAATACTTTATATTATTTTTTTCCAATAAAACAGTCAAATATATTTTCATTTTTCACACATTTTCCAATCTTATTACTAAAATACGTTCTATCA
This sequence comes from Paulownia fortunei, assembly GCA_019321725.1. Taxonomy (NCBI): domain Eukaryota; kingdom Viridiplantae; phylum Streptophyta; class Magnoliopsida; order Lamiales; family Paulowniaceae; genus Paulownia; species Paulownia fortunei. Next base: position 13,194,576 of record CM033118.1, read on the forward strand.
AAATAATTTTCTCAAAACAATCGAAAATAACATTTTAAAAGTATGATTCAATTATGCAATGTTTATATCTCAATGCAATACATTTTTTAAAACGAAGTTGTCATGATTCAATTATGCAAAAAAATTTAAGCAAAAGAGTGTAAAAATTTAGGTATGGGTTGCAAATGAGAGTAACAGTTCTACAAATGCCCTATGTATATACATTCTTATAAAAAGATATATACTTAGTTTAAGCATTCCAAATTATACGATTTCAATTGACATACAAAACTAAGTTGCACTCTACATGTGAATTTTAGATTATTATCGGTTCTTTCATGTGCAAATATTTTTATTTTACTTGGAATTTCCTTCAAAAGTACCACCAACAAATAGGTGGATATATATTAGTTCCATTAAAAAAGTCATTGAGTATGGCAATAAAGAGGTTCAAATCCAAAGTCGTCTCGAACTTATTTCAAGATGGATTTTTATTATTATAAATGAATTTGGAATGAGTTATAAATTTTTATTTTTAAACTCGTCCAGTTTAAATTTTTATTATTATATACATATATATATATATATATATATATATGTGTGTGTGTGTGTGTGTGTGTGATGTTTTCAAAATATATAATTTTTTAGAAAATTTTAGTTTATTATTTTTGAAAAAATATATATAATATTTTAAAAATAATAAAATGGGTTTAACAGGTCTAATAGATCTAACATGTCGGGTCCAAATCTTAAAATTTTTTAGCAACGGGTATTATGTTAGACTAAACTCACTTCATTATCATCCCTAATTGTCACCCATCAAACCTACAGGTAAGAGCTGTAAATAAATATGATATTATAGACTTCATTACCAACAATTTCATATTTATTTTTATTTTATAAAAATAATTATTCCACTTATAAACCAATATAAACTTCATCCTACACTTCATATAGAATATCACATGCATTAAATACTTCAAAATAATATGAAGCTATTACCTGTCTCCTTCTAAAAGTACTTACTATAGAGGAAAAACGTGCATGCTTAAAGTTTTTCAACGCTTGTGGTATTTGACATGTAGAGTTTAATTGATATTTTGAAAGTTTAATTGATATTTTGAAAGTAGTTTTTTTTTTTTTTCCTAAGCTTAAGGAATAGAGGAAGGCAAGAGAAAAATAGGATTAACTCGCATGGTATTTAAATTCATAACTGAAGCAAATATATTAAAAAATTTAGTGATTCTTTTCAAAACATCGATCAAACTTAATTAATGATCGGTAAATTTAACTTATGATAAGAGCGACAAATAACATATAGCACAAAATTGTCATTCTCTTATTTTTTGTTTGAACAACATATAATATTTAAAATAACCATTCTTTTATCTCAAATTTATTGTACTTAATTTTTTTTGTATTACAAGTAAAATTTTATTTTCTAAAATAAAAATTTGAAAATATTCTCTTATTTAAATTAATGGTGTAATAAGTTAACTCTCAATCATTGCTTCTTAGGCTTGTAAGATAAAAAAATTTCAAAAAAAGTTAACTCTTTCATCTTTCTCTTAAAAATCTATTTTGAATTAAAAAAAATTATACTATTGTCACACCAGAGATGCCATTTTAATTTAATAAGCCATCCAAAGATTGGGGGAGGGGGACAATGTCCACCCTCTCAACTCTACAAAAATTTTAAATTAATATAATTTATATATAAAATTATTAAATTTAAAAAACTTGCTCATCCGTTAACTAAAAAATTAAAAATATAATTTTTAAAAATAAATAAATATTGCTCATTTAGTATTAATTTTTTGACCCGAAAATCATCCTTAACACATAAAATACCTAATTCTAACTTTATACATTCTTTGAAAGGAAAACCTGTTTGGTTTCATTTCTACAAAGAATCTTTCTATTATTTACTATTTGAAAATGAGAAAATGCATCTCTTACTCATTTATATAAAAAAATACTATTTATTTTTAAATTTTTTTTTAAACTTATTTATATTTCATATTTTTTAATAAACCTATCAATTTCATTTTCAAATATATTCATATTTTTCATGCAGAAAATAAATGAATTTTTATTTTTTAACCTATATAATCTGCATATAAATATAACTAATCCAAACATATTATTATTTTTACTTGAAAACTTAGTCAAAATATTTTTAATTTTAAAAATATTTAAAATATAAAAATGAGTAACAGTATAACCAAACGGGCTCATAATTTTCCAAATTTTTATAAAAATAAAATTTATATAACTCAAACATTTACATTTTCTAGCTATTCAATGAAACAATTTGTTGTTGTGCACGTGCAAGTGGGCATGCCGGGACAACATCAGAGTCACCTCGAGAGTCGAGACTGAAAAACTGCCGCACTGTAAATGTATGGTTGGATGGGGCAGGTCACGTGACAAAAAAAGGAGAACTACTACTACCAAGTACTAAGCTGACTTAACAACAGTTAACCCGTTGACCTTAAATAAAAATTAAACATTATTAATAACCCCCAATAACCATGATTAGTGCACAGATCCCCATTCTTAAATTATCCTCTTCTATCCTCTCCGGAGTTACATTTTGTTTAGTTCCCTCCTTTGTCGGTGACTGTGAGGGAAAGATCAAAAATACTGACCCCTTATGTACTGAAACATACAGAGAGGCTCTTTGTTTTTATTTTCAACGTTACTATTTAAATTTTGAAACTATATTTATTTTATTTATTTTTATTAAAAATAATTTTTATTTTTTTTAAAATTCTGATCAAATTTGAAAATGAAAATACATCTACTAAATATTTCTTTAAACCTACTAATATTTTACGTCTTTTCAGTAAAAAAAAAAACTATAAAAACAAGTACATATTTATTTCGAAATCTATATGATCAAAATAGAAATATTTTTAATTCAAATATATTTTTAATTTTATACAAAAATATATATTTAATTTTTCAATACTGAAAATATAAGAAACATAAAAATGAAATCAATCGGGCTTAAAATTTTAAACGGGAGTTGAAAAATAAAATCTTAAATATATATATATATATATATATATATAATTAGTTTTAAAAATAATAATTAAAAATTAATAGTATCCCGTCATTTAGAAAATGAGAAGGGGTTTATGCAAAAACAAAAAAAAGGTTATTTTATTGTTTTCAAATTTTATCTATAAATATTAAAAAGTATGAGAATTATATATAAATTTAAGAGAGTGGAAGCACTTAATTTAGTTATTGAAAGGGGTAAAAGAGAGGCAGAGTATGTAGGTATGTTGGTAGTAAAGGAGGAAAAGTCACGTGCTGCAGCCCTTTTCTCTGTAAGTTGCACTGCCCTTTCTGCTGCACCGGGAAACGCGGGGCCTCCCTCACCCACGTGCGCTCTCTCTCTCTCTCTCTCTCTCTCTCTCACTCTCACTCTCTCACACATACATTTTAGATATATAAAATACACATATATTTATGCAGACAGACATAAAGACATTTATCCGAATTTTAAGTAGGTTTTAAAGAATTTTGAGTTATGGAAAAATTATAATTATTCATGTGATAAAATTCATTTGATTTTAAAGTTTTGAAACCTTTTAATAATTACATCTTATGAGAGTGTGAAACGAAACCCTTGGGGTAGGTAGGGAGAAGGGGCTCTCACTATAAATTCTTTTACGACACTTATTTAAATGATTTAATGCATATATTTTTTATTATCTTTTTTTTTTTCGTGTATGTTGCTCTCAAACATGACTATAAAAATTACATAAATATATTTATTAAAAACTAATACACTAGATTCAACAATTCAAATGGACTTATTATTATATATATGTGGTGCTAAATTTTATCAAAATAGGAAAATGACACAACGAATAGAAAAAAATGTGTTGAAAAAATGTAGGAGGACAACACTAATTTTTCATTCAAGAATATCATTTATTACTCAAACATATATGATTAAAAAAACTACGGACAATTTTGTTATAGTTCTCGAGATACTTTGAAAAATAAAATAAAACTGAAAGACCAAAAAAAAAAAGAAAGAGAGAGAGAGAGAGGAAGGAAAGAAGTAAGAAAGTATAATCAAGTCTCTTTGTTGGGAACCAATAGATATAAATAATGTAAGAAGTAGGAATAAATGGCTGTCGAATCTTGTGATTAGGCAATAAAAGGAATCGTAAAAAGGCATGGTTTTCAGAAATGGTTGTTTATCTCCGACAATCAAGCTAAGCTTTCACATTAACAACTCTATTTCATATGTAGGAGGTTAGCCCCAAACAGCCTGTCAATAAAAATCACTCTCTTACAATCAAAGGTTGCTAGAACATGGCTGATGCCACTCCATCCACAGCTTGTTTTATATATATGTATGTGTGTGTGTGTGTGTGTGTGTGAGTGTGTGTGTATTCTTCCTCCACTTCCAATTTGGATATATTCATCCATAACTTCAGAAAATCATCACAAGTGTAAGTTTAATTGCATTATTTCTCAATGGGACAATGCTTTGTGGAGTATTTTGTTTTTAGTGTGAGACAATTAAGTAGGGTGTAAAGGAATTGATTTGAACTAAATGAGTTTGTTTGAATTTTATTTGAGTTTTAAAAATTGTGTTTAAATATGATTTAATTATTAATTAATTCAAGTTTGAATTAGTTTTAATAAAGTTCAACACGAATCGAATTCGAATAACTTAATCTTTTTACACATTTTTTTTTCATTAATCAAGTTGAGTTCGAGTCAAATTTTATATCTTATCGAACGAAAAATTATATTCAAACCTTGTTTATTAATTTAGTGAACCGATGTTCGTTATTAGCGATCGATTTCGAGTCGAGTATCGAATAACTTGATTTGTTTTACAACCTTGCGATTAAGTATGTTAGATGGGTTAAATTTCACATCAAAATTGGAAAAATAATAATTTAAATGTTAATAATTTTATTTATTTGAACGAGACTAAAACCTTGAATCTCAAATTATTGAGTTTTTTGACTTCACTTTTATTTTCTAAATTAAATCTCATTTAAACTTCACTTGGTGAAAACCCTAAAACACAAGCATCTAAGTATTTTTGTTTTGGCTCATATTTACGTGGCCTCCAAGCATATAGCATGTATAATTGCTTCTAGCACCTTACAAGTGGCTCATGTTATTTTGCTTGTGATGAACCTCAAATAAAAATGAAGACTTTTATATTTGATGGTGGTTGTTATGGAGGTGCCTAATTCTTTACAATAAGACTTTTTTTTTTAGGAAAAAATGGTCAAAACTATCAAGTCTAAGAGCTTCTTTTATTAAAATATTATTATTATTATTATTATTATTATGATCATCATCACTGGTATTACTTTATTTATCTCAAATCTATTTTTTTAGGACATACCAAAATAAATGACACTTTTATTTGAAGTAGTAATGACATCATTAATTTAAAACCAATACTTTGAGAATAATATTACAGAGATAGTTCAAATATTTTTATTTTTTTATTATTATGAAAAAACTTTGTATCTAATCAAAATTTACCTGCAATATGATCAAGCCAAAAGTAGGCCATTCACAACGGCTATATGAAATATACAACAAAAATTCCTTATATAGTTTGACCTTGAAACAATTGGAGTAGCAACAATTCAAAACCTATTTTATTATTTTTGTTGTACTCTACATTAATGTACTTTGCATCATAGGCTTGTGTTAAATTTCATTTAGGGTAAAGAAACAGCTTTCATACCTATAGGTCTTCCAAAATAGTTGATCACTCCTTTATAGTAGAGAAATAGGTTACTTACCTTGATTTGATCTTGAAAAAATTGGCATCATTCTACCTAATATCTTTATATCTAATTAAGAAGTGTTGACAAAAATTGTTATTAAGAGTTTAATTTTAATATGTTATATAAATTTTCAAAATAGATATGTTATGGGTATTTAAACCAAAGGCCAAAAGGCTAGTTATTCACTAGGGTTTGAGTTGAGTCCTACGTTCCCACTAAACATACTTGAATTCCTTCATCCGATTTATCGTCTGCAGTGCAATCTGTTCAGCGTTTCAAATTCAACAATGACAACTAAAATTCAATTATTTAGATATATGATTACTCGTTGTATTGAAATAGCAATTGATATCTTGATATAATAATGCAACGAATCCCTTAACTCAAAAGAAAATTGTGAATCTTGCTTTTGATAATTTAACTTATTTCTCTAACCATTTTTCATTTCACCTTTAAACATTGTGGAGAATTTTTCAAACTTCATTAATATAATCCATGTGAGCTTTGATGATGATTAGAGAAAATTCTTGGAATATCAAATCGGAAGAAATAAAATGAAAAATGAGAAATAAAGTGAGATAATAATTAAATTGGATTATCAGATAATGTAGCTAATTAAGGTATTTGAAATGATTATATCCATCGTGAAGCAATTAAACATCCTAGTTTTGTTGGATCATAATAATTGCTCGATTTCCCAATTTTCTATATATTGTTTTCTAATAAGTTTAACATACTGGTAAATATTCGTGACAAACTTCTCGTCTAGGGACAGATGGATTTATTCAAAGGAAAAGAAGAAAATTAAAACAAAGCCAATTTAGGTGAACTTTTGTAGTACAATCTTTCAAATCTTGTGTCTTCGCATACTTGACGTAGAATTTGATGATAACCACAAGGTATATATATATAAATTAATCTGAATACAATTTGTTGGGTAAGCAATTCAAATTGGTGGTATATGACATGATTTATTAATTTATCAAACTTGATTCAAAAACAAAAATATATAAAAGGAAAATACAAAATTTTAAATTTCACGAATTAAAGTACACAAATACCCATTATTTACACATAAATGGAACTTATATATAAAATATTTTCATTGTAGAGTCTTTAAACATAATTTACCATTTAAATAAGATCTCATCGACAACTTTCAAGGTGTTGATGATTTTAGAATTGTCCCAATATAATCGTCAAAAAAGGGTGTTTAAAGTTATTCTTTTCTACCAAAAACAAAAAAAGGAAGTTTTTATTTTTTCCCCTCTCCATAAACGACATATATAATTGCATTTCATTATAAAGTATGATCTCTCAAAACTCTATGATTATAATATTTTGAGTTTTATTCCTAACAAAAGTGTGTGTATTTTATTTGATTATATTAATCTCTTCTTACTTGAAATGATTTTATTAAATGATTATTCATTGTACTTAATATCATGATTTATAGATGATTATATGTAATTAATATATTAAACAAACATAGAGTCGATGAAGTAAAAGATTACAGTAAAAAATTTCCAAGCGATGTAGGTTCTATATATTGACTTGAAATTATTGTGATTGTTTGGTGAAATAATGGATGTGGGCAAATATTTTCCAAAGACAAATTGTGTGGCATATTTATTATTATTATTTATTTTTTGGGATATCTTCAAATAAAATTTATTTTTCTAAACTAAAAGTCTTTTTCCCAATACTATCATATGAAGTTAAACCAAAATAATGATTCCGCACCATTAAATCTTTGATATCCCGCATGAATTGTAAGAGAAAATCTCAATTCGTTTATAAAATTTGTATAATGAACACTTTTGACAACTTGTGTTAATTAATTTCATAAAATAAGAATAAATACAAATTAATTGCTAAAGAACTCTTTTTATTTTTATTTTATGAGATTTTGAAAATAATACTTAATTTCCTAAAATAGAATTCTTTTCCTCAATACTACTATCTCAAGTCTCGACCAAAATAATGATTTCACACCATTATATCTTTGATACCCTTGTGGATTGTAGGATCAAATTTAAACTGAACTCCTGTAATAATTTATTTAATAATTTTTGCAAAATAAAAACAAAATACGAGCTAATTGCTAACAAAATTCATTACATTTCAAAACGAATGGAGTAGCTTTCAAGATCTTGAAAGGATATAAGTTGAAAGGATATAAGAAGGAAAAAGCTCAATAATCTCTTCTTCTCTCTTGGTAGAAGCAAGAAGAAGCGTGAAAATAACCCAAGCTTCAATAATTTCTCACACGCCAGACTTTTATTAAACAATGAAATTAATGAGATTAAACTATTAAGATTATTAAAATATTGGGAAAATAAAGAGACTAAATTCATATAATTATTTAAATAAAAAGCAAGTATTGGGCTTCCCCTGTAGCATGGACATTCTCTTCATAAGGTATCAGCTTAGGGATCAGTTAACAATGATTATTTTCTTGTCCATGTTCTTAGGATTAGGATAACATTAACATTACCCTCCCACTTAAATCTTTTTTTTTTTTTTTTTTGATTGAAAAAAGAGACCTACACGTGGCGGATATTCCGTGGAAGGCGGGGAAAGTCACGTGATTAAAAAAATGGTCTGCCTACCACGTCCCGCCTCCCCGAATCACGTGGCCAACTAATGCTGTGATGTGGTGGGCCCCCACACAATTATACGCAGATCCACTATTTTAGTCTTAAAGTTCTCCCCCCGTTGTGCTTTCTTAGGGGGGTAGAGGGGTGCTATTGTCATTTCACACCAAGAGAAAAAATAATAGGAAATTTATAATTCAAATGGAAAAGGGTTGAATTACAGATCTGATTGAATAAAATAAAATAAAATAGTTTAAATCAATTAAATAGCATTTTTTATAACGCGTTTATAACTTTATTTGAGTTTCAGTTTTTTTTTTTTTTTTTGACGATTTATTTGAGATAACTTTTAGTGCAAGTGAATAGAGTTCAACTTTTCAGGTCAAGTTTTAAATTTAAATTGAAAATGAAAAAATGGTTAACGCTTTGGGAATTTGATTTTTTAAATCATTAAATTAAAGTTCAAAATATTTAAACTATCTATTTCAAGAAATTGTATGTTTTTTTTTTTTTTCAAATTGAGTTGAAAAAAATGTACGTGATAGAATGTTAAGATATTTCGATAACAATAATAACATGGTCATTTTTAACCTAGGAAAAATGAGAAAAAATAATTATAATCTCAATCACATATTAAAAAAATTAATTAGTTGGATTTGAAGAATATTTTCTTCGACAAGTAAAATCCACGAGGATTTGAAGAATAAGGTTACATTACATTATGAAATAAGTCGATTTATATGCAATAAATGAAAGTTGATATATAGTTTTATGATTTTTTTTTTGTAAAATAATTACAGTTTGCACAATAATAATTGCAACAAAGTTGTAAAATATTTATATTAGTACATAAAAAAAAATATTTTATGCATTACCTAGAATAAACCTATAAAAAGTCTTGGAGGTTGAACATGACCATCACTTGATTGGTCCCAATTTAGGATGATAATTTTTAAGAGGGGGAAAAAAGAAGAAGATACCACTGTAATTGATAAATGACATGTTTGAATAAAGCTCAAAATTTATTCACAGTGGAGAAAGATAATATATTTAATTGTAATTTTGTAAGCTACAATTTTAGGTAAAGATAATAATTATGTATTACTTCCTTTTCCGGTATTATGTATTTAGTTTGATTGAATTTAAAATTTTAAAAAATAAAATTTTGAGTATGTTTATAAAATTATGGTGAGAGTAGTTTTTGTATTTTAGTGGTCTTACATCATTATTTTTAAGTAAAAGAGTATTTTTGAGAAATATTATTTATCAAATATAATTTTATTTTGGGGTGTGCATAAAAAGAAACAAAAGTCATAATTTTTTTGATAATTAATTTTTTAATGTATAAAAAAGAGCAATACAAATGCAAAACCACCGCGGGGTGCCTCACGGACAAAAGCTATGCAAGGCCTTTATTAGTAGCCTCCTCATGGGCCCTATTAACCAAATAAAACGCACGCTTTTCTCTCTCTCAGGCTAGCTTCCGAACTCTATTTGAGCGATAAAGAGGGATGAATTGGTAAAAGAAGACCCCCTAGTTCGATTTTTGAAAAGCTCTCCTTTTTGTGCTCGCTCGTAGTGTTTTTTTTTTTAGTTTCTACCTTTGAATCCATGAATGTCTATTCCCATGCTTAGCAGTTGAAACGTGGATTCCCTTGATTAGATTTCAAGCCTTCTTTATCGAGCACGGCACTTTTATATTGTTTTAAATGCCCGAAATTTAATTAATTTTTATTTTCTAAATTTCTTTATATCGAGGGAATTATAAAGATTAAAAGGGTTGTAGTACGACCACCTTTATTCCCTTTCAATTAACTATAAATACATTATTTCACTCTATTCTAAAATTTTGTTTATAAGAACTCTCTAACTATTCTTTCTTTTCTGAATTTTCATTTTGAAGTATTGTATTGCCTTGTGTGTCTGATATTTTAGTTAGAAAACCTCCCTATTCGTCTATCTATCGTCTAACGTATGCTTATATTACAGGCTGATTCTAAAAAAAAATTAATATAACATTATTTTTTGTCCTTTTTAATTAATATAAATTAACAGACTCCAATTGAGAAAAAAACATTAGATAATACAACATCACTTTGGAAGTGTAGACCATACCGAACCCTACAAGGTCCATGCCAAATATTATCTGAATTTTTTTTATAAGTGACAACAAATCCAAAATAGAAAGATTATATTTCATTGTTGTGGTATATTTATTATTGACCTTTAACGAAATGGTATATTTCATATTCCATAACTTTATCATCAGTGTTGTGGTGCTAAAATACTTTTAGGCTTCATTTGCATTGATAGGTTTAAATTTAAGAATTTCAAAATCATAATAATAAATTCATTGAATTTGTTTGGATAATCTTATGATTCAATGGATTTTAAATTTTTAAATTTTTATTTTGAACTATTTTTGGAATCATTATAATGGATTTCAAATCCATATTAAAATAAATCATTTGAAATCCTTCCTTCAAAATTCAAATTATTCCATCCAAATGAAATCTTAAATAATGCAAATAGTTGTACTGAACTAATGTTCCCCATCTAAATAGTCGACACATCTTTATATTCGATTTTTTTTAATCCTCTCCATAGATGAAAAATTGCACAAACTTGTACTCCATTTCACTTTAACGTTAATTCACGTAAGCACTAATCCGATTCGGACTTACACTTTTACTATTCACGCATCCAAATTATATGTTCTCACATATAGTTATTCACTATATATTTATATATACACGCACGTGAACTCCAATCAGGGGTATAAGCGAATTGAGTCGAGTCGAATATGCTAATATTCAAATTTGTTTGGATCGTATTTTAAAAAGTGTGTTTGAATTTGATTTGATTGTTTATCAAATTGAGCTTAAACTAGTTTTTATCGAGTTAAAAACGAATCGAATTCGAGTAACTTGATTATATATATTATTTTTTTATTAATTGAATTGAACTTGAGTTGAGGTTCAAATTTTGTTTTTTAAATTAACGAATCGAAGTTAAACGAGTTTTTCACAATCAATCTCGAGTCGAATATCGAATAATTTGATTTATTTTTTAACCCTATGTCTAGTAACAAAAGCATTCGTTTGCCTTTCGCTCTAGTTCAACCATTAAGAAAAGTATTTGTTGGATATTTGGTTTAAAAAGATTATATATATAGATATATATATAATGATATCTATATTAAGTAACTACAGTATAAAGTTAAACTAAATAATTTTTTGACTTATTATTATTTCAGTGATTTTTTTGACGTTTTTGTTAGTATAAAACTTTTATATCATAATACTTGTTATTATTAAATTATTTAATTTTTTTATGAATTAGGTAAAATGTCATCAGTATCCGTGAAGACAAGCCGCTCTAGTGGGAGTTTCGACTGTCTGCGAGAGTTGAATTAATTGTTTGTTGTGGGGGAAGGTCAAAAAAACAATAAGGCACGTGAAGGTGGTGGGGTAGTAATAGTATAGTGTTTTGGCCCTTTGCTGGTCTTTGCACACACTCCCTCCCACTTAAAAGTGACTTGACTAGACTTCAAACAAATTATATCAATACAATTGTTAAGATGCTAAGATTTTACTATTAGAGATTCATACAACTACCACTATTATTGAATATTTAGTTGGTGACATTACAAGATAATTTGACTATTTTTAATTCATAATTTAATTAATAGTTTACAACCACCCCCCCCAAAAAAATAAAAAAAATCTCTTTCGGCCCCATAAAAATAGGCCTATTTTAATTCGGCAAGACTAGAATGAAAATTAAAGTTGCATTTATTTTTACATTATTATTATTATCTTCATAATAGTAATTCAGGTATAATTGTGTTATAATATTATTTTATTTAAGATGGTAATTAAAAGAAAATATTTTAAAAATGGAATCTCATGTTGGGACGTTTTAGAAAAAGAAAAATAGAAATAATACATTATATTTGTGTTAGCATTTGAAAGCTTTACATATTCCACATTCATTTTCAAAGGTATCGAGGCTCAATAATAATTTGAGTTTAATAATATAAAAAAAACTCGGGCCAAAACTCAATAATATAAGAAGCGCTATCAGTTCATACATCTTACTGCACCGTAGTAATAAGGTATGTTGAATTTACTTGGTATTTTTATTGCTTTTGATTCAATTTTAAATATTTTAAACGATTATCATGCACCCGCAATCTTACTCTTACTTATTTTTATAATCAGAATTTCACATTCCAATTATAAAAAAAAATCGAGCATTATAAAATTTATTTGAATGAAAAAAAAGAAATGAGAGCTTTCATTTGTTGAAAGATGAAATATTTTATTCCTTAAAGATAATTTTAAAATACTATTATCTTTTATTTACTCTCAACTTTAATGTCTCAGTCAATAAATAGTGAGATGGAGCATTGAAAGAGAGAAAAATGAAATAATATTGTGTGGTAAGTAGGGGTAAATACGCAACACACGTGAGGTGAGAGGAAGAAGAGAAACAGGCAACAGGTCACGTGCGCCCATCCCCTGCCACACTGCTTGCCGGCTCGCGTGCGGTGGGGGCCATCTACACCCCCGCCCCCCACCCTCCTCTTCCTAACTCTTCTCTATGTTGCTTCTACTGTGTCTCTGTTTAACGCCGTCAACCAAACGTTAAGTTGGGGTTCGTATTTCGGATTCATTTTTTTTTTTCTACAATTTATTTTGTTTGAGTACAAGAAATATTGTTTACGGTAAGAGTGAATTTCTTGATGGCAATACATTGACTCATTTAAGATTATTAGGTCAAAAGAGAGCTAGTCGTGTTAAAAATTGATTTATAAGGTTGATTTTGATCAACGTTTGATTATTTATTTAATTGGATCCTATTTAACGAAAATAAAAATTATTTGACTAAACATAATATATACCACGAGTATACTCAAAATTAATTTTGTGTGAATGAAAAATTAAAGTTATTTAAAAAAATATAAATTGTTGAATTAAAAAATAGTGGGAAGATAAATTCATATCCTACATTAAAAATTGAAAAGGGTTGAAACCATTTAATATAATCCAAGTTGGATACTTGGGTCCGAATCTGAAAGGGTATCAATAATCTTTAAAACATGGATGATCTACATCTTAGTGGGTTCGAACTAAAGTCGACGTGAACGCGATAGTCACCCCAGCCCTTGGGGTTTGGGTTGGCCCAAACTTGTTATATATGCTTATACAAAATAAATTATTTTTTTTATAATTTTTGTAATTTATTCTTTTCCAATCAAAACACAACAAGTGGTATTGCTTAGCATACGATAGGGATCAACTACTGATTGTGAGAAAAGATGTGACTGTATAGTCAAATCCTGACTAAGCAAAATGATCAGTCGCTGACTACGTGAAAGGAGAAGATGTCTTTGTTTGGTCAACATCAAATAGACGTATCTGTCCAGTTAGCACTAGATAGAAGTATCTGTCCAGTCCATGCCAGTTGATAGAAGTGTCTGTGCAGTCATCACCATATTTTCATCAGTTGTTGTGCAGGTCAAAATTTTTAAAAAATTATAAATAGACCCCCTCAAAATTTAAATATTATTCATTCTCATCCTTGCACTTTTATTCTAACACTCAAGTGTTCAAAGAGAATTCTAAATATTCTTTGGTCCGTTGTCTTTGAGAATCTTAGTGATATTATCTTAAGAAGAGGTCGTTGTATCTTAGAATATGATTGTTGGTAAACCTTAAGCACCAGTGTAGGGCGAAATTCGTCTTAAAAAGAAAGAATCCAACTCTTTCCTTACTAACATTCCAACCATTAAATTACACCAGTTTTCCAACAATTATAAGATGAATTTTCAATTTAATTTTAAATGACATCATCAACAACAATCGTTTCGTCAACTCATAGAGAGAAATCGAAGAAATTTGTTGGGATATATTTCAAGAGATAGTAATAAAAGATGTTGTGCCAGCTCACGACCTTGAACATAGCAAGGTTTTTGATAAAGATGCCCTATTATGATGGAGGAAAAAGATGATTCTCATGAGAAAACTACATTCAAAGCATGGAGCCATAGTGATTTCCTATGCAGTAACTACATTCTTAATTGATAGGACAATACATTATACAATGTATATAGTTCGGTTGGAATTAAAAAGACACTGTTAGAATCACTTGAAATAAAGTATAGAAAAGAGGCTTGAAGAAATTCATAGGCAGTAAATTTTTGGACTTCAAAATGGTTGATTTCAGGATAGTGATGAGCCAAATCTAGAAAGTACTGATTATTCTGCACGATATACATGTAGAAAATATGAAGCTTGGTGAATTCTTTCATGTAGCAACTATAATTAAGAAGCTTCTACCGGGTTAGGTTAGCCCAAACATTATAAATATCTTTTTATACAAAATAAATTAAGATTTTGTGCAAATATTTATTTCCTTCCAATCAAAATGTGACAAATAATATTGCTCATAAAATAACATATGGCACCTGACCATTTTGCTACTAACTATATAAAAAGATGTGACTATACAATTAACTATTGACAAAGCGAAAGAATAGACGTGTCTGTCGAGTGAGTCGTTGACTATGCAAAAGAACATATATGTCTTTTTGGTTAACACCATATAGATATTTTGTCCAAGTCATCGCCACCTTTTCAACAGTTGTGTCTGTAGGCCACAAATTTTCAATAATTATAAATAGACCCTGTGGGTTGCAAATTTCATTCATTCTCATTCGCGTTTTTCTAACATTCAAGTGTCCAAAAGAGTTCTAAAATTAGTTGGTTCATTGTCCTTGTGATTTGTTGTGCTATTATCTCAAAAGAAATTCTTGTATATTTGGAGATGATTGTTGATAAACCATGAGCACCAGTGTGGGATAAATTCATCTTAAAGAGAAAGAATCAAACTCTTATCTTGACCAACATTTATAATAGTTACTCTTCACGAATTCTTTCTAACCATTAAATTACACCAATTTTCCACTAGGTCCACCTCCTAGATTTAATGAGTAGTATCGGGTTTGTCAACATAATCAGGAGATGATTATTGATAAACTATGAGCACCAGTGTAGGGCTAAATCATTTTAAAGAAAAAGAGTCAAATTCTTACTTGACCAACATTTGTAATTGTTACTCTACATGAATTTTTTCCAACTATTAAATTACACCAATTTTCCACCACGTCATGAAAAACATCCACCTCATATACTTAATGAGTAGTATTGGGTTGTCAACAGAATTGAGTGTAACTATTGACGAACCCCAAGCAAGGTGGGATTATGATCAAATTGTCATTTATAGTTATGCATATATATATATATATACACACACACACATACACTCATATGTATGTATGTATGTATGTACTTTATCCTTTACATATCCTTCTGAATTTGAATGTGTTAGGGATACCGCCCAAAAAACATATATTTATGCATTATTTGTTGAATTAAAAAAGTACTATTTCATACTTGATTTTATGCATATTGGTATACTTATGAATATTAAAAAATTCTCATTTATTAATGTGACTATAATCTTAGTACATAAATGTTATATACAAGAGGATTAAGATTATGGAGAGAAAATTAAATTAGTTCATAATGAAATTAAATTAAGTTGGGATCTAAATTTTTATTAGTGCAGCCTATTAACATAAAAAATGTGAGTCTTATCCGGACTATTGACGTAATGATATTATAATGGAGACACTTTATATATTTGGATTATAGAGACTAGATGTACTTTGAATTTTCACCTAAATTACGTTGTTTTCTGAAAATTCAAATAACATCAATAGATAATCATATTTGGGTTTATCTTAATTCTAAGTAATTATAGACTTATATTTATTTTAGTAAAATCTTTGATTTGCTTGTTAAAAGTTTGTTAGGTACTATTTTTAATACTTTTTGGGATCATATTGAGATAGATAGTTGAGAATGTAACTTATATATATAGCATCCATACCTTACTATGAGAAGCGAAAAAACGGTTCCCTTGTAAATTAATTCTATAATTGAATAATTTAAGCACTCAATTTATAACTTGATTATAAATTAAATATTCACATTGAATTAATGGTAGACAAGATTAAAGAGATAACTAGAGAGGTATACATAATATTAAACCTAACTATAATTATAAATCGTCTATGGAGGATCAAACCTTATCTAATTATTATATCTATGAACTACTCGTTGTTGTTTTTTAGAATAAATCAATTCTATAATTGTAAGAGAAATTTTAGATTTTTGATGGAGTAATCTTAGAATTAATAAATTAAATTAATTAATTAAAGAATTTAAATAATTATCTAAATATATTGGAGCTTGTAATTATAGGTACATAGGTTCTCAATCCACCTTCATAAACATTGTAATAGATTTTACAGAAGTTAAATTACATTTAATATTTATTGGACGTTATTTTTTAGATTGAGTGTTAAATATAAATATCAAATAATACTGAGAGTATGTGATATTAAGCAAATTATTTGCCCCAAGTACTAAATACATATAAAACTATTTATTTTAAATGAATGTTAGAGACTAAAAACTGGAGATAAAGATAACTCTTCTTAGAGTTATAATTATAGTTATATCTAGATGCAAAGGGAGAACATACCTCCCCCAAAGTACACGTTTTTTAGAGCATTCCCGTTATCCTAGTTTTTCATTGATTTTTCCTTCCTCTATCTCAATTCAGTCTTGTAATTTCATGTGTTGAATATATTATAAGACAGATACATAGTGATAATTTAGTTTAGTGTTTAGAACACTCATTGATTCCTATTAGTATGGAGGCTCGGATTGGAAGCTCTGTCGTTTCTAAAAGTACTAGAATAAAAGAAGAATCGTCTTCTCGTATTCAGTTTTCTAAATATCCTCTTTACTCGTTTAATTGTTTAGATTAATCAAAACTATGTAATCATACAATAACAATAATTTTGAATTTTTTTTTGTTATATCTGATCCTATGCATTTTTGTTGTGTCTGTTTTGACAGGGTAAAAACCAATAAAATGTCTTATTTGAATTGGTACAATATTTTAAATAAGAGTAAAATTTTATTTTTTTTAGTATTTTTATATATTTATCTTCAGAAATAGTAATTGATAGTTACTCTTGTCATATTATTAATTTATATAAGATACTGTTCTTGAAAAGAAAATTAACATTTGAAGATGAGACAATATTATAAAAAAATTTAAAAAATGAGCATTCACCTGGGGCAAAGAGAGTCTTTAATTGAGTAAAACGACTAAATATATCATTGAATTATTCATTAATTAAGTAGAACGACTAATCTTGACAAATGATGATACAATATTGTTGCAAAATCATTGCTTGTTTGTGTTTATAACTATATTTTTCTCATTTTTATGTATTAATTTTGACTCGAGATAGAGTTTTAAAGTTTTTTATATGCTTATATTTTTTTTCTTAACAATAGTGTTTAAGAGTTTGTAACGTCGTATAATTATTTTAAGTAAGAGAGTATGTTGAAGAAAAAAATCTTATTTTAATAGAGTCTTATTTTAGAGTATCCCAAATAAGAAATAAAAGTGATTAATTTGAAAAGGGAGAGTATTATGTTGTGTGTATATATATATGCATACATATACTTTGGTGAAATAATGTGTATCTTAAAAGCATAGTAACAAAATTCTCTAGATTTTTTTAAAATAACTCAAATAAAATACAATATTTTTATAGGACATTGGAAACTTTATATAACCTTTATATATAATAATATGACAAAATCTTTCGAGTTTTTAATTAATACAGTGATTATTTTTTAATTTTATTTCTATTTTAATATGACTACATCCTACTAAGTTGTTTTTCTATATTTTCACTGATTATAAGTTTACTAGATAATTTAATCGTTGCAGACAATTTTAACACATAAATGCATTATTTTTATAAAATAATTAGATATTTTATATTGATATATTCTCGAACTAATTGCAAATTATAGTAATGAATTCTTTATGTAAAAGAGATTTATCCAGTTTTTTTCATATATGATCCTATATCATACTTGAATTATAAATTTTAAGATTTGACAAATTATTTCTAAATTCTGAATTTGTTAAAAGTTCTAAAAATTTCTGTAGTATTCAAATGTCGGACACGGGGCATCCAAAACCAAAACTTAAGTGTTCCTTTACTGATTGTGTCCCACCCTTTAGTTTATCATTTTGGTAATTTTGCTACAAAAACTAGATCGAGTAAGTTTACAAATCCATCATGGTAATTTTATGGAGCCCAATTCATTTCAGTACCCAACATTTCATATATAACGTTGATTTATTTGGGTAAATTAATTTTTGGAATACCTAGATTAGCCCTCGAACTTAATAGATAATTTGTTAACTTGATAAAATGATAATATCATCATGTCGTGCTCTAAAATATCTCTCATTTTTTTTTACCATACGAGGTTGTTATTATTGCAAATATAAAAGATAGTTTTTACTATTTAAATTAAATTAACTCCACCCTTTGAAGTACATAGTTCAAGATTTTTTGAGGTTAAATCAGACCTTGTAATTGATCGAGTTAATTGCATACTATTGTTCAAAAAATATGGAAGTTCGTTTGTACAGTACTCTATGTAGATGATACATCTAAAGATGACATTGGGACGAATTTGAATAAATTCATAACTCGTTTATTAAAAGTTTTTAAGATCGCTGCGGGGATCCGAAACTGATGAGTTAGACCTGTTAAATCCATTTTATTATTTTAATAATATTACAAATATATATTTTTTAAAAAATAATATACTAAAACTTTTTAAAATATATATATTTCTTAAAAATATTATATAACTATATAATACATTTAAAAAATAAATAAAAGGAACATGTTTAAGGTGGGGCGAATTTGAAAACAAAAATTCATTATTCATCATAAATCCATTCCTATAGCAAAAAACCTTTCTTAAATGGACGGTTCGGCACAGATTCAATTGAACACGCGCTCATTACTATGCCTAGGCATACTATTGCACCAAGACAATTTATGACCGCCAAAATTACTAATAGTAGGACATTGCTAGGAAACATTACAGGATTTATAGTTTTTATTGCCAGAAATAAATTCCATTTCTTGCAATATTTTTGGTCGTGTAATTAATTGTTCTGGGCAATGGCGAGGCATCTAGACTACCACCTGGGCAACAATGCTGGCTTTGACGGATAGGCATTTGGCGCTGGACATCTTGTTGAAGTTTTAATTTTATACTTTTAAAATAACTATTGTACTATAAAAACATACTATAATGACTATTTAAATATTTGTCACTTGTTAAATGTTGTTTTTCTCTGGATAATTTTACAAAATAAATGAAAAGATTAAAATTTGTGGGTACATTGCCAAATTTGTACAAGATTAATCAAGAGAAGATAAGGGGAAAAAAAAGTACAGTTCAAAAAATGAATGAATATTTTCCAAGTTGAGGCACAAATATCTCATTCTCTTTAAGAATATAATTTTATTCTTTGGTCCAAAATGAATACTCTTGATTTGTCTCTTATATGACCCAAACAAAACTCTAGACAAGTTATTGAGTTGAAAAACTCTCTCTTCTCTCTTTTAATAATGTAAGAGTAGTTGCATGTATAGTTGCAAATATTCCACAAAAAGAAATAATGTCTATTTCTAGGTATAAAGAATCTTTATTATTTAAATAAGACTTAGTGAATAATCGAATATTAGGAGTTAGATAAGATAATTTAGTAGTAACTAGTAAGTAGATTGGAAAATTGGTAAGTAGCCTCAAAATGAGTTATAAAAAATAATAAGAATACCTCTCTACAAATACTACTTGACCTCACAATTTATGTCACCACTATCTTTTCATCAATTGATTTAATATTGTGATATGATCAAAATATATAATTTTTAATATTAAAATGTTGCAAATATCAACAAATGCTTAATAATATTGATAATAGCAAAATGCAAATATAAAGTCTACTTTTTATTTCTAATATTTATATTCTATTCTTACTAATTTCTTAAAAAAAATTAACACGATTCTTGGTTGAGCATTTAGTTGCCTGGGCGGCGGACCAGACTTGTCGTCCTTTATTATATGGAATTATTACAAAAAAAAAACACACAAAATATATGGTAATAAGTCATTATACCCATAAGCATGAATTACAATCACAACGTTAAATGTATAAATGTTTTCATTATCTTTCGCTTAGATTTTAAAATACAATTAGTAAAAAAAAAAAAAAAAAAATCTCAAATTTTCTTTCTAGCAGAAGTATGGCTATTTTTCGTTTTTGTTTTTGTTTTTGTTTTTTTTAAATATAACAGCATATCATGTTAAAATCAAATGGAATATATAAACCAATAGGTTTCTTTCATGTTAAAATGGCAATTCAATCTTTTACTAATAATAGTTCAAGCTGATTATTGGATGAAAATTTTCTGTTGAATTTTAACCATAACCTAAGCAATAAAAAATCCTAAGGTCGATATTATCCTTCAACTGATCGTTCCCTTTTTTGAATTCTCACACTCAAGTGAAGTATTATTTTTTTCTCGCACGTCATTTTGTGCTTTAGTATAATTAACACGTGAACTTGGAATTTTCTGTCATGATAACTATTGAATGTTTCATAGTGAAGAAAAATATTGTGTGTTTATTTCTATGGTTTACTTTATTGAAATCTCACAACATAATAGAGAAACTAATCATAATTTTCGTGTTGAAGTTATAAAGTGAATTAAAAGAGAGAATTCTATTTGAAATTCGATTTGATCAGACACCTCTAATCACGTCATAGTCATAATTATAATTATACTTGCTCTAGACTATGAACAATATGCACAACAAAAATAAAATGCATACGTACTTTTATATACCTAGTTAATTAAATACGACATGAAAAAAATTTGGCTTTTAATATTTACGAGTATATTATGAATTTTTATTAAAAATTACAGTAAAAAATTCGTCAAAAAATACGAAAATGGTTAATATGCGGATTCGTAGACGAACGGGTAAAATACGAATGTAAAAAAAGTATTTGGGAGCAAAAATACGACTTATTATGATATTTTTTTTATATAAATTATATTTGTACTTATTTTTAAATTATGTTATTTTTTTATTATTTAATTTACAATTGTGACATAATTTAAAGATAACTATTTAATAACAAATAGTATATCATAAACTATTAGAATCTTAATTTTCTATTTATATGATATTCTATTAATACTTATAAATAATATTTGAATAAATTTAAATTATATTTAAATATTATAAATATTTATTATAATAAAGTATTATTCGTCAAATATTATACGAATAACTATAATACATGTACTAAACGTTTTACTTTAAAAGTATAGAGTATTACTCAACGGTTCAAAATGTATATGAAAAATAAAAATATTTTTTAATTATTTGTACGTAGCGTGTACTATACGAATATAATACGAGTTTTAACTAACAAATATATATGTGTGTATATATACCCTAAGAAGTAAGAACAGAAATGCTCTGCCCTTGATTCATATTCACGAATCAAATCAAGATTCATGTATTTTTACGATGGTTAGATTCAACCCAATTTTGACCTGAGCTAAATCAAAATTATGGACTGTTAATCAAAGTTTCGTGACCCTAACACATTTGAGCATATATCACACATACATGTGATTAGCTCAAGTGATCTATTACTATGAATACCTCCGTATGAGACATAACAATGTGCGTCATCCTACTTTTAGTAATCATACTTAAGAACGACATTCTTCAACCTCCTCCTCATACTTGATTGTCGAATGATACATGCCACACATACATGTGATTAGTTCAAGCGACCTATTACTATAAATATCTATGTATTACTATTTTAGAATTTCTATTAAAAAAAAACATCCTCTAAGCTCATCATACTTTGTTGTCGAAGAATTTTAATTAAATATCGCTCCAACAAATTAAACAATTTTTTTTTTCTGATTTGAAATTAGTTCTTACAACGTTGATTAGAACCAACCACAAATTTTAATTGGTCAATTTGTAGTCTTGTGCCTCTCTATTTTCAACTTAGATCAATACCACTAGCCCTATAAATGATATTGATTTTATGAGACCAAATATGAGATAAATTTTGTCTTGGGAGCCGTCCCAGTTAGGGTGAATTGTTACTATTATATTATATATGGATATGAAGTGGGTTTTGAGTTTTTATTTTTAAATACGTTCTAATTTATTTATTTTTCTATTTTTTAACATTTAGTTGATATAGTCATGTGATATCATTTTATTAAAAGTACATTTTTTACAATATTTTTTTGATATTATTGTAGATAAAGTATCTTTTATAATTATTATAAACGTTTAACAAATCTAATCCAATGAGTTCAAGTTTGCGACAAAATTCTAGATTCAAATTCTAAAAAACTTTAAAGGAACAAATATCGTGTTTAGTCGAACTCACCCCAAATCGGACCTATTGCTTCCTATGTGAGGGTATGGGCAAAAGACTGGGGGCTTTAACAAGTACACCCATCAAACACACACAGGATATGGTAGGAGTAGTGAGAGCACGTGACTGAAAGGCTACTGGCGGTGCGTCGCTCTCATACTCGTGACGGTGTCACGTGGTGGTCAAGATTGAAAACAGTGGGCCCTGTTTGGCTGTTGCTTCTAAATGTTTACAAACAAATTATTTCTTTATATGTGGTACAATACCTCACACTATTGAGTTTATTGATGTCTTTACAATACAAAATTATATTATTTATGTTTTTCTTTTTTTTTGTTTTGAAATGATAATTGTGATAATTTTACTATTTTATTATTTTCAAATTATAATATTACTTTCTTCCTGAATTGAATATTTCTAATTTCTTCTTTGAAATACTCACAAAATGCCTTATTTTTAAAATAGTAATTTTCTTTTCTTAAAAAACCATTCCACTCAAAGAAATAATGATATCCTACTAGCTCACAACTACATATTGTGAAGAAAAAAGTGTAAATTTATTTAAAATTTAAAAATAATAATATCCCACTAAATCACAACTACTAATATTGAAGAAAAAAGTGTAAATTTATTTAAAATTTAAAATTTTTCCACCCTCATTTGAAACTTCTTATCCATTTATTATGCAACATTCAAATCAAGATGAAGGGAGTATTTGTTATGCAATTTACACTACCTTAACATCGAACTACTGTTGACTAGTTAATTTTATTTTTTTTAATATACAATAGCGAATAATATGACCAATTTATTAAAAAAATTACATAAATATTATCAAATAGTATAACAAATATCAACGCTTGAAAACTCTATAGTTCAAGAATTATTAAAAGAAAATAATAACAATGAGATAGTCGAAAATTTTACAGTTTTGATTTCGTACCATAACAAATTGAACATTTATTTTGTACAAAAGAAGTATTAAATTCTTTTTAAATCAATACTCAATATTAAATTTAAAATAATTAAATTGATTGATCAAAAATACCAACTAAACATTATATTCTGAGTCACATGTAGCATAACCATATATATATAGATATAACCATATATATATATATATGTATATGTACAACACCTTGACCACCCCCCACGCCCAACACACCCACACAAAAGAAAGAAAAGAAAAAGAAGTGAGGGGGGCGTAGTAGTGGGGGCATGTGCACTCCTCTCCGAAGTGACCTGTCGTTTATGGGTCCTTTTCATTGGTATCCATTTTTTTTATTATTATTATTTTTTCTTTTTATTTGATGGGAGTATTGTTTCTGAGGATGACGTGGCAGGGATAGTCACGTGCTCAATGTCATGCGCTTTGGCTGGTGCTTAGGGGAGTCACGTGGCCCCACGCTGTTTGGACATGTGTAGCTCTCTCCCCAGTTGCCCCTGCTTTAGTGGGCTTTTGGACTGTGACTTCTTTTACTTGGGTTGGCCCACTGCTTTGTAAAATATAGATGGAACTCCAATTATGAACTATCACCGGGTCGAATACGGGTCTAATTTGGAATCTCAGAGGAAATCCCTTCGGATCCTTATATCTTAATACCAGATTTGAATTGAGAAAAAATAAAAATAAATAAAGATTAAAATTAGGTACCCGAATTCATTTTTATTTTTCTGTTAGAAAATATCGAGTTTCGAGTGTCTATTGGTTTAGTTTTTAACTAAGAGTTATGATATTTAGATATTAAAAGGAAATTGAAATAAATTAGCCTATTATATAATTAGAAATCATATTTGATTAGCCTACTAATTACATACTCCTTCAGTCCCTAAAATTATGGGGCTAATTTGATCGGACACAGAAGGATTGAAAAAATATAATGTGTGTAAATTTATATAATGTCATATTATTACTTTAATTGTGATGATAGATTTTTTTTTTTTAAAAGTAGTGTTTTTTTTTTAAATATTAAAAAAAATAATAAGAATAATAAATTTGAGATAGAAGGAATGTATAAATAAAAATCGTATATGATCAGTACATTCTAGAAAATGAATGTTTTAATTGAATGGAATCGACCAAATCTTTTAATCAGCTATGGTTACGATAATAAAATCTTATCGAATATAAATGGATACTTCAATTGCTCATAACAAATACTTTTTGTCATTTTTATTTTATTTTATTTTTGTATGGAATTTTCTTAATGTATGGCATCTGTTAAGTTCAATAAAAGTTAGCAAATAGTGGTATTTGGTGGAAAGTTCTCACCACATTGATTTTCTTTAAAAAATGCCAACTATTATTCATTGTGCACAAGGGGCATAGTTGTCAAATCCCCATCTGCAGCTTTATTATATGATATGAATAATGTTAGATTGTGATGAATTATATTGTGACTCCTTCACTCTTGAGAATAAATAAATACAACCCTATCAAGATCTTAAGTACATTGAAAGATTTTAAACATAAATTCTTTCAAGTTCATATACCAATTATTGTGCTTTTTTAGAACATAAAACTAAAAACACTTTTAGACCATGACTCAAGGATTTAAAATTGCTTGTTTTTTTTTTAAATATTATTCATCTATTCTAAAAAGTTTTAATAAAGCTTAGTACAAGAGACAAACTTCTCAACCCAAGATTTTGAGGTCATGGATTCGAATCTGACCAAAGATATGGGTATTTGTCTATTTCTATAATAATAATTGTTGAAAGATGGTATTTATAAATTATTGATTGATAATTGATAATTCATCATTATTGATTGATTGATATATATTATACAGATCTATTTGGTCGCACTACTAAAAAAAAGAAATATCCTAAAAAAGGTCATAATTCTAATTATTCAAATTGAAAATCAACTAATGGCTATAGTTACGTTTTTATTTTTACTGCAACCTTGATACAAACAACACTCTCAAATTCCTCACATGTAAAGTAGACATGTTTCCGGCTTTTCCTAAACTTCTTTCCTTTGTCTTTTTGGGGCTGGGTGGGGTTTGGATTATGGACCTCTTCTTGTAAGAAGTGTGTGCCTCTCTATTGGAGGGTTTCCAAGTGGCCCAGATGGCCCAACAACCAAAACCTAGACTACAATTTTTAATTGATTTTATGCATTTTTTTTTTGGCAAGTTTTTATTTTATGGCCCATAAAAGAGTGATTGTGATTTGTCAGGGTGTACAACTTGAATGAGCTACAAAAGGACCTATCAAAAACAATAATCACAATGAGGAAGTGCAACCACCTTCATGATCAGACATGAACTATGACAAACCAAAACTATCTTATCTCTCACATTACCATTATTCACCACAAGATTGTGCCATTTCAACTAGTGGTGTAAATAGCTAAAGTTGAATCCAACAAGATATTATTCAAGTATAGTTTAGATTTTTTATCAAATTTAAAATTGTATTTGATTTCATTATTAAACCAATCAAGTTCAACCGATTGAATACGGATTCGAGATCTTATTCAAGTTTAATTTGAATTTTTTATCGAGTTTAAAATTGTATCAGATTTGATTATTAAATCAATTAAGTTCGATCTCAAATTATTTAACATCTTATACATTTTATCATTTTTTACTAATCAAATCGAATTTAAATAAATTCAACTTCAAATTTTATTAAACTTAATTTTTTATGTTCAACGAATCAAGCTCATGATATCGATTTTGATTATATTAAGTATTCAATAACTTTAATTTGTTTCTCAACCTGATTTCAATAGATTGAACAAGCTGATTTGCCTTGAAAGCCATTCCATTACACATGGATGGAAATAACGACAGTCGAGAGAAGCGCATTGCGCATCAATATAGTTCATAACTGGGCATTCTACATAAGCTGACAAGATGATCAAACCATAACAAATACAGTAGTAAACTTTTCAACAGGCATTTAGAAGCAGACAGTGATGCAAAGGTCATGGTCATTGGACATTCAAGAAACACAAATTTACGAGAGAGATTTAACTTCAAGTTCAATTGTGTCTGAATACAACACAAACTATAAAGTGTGCAAAGTTTTATTGAAATAACAGAACTGTATTTCATAAGAATCGTAACATTAAATGCATCACCTTCCCACACTCCCTCTCTCTATAGGTAGGGGGGCATACCATCAGGACCGAAAAGCTATAGGACCTACTGTATTATCCATATTTACAGAGTTCAATAAGAAATCACTGCGTCCTTTTCTTCTGCAACATAACAGCATTGACCATGTCCTTCACAAATACATAAAAACATTCTCTGCAAGAATTAGGCATTAGACTGGATTTCTGAAGTTGCCGAACTTCATCCGGATGGGAGCATATAAAACCTGGAACGGAACAGGAACCAGGCTTTGGATGCTCCAAACCACACGCACCTAATATAGAATGTGTAGCAAGCCTTGCGACTTCCTTAAATGCATCAACTTCTGGAGAGACCACAAATAGTTAAGTACATATCCAATTGAAAACACAAATAATCTTCAACCATATCATAGTTATACGAATAAATGCAGTAATATATACTAATGACTCTTAAGCAAGTATACAGATACCACAATCAGTTAATTTAATATTCAACAAAAGAAATTATATGTTCTTCAACCATTTGTAATCAATGAACAACAGTCATAGTTCTGTTATTTAAATAGTAAACTCTTGACGAGTAAAAGAAAATTTGCAAGACAAAAACCTTACTCAAGAGAGTATTTTATAGCAAGTATAAAACACAAATATTACACAGTTATGATGGGCATATGAAATTGATCGGTAATCAACTTTTGTCATATCAATATTTGTAAAAGATAATGTAGACAACAAAGAGAAAGAAAGACATTGGAATTTGGGCATTTAATTCATTTACCAAAAAGTTTTTTTCTTTTTTTCAATTTCAAGAATTAAAATGGTTTTTGAACCATAACTGGAAACCATAATATGTTAGAGCTAAGTCTACCAGACACCCAAAGTTAAATTGACTGTTACCAATCATTTCAACCTCCTGAAAATAACTACTACAGTAATATCAAGCATCTGTGTTGGAATTGAGTGCAAAATATATTGGTCACCGTACCTAATTTCTCCTCTTTAGTTTGAAGTTTTAAGTTGAGCTTTACGAGGGATTGAATCTCACTCTTGGCATCATTATATTGCTGGCTGTCAACACAAATTTTCTCCAACTTGCTTTTCTCCTTGGGGTGTTTTGCCTTGCTATGGGAGGAAGAAGTATGATTGACCCCTTTAACCTGATCTATATTCAAAACAACTGATTCTGACCCGACTGATGAACTCAAGAAAGCAGGCCCTTTAAATGAATTTTCATCTGGTAGTTTCTCACTTCTTACAGTAGCATTGTACAGATATGATGAAGTTTGGACACCCTTAGAAGATTTTAATTCTTGGTGTGCTGGTGAATGACCAGTTACTGAAACCTCAGAATTGTAACATCCTCAGCCAGATGCCTTCTCCACTTCTGTTTTCCAGACAGTGAAGATGGTTGTTTACAGTAATCCTTTTCAAGAGAACAGTCATAAGGGTGTCCTGGTCCCAAACTTCCAACATTCTTTGATCCATTTCGTTGGCTATCTGGTGATAGATGGCTATAACTCATATAATCAGCATTTTTAATGGTGTTTAGTTTTCTTATAGGGCATTTTGAGGCCTGACGTACAATGCTGGACCTTTCATGACCCTGTTTGATTGACTTCGCTTTATCCATCATCTTCCAAGCTTTGTCTATCTCGTGTGCCCCATTGTCATTTGTTATATCAGAAGAACTACATTGAGCTTTTGATTGCTCATTCAAGAAAGATACTGAATGTCGTCCACTTTTACCAGTCACGGATTTCTGATGGAAAGATTACCATCACCTGGACTGGAAGAAAAGCGCAAGATACCACTTCGAAAGCCATTCCAATTTTCACGCAATACAAGTACGCGATCATGCAGATTGCGACACTTCCGTAAAGTTCTGGCATTTGGCTTGGTTGGATGTTGTGTACCAATTTCTAGGCTTGTTGAACTTGGTCGATCGGTGTTATTGATTATACTGGTTTCATCATCAGTAGAATTGGGCGGTGGTAAGTAACATGGATCTGAAGAGGCGCTTCTAGATCTCCGAACTGCATGACCACAAGGTTCTTGCACAATATCAAAAACAGAAACATGTTCATTAGCTGATGATATTTTGTGGACGGTGTCAAAACTAATTTGAACGCCAGAATCAGTATTGATTTCACTTTTCAACTGTTCATCCCTCAAAAGTGTGCAGTCCTGGCAAAACCAATCACCTTCAGGAACAGTTACACCAAGGTCAACGCAGTAAGTATGAGCAGCAGAGTCGCAAAGATCACACAAAAGTAGGAGACTTTCATCTGCTATACCGTGACACACACTACATTTAACTTCTGAATACAGATCTGGAGGACCAATCGTTGCATTTCCAAAATAATGATAAACCTGCATGGTAGATGGACTAGAAAAGCATTAATGCCAATAAATAGATCATGCCCCTGTTTGATTAGATGGTTTTTAAGGAAGTTAATATTATGTGGTTGTACAGCTGTCTGTGAAACAATGTGCAACAATTCATTGTTACAAATTATACCATGCATTGACTGTTCTGATTTAAGGAACTACTAAAGGAGTATTAAAGAAACAATTCCACAATTCCCTGAAGGACAGCAAAAAAGGAAGAGAAAGAATCCAACAAGGAAGACTTCAAGATGCCCAAATATGTAGGTTCCACAGATTTACTGCAGCAAAAAACTCTCTTTTATTTTGTGACACAAATACCAGCAATACTGAGACGTATATTCACCCTGTCAATTTACAAAAGGCAGGTTCTTAATCTTAAAGCATATTAACTGGAAAAAGAACACAAACCCTTTGCAACTTCATTTTTGAAGTCACAAATCAGAAATTGTTGTCACAATGTCTCTCTCAAGTCATCATTATGATTTTGAACACTATAAAACTTTCTATACTTAAATTGAGACTTAGCAGGGGAAGTTTGTACTTCCAGTTCAGTACTTTGGTGTTGTGAATGCAAACAAGATTTAGTGGCTTAAAGCAGTGGCAAGTATAAGGGCACACATCAATTATTCAAATAATCAGAACATTGATGTGAGTTTTACCAGCATATGAATGACAAAAGCTCTACAAACTAAAAATACTCACTAGGAACCAACTTTATTCAACAACTCAATATTTAATAGTTCTAATTTTGACATAGTTTTTAGAAGAATGTTCTATATAGTTTTCTTATTAATACAGCTACTTCAGAGTAGCATTGATCTGGTGCAGTGTTATATATGTAGTAGCTTAACACAGTATCTCTTCTAGATTGATGGGTCACATCTTATTAGCTCAAAATGATATATTGAATTTTGTTTAGATTGAACATAAAGTGAGTTTTTCTGTGGATACTGAAACATATATCTTGCTATGAAGGCTAAGTACACATGCCAGACATGCATATATATGAGTTGTTTGAGACATTCCGTTTTCATCATGCCAAAAAGACGCAACAGAACAACAAGACAGACAAGTGTAAAATAATTTTTTGTCTACTATATGAAAACAAAAAAATATTAAACAAAGGAATGGAATAATTTATCCTCCAATGGCCATTGCTTAGCATACTCCTGTAAATATATTTAAAACTCGTTACACCTTCACCTTCCGTATAGAATCACGACCATTCTGGTGATGTTATAATTCTAGCAAGAGTAACTGAAAAACCAAGAAATCTTTAAAGGAAAGGTATTATTATCAGAGCATTAATTTTTTTGGCTTGACGAAAATTTTGGCCGTAAGATATCGATTAGTAGAAAAAGAAAGAAGTCTGACAGTGGACAAAACTATGTGGTGAGAATGAAGAAGAGCCAAGAAAGTCCAAATAGTAAAGCAGACACACTTTTAAAGTCTAAAGGGGAAACTCAGTTGCTCGGAAATCATTACCTTCTTCGAAGGATTTTTGATGAACATTTGCTCAATTCTCAAAATTTTCCAAAAATTTATAGTTTCTCTCTTGTAATATTGCCATGATTGAAAAAGATTTTGCAGTTTCAAACATATGAATGACAGAAAACTAGTGCGCTTGACACATTAGTAGAAGTAAGGGAAACACACAGATTTCAAGGCGCTAATTACAATGGGTTTGTTCAAGGCGCCAAAGTTAATGTCAAACTTAGAGGGTCTTTAACTATATACTGCCGTATGCCTTCAATTTCAGGAGTGAAGGAATACACTGTGGCCTTTTAAGGTGGTTAGGACTAGGATTTTAAAATGAAAACAGCTAGGTTTGATGATTTATGGTCTCAAAATCTGTCAATAATAATTCTGAATTGTTCAAAATCAAAAGAAAGCGTACAGAATGAGAAAGGGTAAAAAAGAAGAGCAAAATAAATCTATGCATCCATATATTGACCACCAGTCAGTAGGACAACAATATGTCTTCAGGTTCGACTAAGAAAGGATTTATAATGGGTACCGGCTGTTCTTTAACAGATGATCAATCCTAAAGAATGGAGAAAATTACAGAATCAAAAGAGAAGAAGATGGAAGCTAGACATCATAAATAGTAAACCATTTGATTGCATTATACATTTATAAAAAGCATCAAAACCAAAGTAAAAGGTCATTGATCAATTCTCTCTGATTACAAATAAGAAGCAATGAAATGCCATCTGCAGACTCCAAAAGTCCTAATCCAAGTAACTCTTCTAACTTCTATTGCAGAAAATCAATAAGTACCTTACAAGCTATCAAATGAAGGGTCTAAAAAGGATCATTTTCGTCATAATTATCTTCAAAAGAGTCAGCATCATTTTTATGTTTCATCTAGAGTGTTCTGTTGCCTCCATTACTTTATCTTTATTTTTTTACTGTTGGGGACAAAGCAAAAAATGTTATTAATACATGTCCCTCTTAGATTATCCATGAACCACTCTAAAAGACCCATGAAGTTGAAAAACCCTCATGATATCTTGGTTGGATATGTGGCAGAGAGGACCTAGTGAACAACTGGTGATCCATGATGTCAAGTACCCCTGCGTTTTTGACAGACCTAATTTGGGTATAACTTAAACTGGGTAAACAGTCTTTTCAAGGATCCTAACTTTTGGAAGGAGAGGATTGCAACCACTATACTAATGATCTGACATAGGCATAACGAGGGGAGGAAGAACTTAATAAGTAGTGTGAAGTAAATGTAATTGTTGAATCTGTTGAGTTTGCGTGTTCCGGGAAGCAATGTGCAGTGGAAAATTAAAATTCTAATAACAAATTAAATACAACACATCACATGTGATATCAATTGTATCCCGAAACCGTTGTGATTGATAGGTTGTGCATTTTAATACGTTTGTGTAGGAAAGTTTTGTAAACTAAACTTTACGTGATTTGTTTTAAGCGACGAAGTTGATTGAAACGTATCAAATCATTCATTTATCTAACCCCTTTGATTCTCTTTTAGAGTTCCACATGTCACCCCTCTAGGTGTATCCACACCTTAAACGTCCACGCATGGTTAATTCTACCCCGACAATTCAATCTCGAACTCGATTTTGTGGAACATATACAACTGTCGTATTGTATTGGTGTGTATTCTAATTCTTAATTTAACATGTAAAAGAAGAATTAAAACACAAGAAAAGATGGAACTTTTGAAGTTGAAAGAAGGGGCAGATTTTTACTAGAGAGAAAATAAGTTTTTCTCTTGCTTGTAGGCATGTTGGCTGAAAATTGGGAGCTCTTGGATGCCCTAATTTTCGCCATATGGCCTCGTGTCCAACTCTAATTAGACTCAAGATCCTTTCCTTCCTTCCTTATCCATTTTCCATGTGTTCACTCTATGTGTTCAAACCACTATTCCATCACCTATTATAAAACTTGGATTCTCTAATCCAATTTTCTAGTTGGGCTTCCTACAAGTCCACACCAATTGGAACTTATTAGCTTACTAGTCCAATTTAATTGATCCCATCAATTAATTTAATTTAACACATGAATTAATTAGACATATCTTAATTAATTGATCATATCAATTAATTAATTAATTATACTTGGGCTCCCTAATCATACTAGGCCCAATTAATTGATCATATCAATTAATTTAATTAATTCAATACTTGAATTAATTTAAACTCCATTAATTAATCACATTAACTAACTTATCAAACATTTGGAGCAATTTCTAGAAAGAAAGGGACTTCTCCAAGATTGTGTGTGACCATTTAAATTCACCAAGAAACTAGCAATGGACTCACAATTCTAGTGCCTTAATTGAATTAATAACTTAATTGAATAATTAATTGTTCCGATTAATTAATTCTCTTTGAATTAACCTATTAATTTCAAAAACCCACAAATCATGGAATGCATATAGGTGAAGTAGCAATCCTTTTCCGATTATGAAACCATGCAAGCATGCATGAATTATTAGTCAAAACCCTATTTAACTCAATAAATATGGATCAATTCCAAGTTTCATGACTCCATGATTAAATTAGAGAACCTTTGTTAACTTTTATTCAGCTTTGGCCTGATTCAAGAGCCATGAAAACATAGGAGATTCACCTTATTTATCGAGATAGATGATGGTTGTTGACCACTCATTAACCTCCATATACGAAGATATTACACCCAACATGTTCCCCTTGTGATTGACATGTAATTAGAAAAAATATTAAAATGCAACATGTTGAGCGCACAATTACAATAGTGCCTCAAGTTTAAGAACTAATTCTTGCACTATCGTTACAAATAATTCCCACAACTATTGTTTACAAATGGAAATTTTCGGGTGAGATAATTCAGTATACTTATTCCCAAGCAAGCACTCACATACATGCACTATTGTTCTACGAAGACCGAGGCATCCTAGCATCATGTGCACAACTCTTATAGGATTCTTCGATGTCCCGTCTTAATGCATCCTTGACTTGGAACATATTAAGACCAAAACCACAATGGCATATTCCATGATTGCAATTTAATTACCATTTATCAATTTTAATTCGAATAAGATTGTTTTTACAAGATATTACATATAGTTTACTTTAATTAGCTCGTTGATACTACTCTAACAGAATCTTTCATGCACACAAGTGTACCCCCTCCATGTGGAATTGAATGAACTAATTCGATAGTTGTCGATTGCGGTAAATAAATTTATATACAATGTTTTATTAGAAATCATATCCAAGTGATTGCATTTTCTAAGAATTTAAGTACTAAATATTTTTTTTTCTCCTAAAGGAAACACACTAATAAATTCACAAGAGATTGTGCGCCAAAAGATTAACTAATTCAAGACCGAGGTAACATTATAGAGATGATGACTCCATTGTCAACATTTCAATGCCCAAAGTCATTCATTCAGGGGTCAAGCAAACCTAATCGGTAACACTAATGAGCCTAAAACTCAATTACCGAAAGGGCCAAGGACAAAAGCAAGGAGCAAAATTTGTGCAGAACAACTGAAAGGAGGAAAAAGGGAGATTTTGCATAACAAAAAAATAAAAAATAAAAAACAAAAAACAACCTGATCGCGAACGGGGACATGAACGACTCGCTCAGAGGTGAAGATGGGCGGCTTGGGAGGGCGGCGGATGGTGGAGAAGCGGCGCTTGCAAAGGGGACATTTGGACTCGACCATTGCCCACTCCATGATGCAAACGAAGCAGAAGTAATGGTTGCAGCTGTCAATGTATCCTCTGCTGACTCCACCATTGCCAGCTTCCGACAAGCAAATTCCGCAACAATCCGTCGATTCATTTTCAGCTTCAATTTGAATAGGCAGTGATGTTCCCTCTTGGATTTTGGATTTGCCTTTGGAAATGAAAGATGGTGGGGATTGGGGAAAGGGGTCGGGGGTTGCTGTTAGGGTTTTGAAGCGTTTGTTTGGAGAAGTGTGGGAAGAATGTTCTGGGTACATAGCCATGGCAATTCACGAGTTCGATTTCACATGCCTGCAATGTAGCGGCAAAATCAAACGGTTCTGTTAAATTTATGTTCGGAAGAAATGCTCGAGATAATTCTATCGGGAATCCAGAGGGAGGGGGGAGGGCGCAATTTGGAGTAATTTGCATTTCGCACCCTAAGATTAGTCAATTTTGCTACTTAGCACCCTATCATATAAAATATTATACTTTTGGTACTTAGCATATTAGCATTATGGAGAACAAATCCCATTTGCAAGTTCCGAGCGTGACCATGTCCTCCAATCAGATCGAGTATTTACGGGGTGAAATTGAATCGTTAAAAATATAATATTTATTATTTTTTTATATAAAAAATTTTTCTTAATGTAATTTTTTTGTTAATTAATCATTAAAAAATAAAAAATAAATATAATAAGTGATATTTATACGTAAGTTTTTTATATCTATCATATATGTATAAGTACACGAACAAAAATTAAATTTTAAATGAAAATGAGAATCAGTTTTAATTCAATCAATAAAAAATAAAAACTAACTTACAAACTTAAAAAATATAATCTGGAAATTGGAGTATAATCACAATTTTATGGGTCATTATTAAGTGTTCAAAATTTTGTTATTAAATGAAAAAAAAAGTAGTATTCTTAAAACAAAATTTCGTTTATTTAAGTAGCTATACAATTTTAAAAGATTACTTTAGAAAAAGCCTAATTGTGATACATATTTTAAACAAAAAATTAGATTTAATTTTCTAATTGTGATATTGTGTAACATAGGATAATAGAAATGATAAAAGAATCTAATTCTCATTGGATTAGATAAAATTAAAAAGTAAATGAAATGCAAAATATTGGACAAAGAAAACTTAATAAAAATAAATAAAGTAAATATGAATGAAAATGTTTTAAGAACTCAATGAATTAAAAGTATTTAAAAAATACTAATGAAGTTTTTAACTACTTTTATTGTGAAAGAGATTCGTTATTAAAATAAAACAAATCTTAACACACAATAAAAAATTGTGGTAACA
Source organism: Paulownia fortunei (assembly GCA_019321725.1). NCBI lineage: Eukaryota > Viridiplantae > Streptophyta > Magnoliopsida > Lamiales > Paulowniaceae > Paulownia > Paulownia fortunei. The sequence continues at coordinate 13,230,374 of CM033118.1, forward strand.
TATAAAAAATAGATTTTTCCATATAAGCTTTCTTTTCAAAACTAGTGCAAGATGTTAAGCATTATTTCATAACCATTAACCAAATCAAATATTTTTTATATTGAGAAAAACCTACACTTAAGATTTGTTGCAAAATAAAAATTAGAATAAATTTCAAATTATAAGCAACAGAGTGGAATCAAATAAGTTAAAAAATAAATAATAATAATAAATATTTTTGACTAAAATATGCCATATCACAATAAATTTTTAAAGTTAGTATAACTAAATTTTAGAAATTTGTATCAATAATAAATTCCACCACCCAATTTTTTTGAAAAAAATAACGTTTAAAATAATTTTAGAAAATCTAAAAAACTGTTAAATTTACATATTTAAAATAAGATTATTAAAATTTGAGGGGGCAACTGGGATAATTTAACTATTCAAGAGGGGGACAAAATTTTTAAACTTACTAAATTTACATATTAAAAATATAATTATAAAAAATTGAAGGGGGGAGGGGGATGGCTGCACCCAGCCAATCATTGCATATAATTGCTCACCTAGTTGAAGATATTTTGGATCTTCTATAATAATTTTATATTGCATGTTGTATTACATATCATACATACAGATTACGTGTAAATAACTAATTTCAAGTGTATATCATAAGAAAATATTTTATCCACTAATATGCATATGTGATATGCAATATAAGATGTAACACAAAATTACAGTAGAAGATCCAAATTAATTTACAGAAAAATAATCCTAGTAAGAGCGGTTGGTGTAGTAAAACCAAACGTCTATCTAAATAAACCCAAGTATTTGTTGTATCATTATTGATACATAAATCAAGAATCATCAAAAAACAAGTAAGGCTTAAATAAAAAATTAAAACAATAATACAACATTCGCAAATATTTTTTACCTTTATAATTATTTTTCTTCCTCCATCAAAAGGTTCACATTTTCTCTTCAACTAAATGAAATTCAAAAAGACATAATGAAAGTAGAAAAAGACTAAAAATATAAGAGAAACTAGAGAATAAATTTCTATTACTACTAGAAAACTTATATAAGTATTAGAAAACTTAGCCTAAAAAAGACAACAATAAAACGTTCTTTTCCCTCTATCCCCGACTCTTACAAGCTTAATACATGATCTATTTATAGTGCTTGGAGTGTGTTAGAGGCCAAATATATAATGGAGGAGTTAAACAATCAAGTGGTATGCTAGTTGTTAAAAGTTGGTAAGTTGTTACACCAAATCCTCTATATTTTTACCTACCTGATTGAATTGAATTTCAGGTTGGATACAACCAGAATTTGGTGATGGGTAAAGAATAAAAGTTGTACATCCATCATTTCGGATATATTTGCATATGCCATTTGTCAAATTTGGCTGCAGGATGAGGGAGATATGGTCAAATTATTGGATCATGTTCAAGAGTCATCCTTCAACATCAGGAGCGCATTGCAGCATATTTATTGATCATTTTAAAATATTTTCTCATATCTTATTTTTAGAAAACTTGTATATCTACCTCTTTTGTATAACATATCTAAATTTCAGCCTAAAATCAACTTTGGTTTAAGAGATATGACCCAATTGGTAAAATATGTTAGGATTGGGCTTAACTCTAATCTGAATTTTTGGTGATCCATTTTGTACAGTCACTTGTAATCTAACTTCTTTGATCCTTATACGTTTAGTATGGGATCCAATATTTGTATGAACATGTAGATGAATGACTTATCAATCCATAACTTCAAGAATTAACCTAAAACTATTTCAGAATCAAAAGTTATGCCAATTTCTCTAAAACCTGCACAAAAAAAGAGAAAAAATTTAACCTCATTTTTAATGTTGATTTCCCATTTTACTCTTAAAACACAAATTTTTTTAATTGGGAGTTCTAATGACAATTTCAAAGTGAAAATAATTATATAAATCCTAATTAATTATGTACATTTAATTGTTCATCACACCCCCAACCAGTTTATTACTAGTCTCTAGTAATTATAGCGTAATGAAATGCAATACAAATAAAAAGGAACATGATATGATTATCAAAATTTAAAAGAAACCTATAAAATAGTCTAACAATTACAAACAATCATTTGTTAGATAAAAATGCTAACGAGACATTTTTTTTAGAATTTTCCAAAGATGTTGTGTGTATGTGCACTAAACCAATCTTTTATTCTACAAATCAAGATACATGTAACTTCAAAATTAATCATGAAAAAGCCTCAACTTCATATCCTCACAGGTAAATGTTTGTCATTTAATGGTAAGATGTTCACTCATAGAGTTGAAAAATAGTTAAAACACTCAGGGAAATGACTTAAATAATTTAAGACAAGCATTCAAACTAAAATTAAGAATAATATAGGTAGTCATAAATTTGAAATACCTAGTTTCTCTTACCAAAATATGCCTCAAAATTTTATTGTTTAACTTGAAAATGAAATGGTGAATCTTTTTTTATTTATTTTTTATATAACATGGCTCACATCATAACAGAAAATCAAAAGAAGGATTTATAATTATACTCACATCACTAGCTACAAAGTGAAATATTTCAATAGAAATAGATAAGTACACAGGTTTACCAAATTCATTTCTCCACATGCAAGATAGACATAAGCATCTCAAATGGCAACAAAATCAATTCAAATAATCAATTAAAGTTCAGAATGTTGTTTTCTCAAACTCTCTACTTATTTACAAAAGATGTGTGAATATTAAAAAGTAAATACTATAACATAGTTGAAATTTTTAGTTATATGTATCGCAATCAATCTTTCCACAAGGTTCAGGATGTACACAAGACTAATTTCTTTTTTTTTTCAAGAGGGTACCCTTGGACTCGAACAAAAAGAGGATTGCAATTATATTTTGACAATTCACAAAATTTCAGTTAAAACTTCACAAACATGCCATGTTATAAAAAAAAAAAAAAATTAGGGATGCATCTCAAGAGCATCAAAAGATTACCCTTTACTCTGGCCACCCTTACTTATGATTTCAATAGACTCAAAAGAAAATATGCTCGACTTTTAAAAAAAATATAAAAACACATATTGAACACATAAAATATGACATCAACTATCCTCTCCCCCAACCTAATCGATATATTGTTCACAATATCGAAAATAGATAGGAAAATAGAGTTTAAAAAATATAACTTGGAATGTGGTTTATTGAAAAATATAAAGCTAAAACAACACAAACACACTATTAGTTGAAACTATTGAGGATAAATTTCACAGGTTGAGAGTTAAACTCATTTTGTGTTTTCGACCACTATCTCTATTGGACCAATCTACACAAGCCAAGACTAAATTTAGTTCTGACATATATGCGAAAAGTTGATCAATTAGTTGGTCAGGTGTTGGAGCAGAAATAAGGATTCATCTCGCAAATGGTGAAATAAAATATTTTTTCATAGCATGATTTACAAAAGATAGCAAACCATCATAGAGATCATTAACATTAAGAATGCCTATAGGTTTCTGGTGAATGTTGAGTTGTACCTAAGAGATAACTTGGAATAACTCCTCAAGTGTACCAAAAGCACCAGGTAGGGTGATGAATGTATCCGAAATGTTTAACATGTTAGGCATTCTATCCTAAATATGTGACACTTTTAGCTCATCTCCGATGGTTATACTTGTGATATTCTGTACGATTAAAGGGAGTTTGAAGTTTCATTCCTAATATTTCTACCATATACTACAGGCAAGATGTAGTGTCCCATCAATAAACATAAATTTTGGTCAAACTTGCTTGATTATTTCATTGAGAGTATGGAAAAATACTACATTGTTGTACTGAAATAAGAAATCCAACTTAGTAGGAGAACGCTTACAAGCTTAGGTCCTTGAGATGCTATATCCGGTAGATAATACATCGGGTGTGTAGATGATAGACAAGTGTCTCATTTGATTGTCCATCATCTAGGTACCCGATGAATAATACACTAGATGCGACATGTATTATACCTAGAACCTTAATAGGATTTCTAGCTTTGCTTCCCATAATGTCAACATTCCAAGTAGTTTGAGTTTTCCCAAAACATGTCAAGCTTATTATCTGCGTCTACTAAGATTAACAAAATCAAAAGTAATTTGCCAATTGAAAATGACAATGCTAGATTCTATATAATTATGTGTTCTCAGATTTCAATTTGTGCATCTTCTCTTTATATTTATGCTTTCCTTCTAGTTTGTGCAATATTTTTTCATTTTTCCCTTTTTTCTCTTCCAATTTGTTTAATTTTCACAATAGTCCAAACAAAAATCCAGGTATGATTTTCCTAGACCTATTCTATATTCTTGGATCATACCATTAAAATATCTATATCCTTTATTACCCTAAAATAAAATTTCAATAATTTATAGCATATCATTGCAATATTTAACTATTTTGTGCACCAAAATATAAACAGATAAATATTATTCCAATATAAGAGTTAAAAACTTTCTAAAATGTTGTTGCAAAATCGTACCTAAATAAAACTTTCTCCTACAAGACCAAAAGTAACAACACTCCTTATCAACCCAGACTACCTCCCCCATACACTAAAATAAATTTTCTTTTTGCTAAAATCCTACCAAAGTTATTCGTTGCCCCTATAAACTCATCATTTTTCCTGAATTGGTTCCACAAAAGATACAAATATAGTTGAACTTGCGAGTGGGACCCTTCTATTTTCTTTCTTTTTTTTTGAAAGTGAGTTGTGCAAAATGGAGCGAGTACGGTGCTATTTATTGAGGTGTTAATAGGGAATGCATTCATTGCACGTCTTTTTCTTTTGTCAGAAAAGTTGAAAATAAGGACACAAAATTTAAAAATTATCTACTTACACGTGAATGTACATGTAGTTGTGATTGTGACTCACATCTTCCTCTGGTTTTACGTCCAGTAATAGCTTAAACGCCATCTATGGGTCGATGATATGCTTCCCATTCAATTTTCTTATAAATTGGCAAATAGGGTCTTTTAATGTCAGATTCTAAAAACTATAATGCTCATATTCATCGAGAAAGTAATTCCATAAATCAAGAATTGTACGATACACTAATCCATATGAATGCGACTCAAGAGTCAATATAATGTCATCTAAAGACTCTTTACTTAGTCCATCCATAATGAATTAAATTTTATCTTCTCGATTTTTAGAAACCATTCCTAAGGAAAGATACTTTGTGTTGTAAATCTATCAAGCATATTTGTGACAAACTCGCATTTTTTTGAATATGTGCTTTTACCAAATCAGGCATGTATCTAGTAAGCAAGTTTGAAAACTCGTATGAAAACTCACCTACTACTCTTACCTTTACTTCAATTATCCATCGTATGTCCTTTGGAATATTCTTATGTGTAAGCATCCCTAATCTTTCAATCGTGATTTTATAAATTTTTAAAATTGTATTTTTAGAAAAAAAAAGAAAATTGCTTCTTGAGAGTTAGAAGGATGTCATCGAATTTTAAAGAATAAAAAAAGAATAAGAAAAGGAGAGAAACTTTATATAGATATTTCAGTTGTTTAAGAAACTGATAAATTCGACTTTAATAACCACAGAGTACTGTTATCCGCTACTTAACTGGGAAAAGAAAAAATAAAAGAAAGAAAGCCTACAAAATAAATAAAGTTAGAGAAAATAAGTATATATACACACATTAATCATAACAAGGGTTAAAAAGAAAAAGAATTTCTTCTTGTGAAAATTGATTTTCTAGAAACGGTTTGAGTCTTTGTCCATTTACTTTGAATACATTACCATTTCTAGGATTTTCAATGTCAATCGTCTCATAAGGATATACCTCTTTTACAACAAAAGGACCACTCCACTTTGATTTCAATTTTTCATGAAACAAATGTAATCGAGAATTATGAAGCAAAACCTTTTGACTAACCTCAAATATTTTTCTTAAAATTTTATTATCTGAAAATCTTTGATTCTTGCTTTATGAATTTTAGAATTCTCATATGCATCATTTCTCAACTCTTTAAGTTCATTGATTTACAATTTGGGCAATTTTGAAGCTTCATTAATGTTGAAGTTAAACATTTTGATTGTCCAATAAGCTTTGTGTTCAAGTTCAACAGGTAAATGACAAGATTTCCATAAACTATCCTATAAGGAGACATGCATAATTTTGAATGCAATTCTATAAGCCTAAAGTGTATCGGTAAGTCTAAGAGGCCAATCTTTACGATTTGGATTAACTGTCTTTTCCAAAATTTATTTTATCTCCCTATTTACAAATTCAACTTATCTATTTGTCTGAGGGTGATAAGGGGTTGCAAATTTATGTATGATTCTATATTTCCTCATTAAAGTTCTAAAAACTTTGTTACAAAAATACTTAAAAATTTTCTTTCAAGGAATTCCAAACCGACTTAAAATATTTTCTTTCAAAAATTTTATCACTATTTTGTGATCATTGTTTCGATAGGGAATTGTCTCGATCTATTTTGAGACATAATCTATGGTAAATAAAAATAAATGATAATAGAAATAGTCCCCTAAAGTCAATTCCCCAATAGTCAAATATTTCAATCACTAGGATAGGGTGTGGATGCATCATGTTTCGCTTTGAAATAGATCCTAACTTTTGACAATTTTCACAACTTTTTCAAAAAGTGTAAGTGTCTTTGAATAGAGTTGGCCAATAAAATTCATATTGTAAGATCTTTTTCAGCGGTTTTCTTTGCTGAAAAGTGACCACCACATGCTTTTGAATGACAAAATTTAACAATATTACCTATCTCATCATCAGGCACGCATCTTTGAAAGATTTGATTAGAACAATATTTGAATAGGTATGGATCATCCCAATAAAAGTTTTTCACCTCAGTCAAAAACTTTTTTTTATCTTGGGAGTTCCAATGCGATTGTATCTTTCATGTCATAGAAAAAATAACAATGTCAGTAAACTAAGGTAAAATAGAAACATTAAATAGTTATTTATCAGGGAAAGTGTCATTAATGGGTGTGATTTGAAATGAGTCATTACAAACAAGTCTCAACAAATAATCAGTCACCACATTCTCTACTCCTTTCTTATCTCGAATCATAATATTGAATTCTTGGTGTAAGAGAATCCACCTAATCAATCTAGGTTTGACATCCTTTTTTGACAAAATATATTTTAAAGCTGTATGATCACTAACAACAACAACTGGTGAGCCAATAAGATAAGATCTAAATTTGTCTAATGCAAAAACTACAACAAATAATTCTTTTTCAGTTGTTGAATAATTCAATTTAGCACTATTTAAAGTTTTACTTGCATAGTAAATAACATATGGTTCTTATCTTTTCTTTATTATAAGACAACTCCAACAATATAATCACCGACATCACACATTATTTCAAAAAGTAAAGTCCAAGGTTGTATGATTAGAGCAGACGTAAGCATGCTTTTAAACTTAACAAAATCATTTTCACAATTTTTAGTCCATTTAAAAATAGTGTCTTTTGTTAGAAGATTACATAAAAGTTTAGATATTATACTAAAATTTTGATAAATCTTCTATGAAAACTAACATGTCCTAAAAATGATCTTACCTCATTCACAGACTTTGGTATTGGCAAATTGACAATTAACTTGATTTTAGATTTGTCTACTTCAATACCTTTTGATGAAATAATGTGTTCAAGAATTATACCAGTTGTTACCATTAAATTTTATTTTTCCAAATTGAGTACAAGATTTTTTTCTTCACACATGATCAAAACTTTTATAAATTAGACAAGCAATCATCAAATGGATTACCAAAAATAGAAAAACCATCCATGAAGACTTCAAAAAAACTTTCAACCATGTCACTAAAAATACTAAGCATGCATCGTTGAAATATAACATGTGCATTACATAATCCAAAAGGCATCATTCGATATGCAAAAATACCAAAAGAACATGTAAAAGTTATTTTCTCTTGATCTTCAAATGCAGTTGCAATTTGATTATACCCAAAATATCCATCTAAGAAGCAGTAAAATTTAGGTCTCGCAACTTTTTCTAAGATTTGATCCATGAAAGGTATTGAAAAATGATATTTTCTAGTAACTGTATTAAGTTTCCTATAGTCAATGCACATTGACCAACCAGTAACAGTCCTAGTTTGAATTAATTCATCATTCTCATTTTTGACTATAGTAACTCCAGATTTCTTAGGTACAACTTGAGTAGGCCTTACCCATTTGCGATCAGAAATAGGATAAATGATTCCATTATCTAAGAGTTTAATAATTTTATTTCTCACTACTTCTTTTATATTAGGATTTAGCTTTCGTTGCATATCTCTTGAAGGTTTAACATTTTTCTCTAAATAGATGTTATGTGTGCAAATTAAAGGACTGATACATTTAATGTCAGTAATGGTCTATCCTAAAGCATTCTTATGCATTTTCAGAATTTCGATCAACTTACCTTTTTGCGATGCATCAAGTTTGAAAAAAATTATTATTGCAAAAGTCTCATTCTTACCCAAGAAAGAGTAGTTTAAATCAAATAGCAAAGGTTAAAATCAATTATGGGAGCTTTAAATGATGAAAGTTCTTCAAACCTTGGCTTTCAAAAATATTTTTTTTGTACTTGCGAAAATTCAGAGAGACTATTAGAGTGTGTCTTTTTACAAATACTTTCACTTTCAAAACAAGTCTCCAAAGACTCTAAAGAATTAGTGGTTGTAAAATATTCATGAACAAGTTCCTCGATTGAATCTATTATTTCGACATCTTCTGCAGGTTGCTTACAAATATTAAACACATTTAGTTATAAAGTCATATTTCCAAAAGATAACTTCAAAATACCATTCCTACAATTAATCAAAGCATTTGAAGTTGCAAGAAAAGGACGACCCAAAATGATAAAAATCTGTGCATGTGTATGTGCAACAAGCTCTGTGTCTAAAATAATGAAATCCACTGGAAAGTAAACCTTAATAATTGTAAACATATCTTCTACTACTCCCTTTAGAACTTTAATCAAATGGTCAGCTAGTTGGAGTACAATGGAAATTGTTTTATGTTCTCCTAAACCTTACCATTTAGAAATCGAGACAGGTAGAAGATTTACACTAGCACCAAGATCAAGCAAAGCATGCTCTATTCTAGTGTTTCCTATGGTACATGAAATAGATGGACAACCTGGATCTTTGTAGTTAGGTGGAGTGAATTGTTGAATGATTGAACTAACACTTTCAGTTAAAATGCATTCTTCTATACATGATGTTTTCTTTTGATTGTATACAAATCTTTCAAAATTTTGGCATAAGAAGGAACTTGTTTGATTGCATCTAACAATGGAATATTAATTTTGACTTGTTGAAAAAGTTCAAAGATTTCAGAATTTGAGTTCAATTTCTAAGTTGGTTGTAATCTTTGAGGAAAAAGAGCTAGAGGTGAGTATTTTTCTTTTTTATCATTTTCAAACTCACTTTCATTAAACTTACCTTAATCGTCAAGACTATTTCCATTCTTCATTTCTGAAGATGTATTAGAAACTTTCTCCTATGAATGAATAATCTTATCAACAACTTTTTTATTTTGAAAAGTTGTGACCGAATTACCTCATTGATTGAATTTTCACCTGAAGAAGAAATATGACACTGAGTGGAAGGATTATGTTGAGGTTGAGCTAGAAACTTACCTTTTTCCTGAGTGCGCAAAGAGGCGATTAATGTTGAAAGTATGGTTTTGATCTCATTGATGGCTTGTGAAGTTTGATTATTGATGTTTCTTTGTTCATGTATAAATACTTGCAAAGTCTCCTTAAGGAATTTTGTATGTGGAGCTGGATAAGAATGAAAGTTTAATGGCTTTTGTGAATGTAGTGGTTGGGCACGGTTATCATCTCGCCAACTAAAATTGGGATGATTTCTCTATTGTGGATTGTAAGTTTCGGAATATGGAGAATTGAAAGGTTTTTTTGAATGTGTTCATGAAATTTGCTTGTACTAGAATATTTGGACATTCGTTGGTGAAGTGTCCCATAAGTTCACAATTGCTACAAACTTCTTCCTCTCGTACAAATTTGATTTTCTTTACTTTTTTAAGTTCTATGGCTTCAACATTTCTTGTTAAACTAGCAATCCTAGCATTTAGATCATCTTCTTGACTAAGGTAATATTTTTATTCATTACTATTAGCAAGATTAGATCTAATAATACATTTAGAAGAATTAACACTATGTTATGATTGATAGTTTTTTGCCAAATGGTCTAGATATTCTAAGGTTTCATCAGGTTCTTTATCAAGAAACTCACCATTACACATTGTTTCAACAAATTATTTTATTTTAGGAGTCAAACCTTCATAAAAAAACTAATTAAATACTAATTTTCAAAACCATGATGTGGACATGAATTCAACAAATCTTTAAATATTTCCCAATATTGAAAGAAAACTTCATTATAATTTTGAGAGAACTTTTGGATTTGTCTCTCAAGGCATTAGTTTTATGAGTTTGATTTTTTTTTTTCAAAAACTCAGCTTGTATATCTTGCCAAGTGCTAATTAACCTAGATTTTAAAGAATTAAATCAAGTTTTTGCTTTATTTTTTAAAGAAAAAGGAAATAATTTGAGTTTAACGATCTCATTTGTACAAGTTTGATCATCAAAAGTGCACATACTTCATCAAATTCTTTCAAATGCAAGTAAGAGCATTTAGAGTCTAAACCATAGAAATTAGGAAGTAAAGAGATCATACCTGGCTTTAATCGAAAGTTATTTCCATTGAGAGGAAATATGAAATAAGAAGGAGAAGAATTTTGAGGAGGTTGCAAGTAATAACGCATTGTTCGCACATGTTGATTCTCATTTTCATCCTTAGACACTTTTATTTTCAGCCATGATGGAAGTGTGTGGAGGGGACCCAAACAAATTTTCAAATAAAGTTTTAGAATTATTTATAACTAAACAGCGAGAATTATGACTACCATACCATATGACTATGTAATTATAAAGAAAATAAACACACAATATTTACAAAGGAGAAATATTTACAAACCTAAAAACTTACCTTACCTTCCCTGATAATGGCCTAAAAACTTGCACAACTATAAGGTTGCACACCCAAGTATAGGTTGTGTCGATAAATATATGTCTTGTGAGTCCAAAGTCGATCCACAAGGAAGTTGTTTGAAGACTTCAGGATTATATTTTTAAAAACAAATGGGCTTTATATGGTTTATAATATATAAAAAATAATATATGTTATAAATAAACAAAATCCAAAGTAATAAAAGTATTGAGAATTAGGGATCCACTCTTGAGTTTTGTATAGATGAACAATTATTTATCATTTTTACATTTTTTAATTGTCACTTTTAGAATTCATACATAATGAAGATTCAATTGGAAGATGTAATCAAATAACTCATACAATAAAGTAATCATGATATTGTCTTTCTATTTGCAAATTATCTCTCAATATCAACACTTGTCTATGGGATCAAGTATTTATGGACACATTTGTCTACAATAAATCAAGATTTTACATTAGCGGTTGGTGTAGTAAAATCAAACATCTAGCTAAATGAACTCAAGTATTTGTTGTGCCATTAGTGATACATAATAAAAAATCACCACAAAATAAGTAAGGTTTAGATAAAAAACTAAAATAATAATACAACACACTTAAATATTTTTTTACCTTTATAACCATTCATCTTCCTTTATCAAAAGGTTCACATTTTCTCCTCATCTAAATGAAATTCAAAAAGATATAATGAAAGTATAGAAGACTAAAAATAGAAGAGCAACTAGAGAATATATTTTAATTACTACTATAAAATATAGCCTAAGAAAGACAACAATAAAACTTTCTTTTTTCCTCTATCCCCAACTCTTACAAGCTTACTACATGGCATATTTATAGTACTTGGAGTATGCTAGAGGCCAAACATATAATGGATGAGATAAATAATCAAGTGGTATATTAGTTGTCAAGAGTTGGTAAGTTGTTACTCCAAATTCTCTAATTTTTTACCTACCAGATTGAATTAAATTTTTAAGCCGAATACAGCTAGAATTTGATGACGGGTGAAAAACAAAAGTTATATATATTTCTTTGCTGATATATTTTCATATGTCATTTGTCAAATTTGGCTGTAGGATAAGGGAGATATGATCAAATTACTATATCATGTTCAAGAGTCATCCTTCAACATTAGTAGCGCATTGTAGCATATTTGTTGACCATTTTGACATATTTTCTCACCATCTTATCTGTAGAAAACTTGTTTATCTGCCTATTGTGTATAACATATCTAAATTTTATTTTAAAAGATATGACCTAATTAGTAAAATAGGCCAGGACTATGCTTACTCTGATCCGAACTTTTGGTGATCCATTTTGTACGGTCACTTATAATCCAACTTCTTTTATTCTTACACTTTTAGTATGAGATTCAAGATCTGTATGAACTTGTAGATGAATAACTTATCAATCCATAGCCTCAAGTATTAACCCAAAACTACTTCGGAATCAAAAGTTACACCAGTTTCTCTAAAAAAGAAAACTTTTTAATCTCATTTTTTTTATGTTGATTTCCCATTTTATTCCTAAAACACAAAAAAAAATTAATTGGGAGTTCTAATGACAATTTCAAAGTAAAAATAATTATATAAATCCTAATTAATTGTACACTTTTAAATGTTCATCAGTCTTGAGGATGATAAGGATCATCTTGGGCGGCCCGACTAGGGAAGACTTATACAATGCCCTAAAAGCACTTATTCAATCTATTGATACATCCCATTCCCAAGCTAGTTGCCTAGTGTTGCAAGTACTACACCTCTAAGACCAAACGGAAGAGATTTCCTTTAGTGACTAAGACTTGCATGCCCAGAAGGAGTCGCACAATGATGCATTGGTCATTTTGGCTACCTTATCTAACTTTTGGGTCAAAAAGATATTGGTGGATAGCAAGAGCTCCGCATACATTATTTTCTATGATGCTTTCGTGTAATTGGGTGAAGACAATGCTCAATTGATCATGGTGAACACTTATCTCATCGATTTTACCAAAGAAGTAGTCGAAGCAATATGAGAAATATCTCTCCCATTATCCCAGAGTTTATACCCAAATAGAACAATAAATATGGTGAAGTTCTTGGTGGTCAAGGCTCCTTCCACCTAAACATTATATTAGGAAGACCAAGCCTCAACCTCTTCTAGGCGGTGGTTTCCATATACCATATGAAGTTGAAGTTTCCCACTATAGAGAGAGTAGAAGAGGCCATTAAGAATAAGATGATGGCCAGGGAATACTATGCCACAACCTCGCGTAGGACTACTGAGAAGCTAAAGTGTCGGCGACATAATGAATTCGTAGACAAAAGAAAGTCGAAAGTAGTACACTCTTTAGAAGATGGAGTCACGACTCAAGTGCCATTAGAGAACCGTCAGAGAAATATGAATGAAATAAGGTTAGAGATACTTGAGGAGTCAAGGTAGTTTAACTGGTCCCGGGGGATGCGACCAAAGACAATAAGGATTGGCTCCAACCTTGAGCCATCTGTTGAAATGAGAAATGTGGATATGTTCGCCTAGGGAATAGTTGACCTAGAAGGCATTCCCTCCAAGCTAGTTGTTCACCATCTTCACGTAGACCAGAGCGTAAGGCCAGTGAAACAAAAAAGGAAAACCTTGGGCTTGAAAGAAGCAAACACATAAAAGAAAAAGGTGGACAAGTTACTAGGAACAAAGTATGTGTAGCTAGTGCAGTATCTTAAATGGTTGGCAAATATGGTCTAAGTACCCAATTTGGAGGCAAGTGATGCTTGTGTATCAATTTTCCAGATCGAAACAAAGCATGCCCAAAAGATCTATTTGAGCTCCCCAGATAGACTTACTAGTGGTCTCGACCTTGGGATATAAACTACTGAGTTGTTTAGATGCATACCAGGGGTACAATCAAATTCGATTGACACTCGAAGATCTAAAGAAACAAGCTTCATAATTGGCCAATGCATCTATTGCTATGAGGTGATGTCATATCCTTTGGACTGAAGAACGTTGAAGCCACCTACCAAAGGCTGGTCAATAAGATGTTTGAGAACTAAATTGTTAGAAACATATAGGTGTATATTGCTAATGAAGAGCAGTCGGAGGCGAGACCACATCAAAGACCTGGAGAAAATGTTTACAGTGCTAAAGGTGGGACTGTAGAAGTATTCACAGTTTGGTAAACTGACTAAACCGAAACTAAAAATTTGATACATACTAAAAAACTAAAAAATTCAGTTAGATATTTAGTTTTCTTTTTCAAAAATATTTGGTACTCGATTTGATTTCAATTTTTTATTTCAATTTACTAAATTGTACCAAATAATTATTTTCATATTTTTATATTTTATTTATATATATATTATTTATTTTTATTTACTTACCAAAATTTAAACAAAATAAAAAATGCAATAATGATTTTCAATATTTAAATTTTAATTATTTTTTTTGAAAAAAATTAATTTATTGAATTACTAAATCGAATTACTAAATTGAAATAACTGAATGGAATAGATTAATTCAGTTTGGTATTCGGAATAGCATTTTAGCGTATTAAATTTTTAGATTATCAAAATTTTGGTTTGGTTTGGTTTGGTTTGGTACCAAAGTTTTGGCGCTTGAAATTGGAAAGGACCATCGTCCCCATTTATTACATCAGTTGAACTTTGTAAGGGTTGGAGAGAAGTTACCCAAACATTGAGAGGACCATATTAGCTCTCATCACAGCTGTTTGGAACCTTAGGTCATACTTCTAGTCTCATCCAATAGTGGTGTTGATCAACCACCTTCTGAGCAAGTCTTGTCAAACCCTAAGACGTCAAGAAGGATGGTGAAGTGGGTTGTTGAACTTAATGGAGTGGAGTTTCACCTGAGGCCTGAAGTAAAGGCCCAAGTGCTAGCAAATTTTCCAGTAGAGATAATGACAGACGAGGCAAATAGCTCACTTCCGTCATGAATTTTGCAAGTCGATGATAAGTAGTTCTAGAAAGCCCCTAAGGAGATAAATTTGAGTATGTCCTGAAGTTTGATTTCCTAAATTTAAATAACCAGGAGGAGTATGAGGTGCTTTCGAAGAAAAGATAGCATTTGTGGCGCAAATGTATAAGCTCACGGTCTACAATGACTCTTAACTCATACCAAGTAGATGGCACCTACGAGGCAAATGGGGAGAAAATGATTAAGCATATAAAATTGGTGAGGGACTTGCTTAGCAAGTTTGAGGAATACGCCATCAAAAAAATCCCAAGGAGAGAGAACGCTTCAGCGATTGAACTTGCTAAGCTAGCTAGTTCCATGGTATCTGTCAATAGTAGAAGAATCATATTACTCATTTCCAGCAATGCTGAAATTGAGGGAGAAAAGCTCAAGATCCTATGCACTTATGATGAAGGGCCAAGCTGGAAAGACGAAATACTTGATAACTGGAGAGCTCCCAGGAGACCATAAATAGGTCCACAAGGTTAAAGTGCGGGCATTATATTTATTGATGATTGATGGAGAGCTTTACAAGAGAGTTTTTTCACAGCCTTACCTCAAATGTTTACCGCTCGAGAAGGATAACTGTATGCTGAGACAGATTCATGAGGGAATTTAGGGCAACCATCTAGGGGGTGAAGGCTCTCACAAGGAAGGTAATGAGGCAAGGATATAAGAGAGTTGATCAAATGTTGTCATACTGCCAAGAGCACTCAAACATCCAATAGTAGCCAATAGCACTCCTCCAATCCCTTAAGAGTCTGTGTCCATTCGCCCAATGGGGAATGTCCATTATGAGGCCAATTTCTCCTACCACTGGACAAAAGAAGTTCCTTCAGTAGACTACTTTTTCATGTATATAAAAGCCGAACCCTAGGCAAAGATAACTAAGAATGAGGTGATCAAGTTTTTATAGAGAAACAATGAGATTCGGTTCGGTATACTTTAAGAGCTTATGTTTGACACTGGCACCCAATTCTAATGGACTAAAATCCAAGAATGTTTTAAGGAATTTTCCATCAAATAATTTTTCACTTTGGTAGGCAATCCCTAAGTGAAAGGATAGACTGAAGTCATCTTCTACAACAATTGAAGACTCAGCTGGGAGCCGCAAAGGGAGCATGGGTGGATAAGCACCCTAATATCCTTTAGGGTTACCGAACCACTCCTCGAGTGACAACAGGGGAGTCACCTTTCAACCTAACATACGAAATGGAAGCGACCATCCCAGTTGAGATAGAGTGCCTAGATGGATGGTGAAGAACCCTAAGCTCCAACAGCCAGTAGTGAGAGTAATATTGGACCTCGTCGAGGAGGTCAGGGAGAAGGTGGTATCGAGGGTAGAGATGTATCGGGCTAGGATGTTAAATGCCTACAGTAACAAAGCATGTGGTGTATGTTCCAAGTTGGAGACCTAGTATTAAGAAAGGTAAAAATTACACATCCTATGGGAAAGTTGGATGCGAAGTGGGAAGACCTTTATAATATTACAGAGATAGTCAATACGAGAGCATATAAGCTATAGCGCTTGAATAGGAGCGCACTTGGAGCATGACTAACCTCAAGAAATTTTATTAGTAGGTTAAGAGTAGAAACACTAAGTTACTATTTCAGAATTTTCCCATTAGTGTCTTCAGTAGATTTATTCATTTAGTACTTGTCCCTAAGGGCTGTTATTTCAATCACAATCTTATTCTTATGTAATTTTCTTTTTTCAAGTTCAATAAAGCTTCACGATTGACCTCATATTATTTATCTCTTAATGCTACACTCTCATACTTGCTAAAGTAATTAAATGCTAAGAACCCGAAAGATTAAGAGGTCAACAATGTATCCAACCTTGAAATTCCACAACTCAACTTTCTTCAAGGCCAAAGGCAAGCCTTGTCCCAGGATTCGCAAGCTACCCCATGAGGTTAACATAAGATTAGCCCCAAGTAGTAATCCAAAAATCCCTCTAAGACAAGCACGGATGCAAATAAGCGAAAGCTGAAATAAAGATAAAATTGACAATGATAACCAAGCTAAGCATTTTAAAATTACAAAACAAGTCACCTTAAGAATACTAATGCAAAACAAAGCAGCAACATAGTCGTTCCAAACATAAAACACTAAATATCAAAACTAGTTGAGTCTAGTAGTCATCGTAACATAAGTTTGAATAAAATAGAAAAGGCATAACTGAAAATGAAAATCCTAACTGCTTAAAGAAAATCCTAAATCTATTGTGCAATGAGATCTAGGGCTCCATCTTCAATAGGTGCATCTCACGCAATAATTGTGGTCTTAGCCTGAGCTGCAGAAGTCTCCTCAGTGGCAACCACCTCGTCATTAGGTAATGAAGGGTTGAGCAGCATCACATTCTCCTCCTTGAAGAAACCAACATCCCTCAGCATGCGATGATAGTCGTGCACAGCCTACTCATTGACAGTTATCACCCTCTCTATCACTACTTTGTCAATCAAGGAAGAAGACTAAAACTCAAAAGTCATCCTTCACACTAGCAATGAAGGCCCTCCTGGTCTTGGACTTAAGAAACTTTTTCCCACTAGAAACCTAGTGATTGAGCCAACCCTTTACCTCAATTAGCTTCTTAGTCAGTTTGTTGACCTTCCTCTTGAGGTGCGTGACTTTAGTTGTGCCCTCCTACCTACTAGCCTCAACTTTCTCCATGGTCTCCTTATAAGTAGTAACTCGATAAACAAACATCATCGACAAAGTAAAAGCCTAGTTCAGGACATGGTGAAAGTAGTTATTTAAATGCATATTGAAACTTAAAGAAATGTGAAGAATTAAAAAAGAAAGAAAGAAAAACAACCTGAGCTAGCTCCCTTTTTAATTCTTTTTTTTTAAAAAGTATCAATAGTGTCCCAGTAGGTCTGAATCCCCTTGGAGTGGTTGATCCCAAATGAAAAAAATGCCTTTTTTGATCCCACACTAAGGTGAGGGATCGTGGGTATTATCGCATGATCTCTTGTTAGTAGTAGTTGGTGTCTTCCCTTAACTGCCCTCACTGTGCAATGGCCCCTACAGCAATGCCTTTAGCTTACCACCTCCTCAAAAAGGGGAGGGAGAGAACAACCTCTCCTAAAAGGAGCTGGAGTTGGAGAAGGTCGTAATGAGTTAACACTAGGAGAAGTACCTTGAGGTGGCTTCCTACGTGAATGAAGGACATCAAAATCGAATTTTTCCACTATGATACAAAAGGACTCACCATAAAAATCAAAGTGAAATGATAAAGATGATAAGAATAGTAATAAAAAAATATAAAAGTAATAGCAAGAAGCAAACAAGTATGGTCTAACATACTATCAAATAAGCCAACAACAATAAATTGCATTTGAAGGTCCTAATGTTACTAGCGAGCGAGGAGCAAGGAGACAAAACTTCTCTACTCCATTAGGAAAGTACTTTTCTTCCAAACCGCTCGCGAGAAAATACTACCTATAGGAAATCTACACCCGAATCGAGGGTAGAAGTAAAAATAGGATGCATTCGCCACTTTCCTTACCCCAAACAAGGTATGGAAGCCCTCTAAGGCATAGGGAGTGACAACTCTCTAAACCGATAGTGAAATCCCTAAAAAAAACATGATAGAGTTGTGAGTGAATTAGCTAAGACATAGTCCAAAGCAACAAACTACCTCTACCAACAAAGGATGAGAATGAATAGTGAAGTCACTAGAAAAATTCGCTAAGTAAACTGTGAAATTACCGGCCAGAAGGTACATAATTCTTTGACCAACTTAGACCAAGGACAAATTAATGGGAGGAAAATAGACCTATTTTTTACAAAAATCCCTCAAGTCCTCAAAAGTCAAAGAAGTATCACAAATTTCGACTTTTGTTGTTGAATACAAGGTAGACCATCCTACATAATGTTGAAGACCTCCTCAACTCCTAAACCTACAACCATCTCAGAGTCCACTAAAACCTCCGAGGATTTATCCATCACATGAAGATGAGAGATTATATCTACATCCTCAGACTCGCTACTCTTTTGACTTGGACATTTCCTCACTCCCAGTTGACTTACTTAATTCTGCTAGCCCACATGACTCGCTAGGACATTCGAGGAGATTTGTAATGGCCTCAATTATCTCGAGTGAATATCCCTTAAGAAATTTTAAGAAAGCAAGACCGCTACCTACTTCATGATGATAAAATACGTGAGAGACTCAAACTAGCATGTACTGACTCCCTAATATAACCCAATGCCATAATACCACCATCACCAACAAGACCTATCGATCGAGCCATGGGCTCAACCCACACATGAAGATTTGTTTAAGACACAGTCTTTGTCTTGTGGAGACTAGGCTAATATGCTCAACCTGGCCTGTGTTCCAAGTTAAGTCCAAATCTCGACCTAGCTGAAGCCAAGGTCAAGACCTGATCTCGACGTAGGGAAGAGGAGCTAATTGAGGCTCCAATCAACTTGTCTCGCCCCCACTACATAGGTCAAGTTGTAATGAGAAAAACCACAAGCTTGACCTGTTGCTATCTTCCGTCCCCTAGTCGAGACTAGTGCTTGACCTGGGAGGCCAATGTGCCTCTATTATCACCAATTTCAGCCATGAGTGTGGACCTCCATGTGTTCGACAAAAGTGGCCAAAGTAATTTTTTTGTTAACACCAAACATAAAGAACTTTTGACTTGTAAGAGAGAATATGGGAAAGAAGATAAGAAAAATGACACATCTGGAGGCCTTATGGTTAATAAAGAATATCCACTCTATTTCACCCCAGTTCAAAATGCTTGTAGAATCTATAAGACAAATCTTTATAAGATTTGAGGTTTACAAACAAGCCTTAGCTTTTTTCAGAACCTACTCTTGAATAACTTTCCTATGTTGAAATCCATCTGGGAGTGAGGGGTTATATGATGGACCCAAATATAATATAAGCCCACTTGAGGTGAACTATGCCCAAATGGCCCACTAGAGGCAACCTAAGCCCACATTACTAGAAAATTCTAGTGGATTATGCACCACACTAAAGCATAACACAATCTTAAAAATTATAAATAATCCAAACTTCAATTATTTGAAGGTACGTTAGTTATTTTAGAATTTTAAAGTATTTTGTCTTTTGCTTATTTTCTCTCTATATTTCAATTCTGACTTGAGCGTCGTAGTATTCTCATCGGAATAACTTTGTCATTCTTTATCACTTATTCGTATTGCAAACAGGACCCCACTTAGTGATATATAACGAGTTGACTTTTGAAGACTGGAGACTCTTCCACATCTTTTTTGGCGATAGGCTCTATTAAGATATTAGCCTAAGGATTATGTCCAAAAGGTCCAATAGAGGCAACCCAGGCCCATAGGCCTAGGAAACCCTAATGGTCCATACACCGAACCACACTAGAACTTAACCCCCTCGTAAAAAAGTGTAAATACCCTAGAGTCTCATCATTCAAAAGTACGTTAGTAATTTTAGCATTTTATAGCATTTTGTCCTTTTTTCTTTTTCTCTATATTTTCATTCTGACTTGAGCATTGAAGGATTTTTTTTGGGACATCGCTAGCGCCCTTATTATTTATTTGTGTCGTGGACATGAGCCCACTTAGCAATTTAAGATGAGTTGAATTTTGAAGACCAGAGATATTTTTGCAGTATTTCAGCAGTCATCTATGGGAACACTTTTCTAAACACTGAGATTGCAGATCCAATCTAGAACTATGAGAACAACCAATACTTAAGTTGTCCCTCATAAGGTGGTCGGTTGTTGTAGTCCTACCAAATTTAAATCTTACTCTTCAATAAATTTTTAACGAGTATAGAGCGAGTAAGAATGGATCCCACAAGGATCAAGACTAATTAATTTATTATCGACTCACTACCTAAAATTTTTAACTAACCTAAAACTAAGACCTCAACAAGCAAACTCTAGATATAAACAACAAACAGTTGGGGGGTTTGAATTGAGTAACTAAATTGTAGAAATTAAAACTAATTAAAATGTAAAGCAATCAAAATCAAAACAACAATCAACAATCGATTAAAGTAGGTTGAGGTTTCATTCGCCGCCACTAAATAATGGATTATAATTTCATATCAATATTATGAATTATTTGTCAATGAAATTATCAACCGTAGGTAATAACAAGCTCTACTACCCCAATCTCTCTATCTAATTCTCTATCCACCAAACAACCTATAACAAGATCTCTAGATTTAATCCAATGGATGCATTAAAATAAGAAAGATAGATTGATCTAAGTAACAACTACATAAGCTGTGGTTATTTAACTTAGGTTATGTTTTCCATTGCAATTAACAAAAATATCTCATAATCATTAATCACAATTTACTACACATGATTAGAAATTCAAAATAATTACGAATCAAAAATCTCTAATCTAGTTGTAGGGAGTTCTCAAACCTAACTTGGTTGCACACCTAAATAATGCAAGAAAATACCCATAAGACATTAAGCATAGAAAAATATAAACAACTTCAATTGAAAAGTTGGTCAATAATATCAAACACTTAATTACAAAAACTCATATCTAGGGCTTTGAAATCAACCTCAACTAATAAGAAAGTTTAGCCTAACATGATAAGAAATGACAAGAGAATAAAAATTTTCAATATTGGAAATCAAAGAAACTTATTGATTGAAGAAAATAGTTGAGGTTGATGGTAATTATGGATGTCTCCTCCTCCAAACCTCTTCCATTTTTCTTCCTTAAAGCTCCAAAACCCTAAGAGTGCTTTTAAAAGATGTATGTGATTTCTAAGAGAGTGAGTGAATCTGAAAATTGATGTTTGTGTTGATAGGATAGTGTCTTTTTATAAAGTATGAGATGGTGATGTGATTTGGTGTAAAGTGTGTAAGGTGTGCTGTGCATTTGGTGTAAAGTGTGTAAAGTGTATTGTGTATTTTGTGTAAAGTGAGTAATATGTATTGTAAAGTATGTAATGTGTGTGGTGTGATATATGTATCTAGTATATACATATCACAAATATGTACCAAAATGTGTAAAGGATTGTCACTTTAAGCAAATGAATCAATTTTTCCACACAGACAATACCTAGGCACCAAAATATGGTGCCTAGGCGCCGAAGAGGACAGTAATCACCGTACCTAGGTGCTGTAACAAGGCGCTTAAGTGTTGTTGCTACTATTTTCTTCTTCTCCAGAATGGCAGTCTGATACTGTTCATCTCATTTCAACTAATTTTTGACCTTCTTATAGGATGAATTGGCCTTTGGTGTATTTATAACAATTGTATTCCTATCTATTATATTTCTATATCCACTTGAATCAGATCAATATCACATTTATGGAGAGAGGTATGCCAAAAATACCAAGATTGTCACATCTGGAAGTTTAAGTGCATATTTGACTCTTTAACCGAATTTTACTTTGAAATCAATTGAATTAA
Organism: Paulownia fortunei; assembly: GCA_019321725.1. NCBI lineage: Eukaryota > Viridiplantae > Streptophyta > Magnoliopsida > Lamiales > Paulowniaceae > Paulownia > Paulownia fortunei. Next base: position 13,252,762 of record CM033118.1, read on the forward strand.
AAAACGTTGCCAACATGGAAGTCCTAGATATATCTCTTATATTTCCAATAAGCCAAGAATCAGGTCCATAGGACTTTGGATTAGAAATTTATGCCCAAAATACAAAAACTGCCACAGTGAAACCTTGTCAATTTAGCCCAATAATGCTTGTTTCAACTTTGTTTTGGTTCATTTTTGATTTTTTGATTCCCAAACTCCTATCAAACACAAAAAATTAAAAAAAAAAACTATTATTAACAAGAACAAAGTAAGAAAGACATAGAGGGATTGCACTATCAACTCACAATAAGCTTTTTTTTCTCAATATTTTGCAACTTTCTTCCTTTTTTTTGTATATATATATATATATATATTTTCAATATTTTTCCATTCTTTCCTTCTTTATTTGAGCTCCCCCACACTTATCTTCTAATTTAACCCAAATTTCTTTTACACGCTTACCTTATCATTGAAGTGTCTCTCAAGTTCCAATTTATTTTTAAAACAAGGGTAGGACAATAGTGTATTTAGGCCAGGTAAAAAGATGTGGTTACCAATGAAATAACTTATTTAATAAAAGGCTCAAAGTGGCTCACTATGGGAGATGTTCTTCTTGGCACATCATAAGGGGAACAAGTTGATTTAGCCATGTTGCTAGAAAGCCTAGTACCTTAATCATTTTTTAAGTGATGCTCAATCAGTTGTTTGCCTCGATAGACCTTCAAAAGAGTTCTAATATTCACCTCCACATGTCCAAACCTAAGTGATAATTAAATTGAGAGTATAAGAACTACCTATTTTAACATGATTATCTTCATACCAAAAAAACATAGTTATTTGTGCAAAAAAGAGTTGAGTATGATCGTCACGAAAAATAAATCAATCAAAGAATAACATCAAGGTCCAAAACAACACATATCATCAAGCACAACTATATTTTTCATGCTCAATTCTCATCATAGAAATTGAAAGAAGACTTATTATGACTTAAAAATTAAAAAAAAATATAAGTCTAAATCCTTCCCCCACATTTAATTTTTACATTGTCCTTAATGTAAGCCTAAACTACTAAAATAAAGAATTAAATGAAATTGGGTTAGATTATACACAAACAAAGCAAAATAAAAAAATATAAAATAAAATGGATAGAAAGAAAAGAGAATAAGAGCTAGAGAAATCAAATATGTGATTGTAAGCTCTTAATGCCTTCTTTTCCATCCGTTGGGTTGCCTCCCAATGAGCGCTTGACTTAACATCCTCAGCCCGACATCACCTCTTTTTTACTAATCAACATATGCTGACATTGTCATCGTCCATCCAATCACGGTCTTATGATTTCGAAACACCCAAAAAAGTTTGTCTTCTAGTACTTGAGTGATGTCTTTGGCAATGCGAACTAATAGTGTTTCTTTCTCACTTAAGTAGACATATTTGAGATGGTTCAGAATTGGTTTAAACTCCATTGTAGATATTTTTCATCCCCTCTCAACTTCCATTGGTTGGTGCATAGCTCCTTGAGAAGTTTGGCATAGCAAGACACTTGCTTGATAATATCAAGAAGAAAGATGTTTACTTACACTTTTTGAAAAATTTCAAGGATCTCCTTTTTCTGCTCCTCTTTCTTTGACTTTGCTAACCTGTTAGGAAAAGATGGAGGTGTTATACAAGTATGAGATATAGGTTTAAGAAAGGTTACCGACTTTGGATTCTCATTGACTAGGAGTGGTAGATGAGTAGAAAAGTGAGAATTATTTAAGGAATAAATAGTGGTGCTTGTCTCACCATTCTCAACCTCCTTAGATACTCTTTTTGTTAGCAAGCTAGGAGACTCCAATTATTTTCTGATTTTAGGAGTCATGGCACTATCATCTTCCTTATGATTCTCCATGAAATAAGAAGGTAACTTGCCCCATTCTTGAATTTCCAATTGGCTTAAGCTAGTGGCTATTTGCCCTACTTGATTCTCAATATATTGGAGATGGGTTTGTGTGGTTTGTTGAAATTGCATATTGTTGATAGCAAGCACTTTCACAAGATCCTCCAAGGATATCTGATTGTTGTGGAGATTGGAAAGGTGGTTGCACATTCAATTGGAAAAAATCCAGTGGTCGGTTTGGCATTCGAAATGGAGTGGGTTGTTGTTATTGGTTCCCGTATCTCAAATTTGGGTGATCATTCCATCCTTCATTATAAATATTAGAGAAGGGATTATAACTTTGCCTTGGTTGACCAGAAAAACCACCAATCATATTTGTTTGCTCCATAGAACCTTTTTGTAGGGATGGATACATATTCGTGGGATGTCCTACCATGCAATATACTCCACATGCTTTAACTTGTTGCCCTGTAACCATTTCTTGCACTAAAGAGGTAAGGTGCGAGAGCTTTTCTTCAAGAAGTGATGTGTGCACCTTATTGACACTTTTAGGTGGTGGCTGTAAATTATTGTGGGTGATGAATTGTTGCAAATATAAAGCCATATTTGCAATTAGAAAACAAAATAAATTAAACTAAGTAAAGTAAACAAAAACTGAAAAGGATTATAAATCAATTATACACTTGATCCCCGACAACAACGCTAAAAACTTGATCGGTTATTGTAGGCCTACCAAATTTAAATCTTACTCTTCAATAATTTTTTAACGAGTATAGAGCGAGTAAGAGTCGATCCCACAAGGATCAATGGTAATTGATTTACTATCGACTCACTACCTAAGAATTTTAACTAACCTAAAACTAAGACTTCAATAAGCAAACTCTAGATATAAACAACAAACAGTTGGGGGGTTTGAATTGAGTAACTAAATTGTAGAAATTAAAACTAATTAAAATGTAAAGCAATCAAAATCAAAACAACAATCAACAATCGATTAAAGTAGGTTGATGTTTCATTCACCGTCACTAAATAATAGGTTATAATTTTATATTAATATTATGAATAATTTGCCATTGAAATTATTAACTGTAGGTAATAACAAGTTCTACTACCCTAATCTTTCCTTCGTTTCTCGTTAAATAGAACAAGCTCTCTATCTAATTCTCTACCCACCAAACAATCTAAAACAAGCTCTCTAGATTTAATCCAATGGATGCATTAAAACAAGAAAGATAGATTGATCTAAGTAGCAACTATACAAGCTGGGGTTATTTAACTTAGGTTATGTTTTCCATTGCAATTAACAAAAATATCTCATAATCATTAATCATAATTTACTACATATGATTAGAAATTCAAGATAATTACGGATCTAAAATCTCTAATCTAGTTGTAGGGAGTTCTCAAACCCAATTTGGTTACACATCCAAACAAAGCAAGAAAATACCCATAAGATATTAAGCATAGAAAAATATAAACAACTTCAATTGGAAAGTTGGTTAATAATATCAAACACTTAATTACAAAAACTCATGTCTAGGGTTTTGAAATCAACCTCAACCAATAAGGAAGTTTATCCTAACATGATAAGAAATAACAAGAGAATAAAAATTAGCAATATTGAGAATCAAAGAAACTTATTGGTTGAAGAAGATAGTTGAGGTTGATGGTAATTATAGATGTCTCCTTCTCCAAACCTCTTCCATTTTTCTTCCTTAAAGCTCCAAAACCCTAAGAGTGCTTTTAAAAGATGTATGTGATTTCTAAGAGAGTGAGTGAATCTAAAAATTGATGTTTGTGTTGATAGGATAGTGTCTTTTTATAAATTGTGAGATGGTGATATGATTTGGTGTAAAGTGTGTAAGGTGTGTTGTGCATTTGGTGTAAAGTGTGTAAAGTGTATTGTGTATTTTGTGTAAAGTGAGTAATATGTATTGTAAAGTATGTAATGTGTGTGGTGTGATATATGTATCTAGTATATACATATCACAAACATATGCCAAAAGGTGTAAAGGGTCATCACTTTAAGCAAATGAATCAATTTTCCTACACGGACAACGCCTAGGCGCCAAAATATGGTACCTATATACCGAAGAGGACAATAAGCACGGCGTCGTTGCTACTATTTTCTTCTTCTCCAAAATGGACACTACAGACACCCTCAATTTCAAACACTCCCAGTCGCTTAAGCACCTCTCTTATGTGCATCCCTACACAGTTCTCTTCCTGTAGGCAACCTAACCTTGCCTCCTTACCTCCTTTTATGCTTAAGTGTTCCTCTCAAAATATTTACATTCTTGTATATATGAATTCAAGATTTATTTTGTTTGGTTTTTCAAACAAAAAGAGTTTAGCATGAATGATGGGTTGTGTTGTTCTAAACCTATCGCTGAAGGAATTCTTTACTTATGTCCAATGAGAACTTGAAACTTGAAAGCATTTAAAAGTTTAATAAAGAAGTTATTTAATGTTTAGGAAAAAGATGCTTAAATTTGTACTTTGATGTTCATTTTTCCATACTTAATATTGCACTCAATTTTTTTGTTCAATTATCTATTTAAATAACTATTTGAAGCTCACCTTATTGTCAATTACTAGATTAGTTAACTTAATACACCAAGTTTACAGCCATAATAGAGTTTACTGATTTGTAAAGCTTTACTCCAGTTTTTCTAGTCTTGATAAGATAAACAACCACTTGATTAAAGCTCGTTGAAAATTAGTTCATTAAAAAATTAACACGTTTAACTGATATTTGGGATTGTTACAAAATTTAAACCAAAATAAAGCAATTGCAGTTCTATTTGACTCAATTAAGTTGCACCCTATAATATAGACTTTGTTTAAGAGTAATTAAGATTAATTTTTTTTTACCTATCATTTTATCTTTTTTTTGGTATAGATGGATTCGTCAAGATCAAGTGGTCAACAATGTAGCTCAATGGCTAATTCAGTTCAGTTATCAATAAAGGCAAAAACTGATCTAGCATGGGTTTACTTTTAGGAGGATAAGACTATGAATAGAAAGAAAAATAGGACATGCTTGCACTGCAATAATGTTTGGAGAGATAGGGAAATCAATAGAATGAAGAAGCACTTAGTTGATCGAAAATAAGATATTGCTCGATGCAAAAAAGTTCTTTACTACTTGCGGTAACAAATGGAACAATCTTTGAAGAAATGTGATGAAAAAAGCCAAGTTCCAAGACCATTTGAAGATTATAATCTTTGTGGTCCTCATGTGACATAACTTGAGGAAGAAATGCATACACCACATACTCAAACAAAGGGCAACGACAAACTATTTGCAGGTGCAGCTTCTCAAAAGGGAAAGAGAAAATGATATGAGAGTCTAGTTATTTTGCACCTAAAACCACTCCTGATGCACAACCTTCTATCAAAAGTGCCCTTGTAAGTAAATAAGCTTTATATAAGGTTCATATGGTTGTTGCTAGATTTTTCTATAATAATTGCATCCCTATAAATGTTGTGAATTCTATTTATTTTCAACAAATGGTGGATGCAATTGCTACTGTTGGTCTTGGTTTTAAAGCACCAAAATAGCATCAACTATGAACTAATTTGTTGGAAAGCATGAAAAAAAAAGTTCAAATAGTAGTTGATGGTTATCGGAGAATTTGGGAAGAAAAGGGTTGTACTATTATGGCTAATGGTTGGCAAGATCAACAGATAGGCAACTTAAAAACTTTTTAGTGTATTGCAAGAGAGGAACAACATTTGTGAGATCAGTTGATGCTTCTAATATTGTGAAAAATACAAGCACCATTTGTAATTTATTTGTTGAGTTAGTTCAATAGGTTAGACCAAGTAATGTCATTCATCTAGTAAGTGATAATGGAGCCAACAACAAAGCTATATGTGTCTTGCTTCAATAAAAGTATCATTCTATCACTTAATCAATTTGTGGTGCTCATTGTTTGAATTTGATTATTGGTGACATTGGTAAAATAAATCTTGTTAGTAACCTTACAAAAAGAGCTTTTTGGTGATAAAGTTCGTTTACAATCATGCTTTTTTTCTAGCTTTATTGAGAAAGAGAGAAGGATGGACATAAATTGTACGTCCAGGGCCAACTCGTTTTACTATCACATTCATTTTGAAGAGTATTCTTGAACATCAATATAATTTGAAGCCTTTTCTACTAGTAAGGCATTCAAGGATTCTCGATACTTTAAAGATTAAAAAATAAGTTTTATGGTTGCAGTTGTTCTTAACACTAAATCTTGGAGTGATTGTGCAGTGGTAGTTGGTGTTGTTGCTCCACTTTTACATTTATTGCATATAACAAATACCGATTGAAGACCTTCCATTGGTTATGTCTATGATGGAATGTATAGGGCAAAGAAAGCAATAAAAAATATCTTTAAGAATAAAAAGGAGATTGTATAAGCTCTTGACAAGTATTATTAAAATAAGGTGGGGCAAACAACTCTGACGAGACATTAATGCAACAACTTATCTTTTGAACATGCTTTTGCATGTTACAAGGAAAAGATGTGCACAAAAAAGGAGATAATGAATGATTTTGTTGAGATGGTCACTACCTTAATTAGTGACAAAATTGTTCAGCATAAGTGCATTAATGAAGTGAGCATATATCAAGATAGATTAGGAAGCTTTAATCGATAACTTGCTTTCGACTCATCAATGAGTATGCAATTCGGCATGTATTTATTTATTTTAAAATTTTAAGTTATTGCTTTGATAATTGCTCATATTTTTTACTTATTATTATTATTATTATTATTATTTGTATTCACTTATAGATGAATGGTAGAGAATGGATGTAGTGCTCCAAATATACAACATTTGTCCATAAATATTTTTAGTCAAATTTATTCTTTTTCTGGATCTGAAAGGAATTGGAGCATGTATGAAAGAATACTACAAAGAAGAGGAAAAGATTGGAACACCAAAGATTGCATGATCTTGTGTTTGTCTATTAGAATTTATGTTTAAAAGAAAGGTAATAGTTTTTTTAAAAATATAAATTTTATTCTTATAATTTATTTTCTTGGAACTTAAATATTCTATTTTTTTAATTTTTTAATTTATAGGATTTATAACCAAAAGAATTATTATGATCCTAATGATTATGAAAGTACTGACAAAATTGATTTTTGGGTTATGGAAGAAGAAAAACATTCTTCACCTATGCTGGATATTGATGAGTTGAATAATATGGTTTATACTGAGAGGGATGCCCAGAAATGTTCATGAAGGTGATTTTTTTCCTTACTTTTGTTAAAAAGTTTTACAAAATAAATATCATGTTATTTTTTTTATTTGTTAGTTGTTCACTACTTTTTATACTTTTTTTCCTCTAAAAACACTTATTTTCTTTTTTCTAGATTTAGATAAACTTGCAAGTGAAATACAAGAATTACATTATTTGGAAGAGTTTTTTGATAAAGTGATGATGAAGATATTGGTTAAAAAGAATGGTTTAAGAAATGCATGTTGTTGCGAACAAAAGAGATCTAATAGAATATATATGTTTATTTTAAAGTTTGAACTTTAAATTTTAGATTTGGAACTTTATTAGTATTATATATGTGCTTAAACTTGGTAAATTTTTTTTAAAGAAAGTTTAAACTTGGTATTTAGTTATTTGTATGTAGTTATTTGGATTTTAAACTTTGTTAGATGTATTTTTGGTTGGTATTTGGTTATATGTATGTGTTTTATATAATATAATAAAAAATATAGTTAATTTTTATTAGATCAGTTAGACCGACGGTTGAACCAGTTTGACCAGTTGAATCGTAATCATCAAGAAAATTAGTTTGATCACTGGTTCGATTAAGCTTCCTACTCTCCAAAGCGTCAGGATGACCATCTTGTATTAGGAGTCCTCCTAGTGCAACATTAGAAGCGTTTGTCTCCACCATAAATAGCTTTGACAGGTCTAGCAGAGGTAGCACAGGGTTTGTTATGATGGCCCTTTTTAAATTATCAAAGGCAACCTGGCATTGGAGTGACCAATTCCAAGTCTCATTCTTCTTTGTCAAGTTCATTAGGGGCTTGGCTATCTCAGAATAGTCCTTCACAAATCTTCAGTAGTAGTTCGCCAACCTGAGAAAGGACCACACCTCATGTACGTTACTCGGTGGTTAGTACTCGTGAATAGCTTGAACTTTATTTGGGTTCATGTGGATTCTCCCTCGCTCCAAAATGTGACCTAAGAACTGATCCTCTTCTGAGTAAATAAACATTTTTTGATATCTTCGTATATAGTTCATGCTCGCGAAGTCTTGTAATACCTTCAAAATGCTAAATGTTGTTAGAGAATTTGTCAGGCCTAAAGGCATAACCAAGAACTCAAAAGCTCCATACCTCGTGATGATTGTAGTTTTTACCTCATCTTGCAAATAGTCTGACCTCAATCGATCTTTATAAAATACTTCACCTAACTGAGTCGTTCGAAATAGTTGGGCATAAGTGGTATATGATATTTGTTCTTCATTGTGAGTTTATTCAAAGCTCAGTAGTCATAGCACATTTGTATGGAGCCATTGACCTTCTTTTGGAACAATACGGGGTACAATGACTTTGTGGGTTTGATGATCCCACACTCCAGGATCTCCTTCAACTATTTCTTAAGCTCCACGAGATTAGGCTATAACATGCAATATGGTGCTCGGGTAGGAGGTTTAGTAACTGGTACTAGCTCAATCTCATGATCAACTATTCTCTGTGGCAGTAGCTTTCGAGGTAGTTTATCTCTTATTACATCTTTGAACTCCCTTAAGAGTCTCTTCATGAAACCAGGGATCGACCCTGATGTCTCCTCAAATTTATTGAACTGAAGGGTCCATAGAAAAAATGGCTTGTTGGGCTTGCTAACTTTCTCGAACTACATAGCCAACAAATTTCTCTCTATGCTTTTTGATTTGCATCGAGGTGATGCATGGTCTATTCTCCATTATCATCAACGAGTCCACATGTGATAAAACTACGATCCTCGTATCTTATAAAAATTCAAGCCAAAAGATGAGCTTGAAGTCGTCCATCATGACCATGGAAAGATTAGTCTTTCCTTCAAAATGCCCAACCTTAATTTACACAAATTTGTTTAGCAATTGGTTGAGTGGCTAAGTTGATTGCTTTTACCCACCTAACTCATTTCTCTGGGAAAAGCTCGAGTCTCTCCACTTTGGCGCTTGCAAGGTAGTTGTGGGTAGCACCACTGTGAATCATAGCATGAACTGGCCAGCCATTGATCTTCACATCTACGTATATTAGCCCTTTCTTTCTGTGCATCTGGGGCTACAGTTCCTCCTCAAGCAGGCTTTATAGTGAGAGTTGATACTATTTTACCCGTCTTTGGTGGCACTTCCATTTGTATTGCCACTTGATGGGCAATGAAATGCACCTGTGTGCAATAGCACCAAGGTTGTCATCTTCTTCCTCGGACTAGACCTCATCATTATTAGGCACTTGTGGTTCATCCTACTTAGATATCGACATCAATTTTGTGAGGCATGTCAAAGTATTTAAAAGTTGTTTCTTGGGGCTTTCTTTGATCCGATGGGGTTCGTAGCACAAGAAGCACCTGCCGCCTCTTTAGAATATACTGCTTCTATGGCTTTCCTCTGTTAGGACTCCCTAAAGAACTCTCTTGGGTGGGATTACCACTTTCCCCACCTCTACTCAAGTTAGGCTTAAAGAATTTCATCTCTCCCCCTTTAGGCTGGTTTATGTTTGTTGTCATCGGTCTATCTTTCCGAGGTTCGAGATTATAATCTATCAAGCGCTCCACAGCTCCCATGGTAGAACTCAAATCTGTAACTCGTTGGCACTACAACTCCACATGCGTAAATGACTTCAAGCCCTCTAAGAAAGAGAAAAGTTTATCCTTCTCGAATATGTACTGGTTATCTAGCATGTGCATCCCAAATGAAACTAGTATATCTCAGTTCTCACAAGGCCGTTCTGGCATTATGTTCTATATTCTCTAGGAAAAAATGCTACCTGATGGCTTCCTGAAGGTCCCTAATGTCCAACCACACTCAGTGCGCCTGGATATCAACATATTTAGTGTGCCACCATAATTTGGCAGCACCGTAGATACCTTTTTGCATGATGTTTGTTGCAAGAAAATACTACTCTTTATCAAATTTAAGATTCTTGAATTCCTTCGTATCTCACGCGCCTTTGTAGGCTCTCAACTTTGGGATCCAAATCCAAGCCACAGGTTTGGGAGAAACAATAGGCATATTGCTCACCACTCTTTGAAGCAAGCTAATTTGAATTGACATTGCTTCCATTTCATGCAGCAAATCAGCAGAGCTATTTGCCCTTAATGCCTCTACGAAGGTCTGGCATACATCTCTACTTTCATCCAGTGGAAGTGGAGTTCCAAGATCTTCGCCTCTATGCTCTTGACCTTCTCATCCAAGCTCCATAATAAGTTGTTGTCTATGGACCTCATCTTCTAAAACTTCCAATCACTGACATCATTTCTTTCCAGGACTTTAGGTGCTCTTACCCTTATGGCCTGCATTATTTACTGAATTACCAAGGTCTATTGCCTCTCCTTGGTCCGTAGATCAGAATCTAAGGCTCTAATACCAACCACCTCTCACAGGGCGTCTTTATTTTGTATAGAAAAAGAGGCACCATGCAGCTGGTAGTCGGCCACTCATGACTACTTCTACTGAAACTTAATACAAAATATAACAAGCTTACTATTACATCACAATCACACCCAAGGATACTTTCAAGGCATAGTAAAATGAGAATGAAAACTCATTTTCAGTAATAATTGAAAGTATATTATTGTATAGAATGTGTACAATACGTGGAGCAGGGAGTGAATTCCAGCATGACTAGCAACTATCTTCAATAACTTATTACCCCCTTTTCATAAGCTTAGAAATAAAAAAATGTGACAACAATACACAATATAAGCGGCGCCATACTGCTCATTACTATTTACAACAAAAATAAAATAAATGACCTATACTTATTGACTATAAGTAATGTGTAGAAGCTTTCCAATCCACAAGAGACAGTTGGTGTGGACATTCTCGGGTTGGCCTGGTAACCATTTGCATCAAAATGGCCTAGTGGGGAGGTGGCCATTATCACCTAGGCAGAGACAACACCTCTTCCGAACACAAAATAAAGCCCCGACCTCAGACTAAACTTAGTCTTAGAAATGACAACATATCTATAAAGCCCCGACCATATCTAGGCCAAACATTTTTGAAAAATTAACATGATAAGCCTAATGAGAAAATGCTAGAAAGAACAATACTCTTGAACAACTAAGTCTTAAGTAGAAGCCTTAAAAGCTCTCTAGGCAGCAACGCCCTTAGGGGCTCTTTTTCCCTAAAAACATTTAAAAGGTCATTAGCCACCCTTATGGCATTTATCTTACACCTAGGTACAACTGCGTTAGCTTTCTCAGCCTTTGGCATGGAAGGACCTAGCAACATAAGATTCTTCGCACTAAATTAACCCGTCTCTCTTAGAGTGCATAGGCAACACAAATAATCCAGTGACAAACGGTAACTGCTCTATCCTCTATAATATCCTCAAAGTCAAAAGATGACTCAAGCTCTGATATAATCTCTTCATTAGTGTGAGCCAGAAAAACCTCGCCCTCTTTTAAATCTAAGAACCTCATTCTTGGAGAAATCTCTTCCTCGTAGTGCTCCTTCAAGTTCATAAACTCTTGGGTGACTTTGCTCGCTTCTCCCTACAAGTGAATGACCTCAACCTCGCACTTCATTGCCTTAAGAAAGACAATCAACTCCTCACAACAAAACTACTCCCTGACTAACCATAGGGGGAGAGATAGCCATAAGGCAATATACAAAAATCAACTGAGATATTACACTTGCAAGCACGAAGGAAGAATAAAGACCATCACACGAGTTAACTCTCTCACGACTATCTCACCTAGACCTTCATCAATCATAAGGCTAAGACCATAAATGTCATATTTAATGATTGCATTACTAATAGGGCTTCATCTAAAAGAGGCCACAAAGGTGAATCAATAAGATTAAACCCCTTCTCAGCAATTAATCCCTAACGACACGGTCAAGAACATCACCCGTTCCTTATACTCATTCCTGTGGAGAGTTGGGAAAATGGAACTTGAGTACAAAGTTCATTAAACAAAAATATGTGCCTGTGAGAAGCCAAAGATGTTCATGGCAATCATCAAAGGCGTCAACCTATAAGAAACTTCCATAAGCATCTCATGGTAACATAAAAACCTGTAAAATGATGTCTAACACAGTCCATGGCAACTCAAACAAGCCCTTAACAAAAAAAGAAATATAACATCTGATGAAAGTTTGCCAAGTAAAACATAAGTGTGAAATAACAATCTAAAACAACACAATAGCATACAAGGGAAGATACTCCCGTGAAGCTTAATAGTTGTATACTATAGAGTAAAACTAAATAAAGAAAAATTTATCTAACACTAGGCTAGACAAATTCCACGAGCGCTGTTGTATCTTGTTTCCACTACCGTGGTACTCCCACTATTGAGTAAGTGCCTCGATAGCTGACTTGAGTATACAGCTGAGATAATGCACCAACTGCCACGACCTTTCATAGTCGAGGCATTACCTTGGGTACTTTTCCTTTCTCGCGGTCGAGGGCCAAGGTAATGCCTCGGCCGCCACGTCGCCCTCGCGGCTAAGATAATGCCTTGACCACTACTTCTCTCTCTTACGATCGATATAATACCTCGGTCGCCACCCTCTTTACCTCTCACAGCTGAGGCAATAACTCGGTCCAACTCTCTCTTGTGCAGTCGAGGTTTCTCACACGGTTGAGGTAACACTTCGATTGTCTTGATACTCTTGCTGCTAAGGTAATACTTCAGCCACCTCAACCCTCTCATAGCCAAGGCAATGCCTTGACTTCCATAAACTTTTCATACCTAATATACTACCTCAATTGTCCATGGTGGTATGGCCGAGCCATCAATCATCAGACACTTTGATCCCTCTTAAGGTGAATCTCGACCTCCCGGACTCTTGAAAATTTCCATCTAACTCCCATCTAGACTGTACTTCATAGCTTGCTTAAGAGTTGGGGGGGCTTATGCTACGCAAATTTAATTAAGCCTAAGAACCTTACATTCTAGCTCAACTAGGCAAACAAGCCACAAGATCTAAAGTACACAAAGGGCCGATCTAGGCCCATGTCCCACTATAAATACCTATAAATTGTAACACCCCCATTCCTACACAACCATATATATTGTATAATTTGACATGATAGAACCTGTGTGCATGCATGGAATATTTTTTTTTGTAACACTTTAAGAAAAGATATATCACTTCTTACATACACAACCCTGTTTAAAATAGAAGGATCAGTATTTATATAAAAACAAAACACCCATAACGACCACAATATTTACATACTTATTTACAATAAAGTTTTAAAAGAGAAATATAGTATCAATCTAAAAACATAATACACCAGACTCAAAATATAACAAGCCAACAAAATAGCCCAACAGGTCGTCATCCATGTACACACTCCCTCAAACACCTGCAGGAGCTCCAACAGCCGACCAACCAGCCAAAGATGCTTCAAGTATCGTCGTACTCACCTACAATGCATAAACTATATGAGCTAACGCTCAGCAAGTAAAGATTATGCATGTCAAAGAATAATCCACAATATCAAGTCATGCAACTCAAAATGCTATGCTCACAATGCAATTTTATGCATCAAAATATTTCTCTCAAAGTCATTTCTTTCTTGGGCCCCTGACCAACGCTACTATCCCATGCACCGGAGAAAGAGCTCTGTACACCGCCATAATCCAATGGCCAATAATCATATAAGCATGCAAATCCATGCATACTCATACGCATGCAAATCCATGCACGCGAACCTGCAAATCCATGCATAAAACCATGAAAATCCATGCATGCTTCGATGCACTAGTAGTGGTCAGCAAAATATTTTCCTTTCTCTGAATCATGCCGTGCAATGCAAGATTTATCTCAATGCTCGTATATGATGCATGCACGTGCTAATGACAATGACCATATATGTATGCTCAATGGAGAGCCCTCTACTATGCACATATGATTTATGATATCACATATAATTCACACATCTACTATGTCTATGCATTGTGGTTGCAAATGAATCTTTACTTACCTTTCACTTGGTTGGTGGCTTAGTCTAAATTTGTTTAGTATTCTTCTCCAACATTAAATGTAAAATAGCCTGTAATATTACCCAACATCAAGCACCATTCCCAATTTGGCAAGTTGAAAGCACAAAATCTCATACTAGACCTTAAACACCAAGCTATAAGCTAACAATCAAGCTTTCACAAACTAGAACCCAATATAGCCCCTCAAATACCTCAATTTCTCATCTTAAATGCATGAAAACATCATGTAATTGAAGTATTATAACTCTAATAGCATGTACCTAATTGTTAACACTCAATAGCAACATATCAAGGTTGAAACATGCTAAGTGATCAAATGTGGCAGATTCACATTTTCATATTTTCTTGCTGTCAAGTTTAGTTGAATGATAATTTTAACATCCCTAAGCATATCCAATCACTGCAAATTTTTACCACACTTATATAACATGTATATAAATGTAACCATATCATAGAATTGCTAAAAATCATGGATATAGCTTCCCAAGTTCAGCTCTCTTCATGACATACTGAAACAGATTGTTTCCTACCGTGACAGTTTTGCACACTTCATGACATTAATGGTTTTGGCACCCTTAAGTATATTCAATCACTCCAACATTTTCACCATACTTAGATAACATATATAAGGAGACAACCAGGTCATATTATTACCAAAAATAATGGATTTAGCTCCCTTAATTCAGTTTCCTTCACAGCACACCAAAACAGATTTTGCTATTTTGGCAGTTTGAGTGTTTCTCCAATATCATTCTCTATTTCAATTTCCAACTAATAAAACTTCATTCCAATACTCTTAACTCATATATGGTCATGTAAATGGTAATAATTATAGGTTTTATTCAACATACCATACACTTTTGAAGCCTAAAACACAAAAAAACAGTAAGATGACAGTTTCTGCCACAAGTATTTCCTATTAAGTGTTTGTGATCAAAAACCCTTTCTTTGTGCACCAAAGTCTAACTAAAAACTTCCTAACACTTTTATAAGAGATATTGAAAGCTTAATAAACTATAAAACCATTCATAATAATCTGAGAACCAAAGGCAAAACCGTAGATAAGTGTTACCTATGCAGATTTTGAGGCTAACTTGATGGTAATCACTTCTTCTTTGCTTTTCTTGCTTTTATTTCAACTTGGAATCAATTTGGATCACTTGGAGACCTTAAGGTGTGTGTTTGGAAGATGAAAATGGCTGAAATGAGGGTCTGGTCGTTGCTTAAGGGTGAAGGGTTTGAGGTGTTAGCTTGAGATGTTAGCTTAAGCTTAATAAGAAAGCATGAGGTGGCAAGTGAATAGCAAATCTGATTTTCTCCCTTATCTTGCAGCCCTAATCTTGTGTGTCTCACCTATTTTTATTTGGTTGCAACCTATCTTAATCACCATTCATTCCCATAGGTAATTCCTATATCCGTTCATTCGATCTCCAAACCGATTCGCATCCGATTTTTAAAGAATTATCTAGTTTGCATTTCTAAAATCATATGCACATACGGGCCTTGTAATATGACACTTAAATCATATTATATCATGCCCAATATCCCAAGTATGCTAATTTACAAATATATACTTTTGAAATAACTTGATCAAATCAAATTAAACCGTATAAGGTTACTAGTAACACTTTTAGCACTTCCAAAATTATAACCTATATATCCCATCTATATCTAATATTGATCCACCTCATTTTCTTCTTATTTCAATATAAAATCAACTACTTAGATTAAGAAATTCAATAACTAATATCGTGCAAGAGCTTCAGAATTAAGTTTAATATTCAAAAATGTCGTATAAAATGAAATAAATTATGCAATGTTAATAGAAATGAAAATAGCATATAAAATTAACATGTAATGCATGAATCATATTTGGCCATGTGAGTAGTAAGAGGCTCGGGTATCACATAAATACTCCCTCCATGTCATTTTATAAAGGACATCGTTCATACACATATGCTTTTAAGTTCAACTTTTGTTCTCTAAAAAATATTTATTGATTTAAGCATTAAAGGATTTTCTCCCAAAACAACCCTAGAACCCCTAATCGTCTGTTTGTATCATAGGCAGGGACCCAACATTCCAATAGCTTTCTAGAGAGGAGTCAACTTGCAAGGAGCCGACACCTATCTTTCCACATATATCCATGTTGATACCATATCAGAAGTGAATGTTAATATTTTAGTAATCCAGATCACTCTTTGTGAATAAGGAAGTAAAATGTCAATCAAATCGTGCCTCTTCATCAAATAATCATGGGCAAGGGTAAAACATGGAATTCTATAATAGAGACATTGTATGAGGTTCCCAAATTCTCTCAATTCAAATTCTTTATATTTAAGAAAATTGACGATATTCAAAGCGAATATCAAGGCATCTGTAATGGAGTTCATTAAATCATAAAGTTTAATTTGTGATCACGACTCTAAATTCTTGAATTAATTTTATTGAAGGACAAATCAATTTTGGAGGAGATCAAAGTGGCAAATTCCATTTAAATTATCAAAATCTGAATATCATGTTCTTAAAGCGAAGAATTAGATGATCAAAATAGAGATTGTATTCGTAATTGACCATCAAACTTAACAAAATTTAATTTATACTATTTTTTTTGTAGTGTTTTTTTTGCAGACATGAAATTTGTATTACACCTATAACTAAAGATATGTTAGGCTAGTTGGTGCAGCTCTAGCCAAACCCTTTCTTGCTTAATTCAGTTGATAATTTAGTTGAAGATTAATGAGGTGGATAAGAAAAGTAATTAGGAAAAACCAAAGTATTAGTTACCTTGAATTGGTGGTATTGAACTATTTATATAAGGCTAATCACATGAGGTGCATGTTTATATTTTAGAAGATCGCATGTTATATCCACTCTTGAATCCACAGTGGGGAATCCGATTTGATCAAAAAAATTGAGATAAAGGTGATGGTTGCATTGGTGGTGGTGCAGTAATTATGCAGTGGCACTGTGGCAGCATGATGGGGCAGCTACTATTGTTGTTGCCATTATGTTGTGGCATGTGATTTGCTTACGGTGCTATTATGGTGCGGTTGTGGGTGTTGAGAAATAGTTTCTTGATGGTGGTGGTCTTTGGTAATTGTGCTACCGCCACTATGGCGTTTTTTGTATGTTTTTGCTAGTTTGGTATAGTTGTTACTATTTTAGAAGAACTTTCTTTAGATATGTGTAGGTTATTATGCGAAATGATTATGTGGTGGCATTTTTTGGCTACAGTTTTAGTGGCGGAGGTGGTGGTGGACTCGCACAACAGAGAAGAGAAGATATTGGTGATGAAGGAAAAAAAAGATTAGAGGAGAGAGAGAAGGAAAAATATGATAAAAAAATGATCTAACTTGCATGTCAGATTAGTAAAATTGGACAATACTCCTTTCAAAATCCCAAATTCTATGGTTGGATGTGTTTCATGTGTTTTAGAAAAGTATTTTGGGCGAATAAATAAAAAATAAATATATTAAAAAATATGATATATATATTTAAATATATTTTGGAAGAATAAATAAAAATATGATCATTTTGAGGAAAGACAACAAACATGACATTATCTCCCAAATTTCATGGCATGCAAAAGTGCAAAAAATATTAGCATGAATATCGAGAGGAGAAAAGTCCAAATATAAAAAAAATTTAAAATATAAATGAAATCATTTAAAATACAACATGCACATTTAATTCAGCCATGTAGGGTGTTGGTAAATCAATCGAATGGAATAAAATTTAAAAGTTTGGTATGTATCAATATTAAATCAAAAAAATTAATTTTTATTTTTCCAAAAAATTAATATTTAATTCGATTTTAATTTTTAATTTCGATTTATCAAACTATACTCAATAACGAATTATAATATTTTCCTATTTGTATATATTAATTAGCTTTATATTATTTTTTTATTTTTTACTCACCAAAACTAAAAAGATTATTTTATTATTAATTATTAAAATATTCATTAACCAAATCACCGAATCGAAAAATAAAAAACAAATTCGATAATTACGAAATTGAAGTGATTATTTCGATATTATGTATTTAAACTGATGGTTTTTAACCAAGTTCTCAGGGGAAAAAAAAGAAAAACAAATAATATTGTTTTGCTTGTTTCCAGGTCTTCGCTATTGCTATGGCTCGAGTGGTTTTCCAGACTGAACAGCGGTACGATCAGAAATTCCCAGCTGGGCCTTATTGACAAGTATAAGTTTGTTGGAGGATAAAGTTGTCCATGAATATGTTCGGCTCTGGCTTAATACAAAATTTGCTGTGGCAATATCACCATCAACCTAAAAACGCCCAAAGACTCCCGCGAAAAACCAAAAGCTTCAAAACTCAATCCCCCGCCAAATCCAACAGATCTATATACTTCTTCACCTCCATTTCCAGAAGAGGAGAGAAGACTGAAACCCTACCAAGGAAGAAAAAATGAAGATCCGGACGATGAAGCTCCAAGAAGCCCACAAGAGCGGTGACGATGGTGAGAGCTCCTTGTGCTCCATTTTGTGGGCTTCCAGTGGGGACCACATTGTTACGGCCTCGTCTACCGACAATTCTATATGCATTCACGATGCCGTTTCGTCGTCGAATGCGCCTAAGTTTCTTCGCAACCACCGCGAGGTGTTACGGCTTTGGCCCTCAGTCCTAATTCCACCTGCCTCGCTTCTGGATCCCTTGACCATTCTGTCAAGCTCTATAAATTCCCTGGTAATTTCTTTTCGTCTTTTTGTTTCAGATACCCGCTGTGAAATTGAGTGTCTGGAGCTATGTTTTAAGTTCTTCTACTAATTTTTAGGCATGGAAATGTTTTGGTGTGAATTTGGGGTTCTTTGAAATTCGAAATAAGGGAAACATAAATTGGGATTTTGAGATTTTAAAAGATTTATGTTGAAAGTCTGTTATTTCATTTTTGTTTTTAAACATCAATTTGGCTATGTTATCAAAATGGAAAAGTTACATAGTTGTGAGTATGTTTTGGAGTTCTTTTACTGGGACTGAATGTTACAAAATCAGGAAACCAAGTATCATTAATGTGAGAGTTGACACAACAGGAATTAGTATAAGATTTTGATAAATTACAAGTGTTGAACTAAATTAGAAACTCAAAAGTCAAAAACTTGACAAATGGCCCCTTTTGATGCACTTTTATTGTTCATCAAGATGCACACAACGAACTTATCTTCGTTGGCACAGGTAATATGGATGTATTTGCGGTTAATCCAGTGACGCCAATAAACGTAAATTGCTTGTTGGATGCCCCCTTATCTGTGTGAAATTGCTAAATCTTCAGAGTTGTGGCTGATCATCCTTCCCCTCCACCCACCCACTAACCCCCGCTGCTCATTGAGACTGAGTAGTGCCCATTGAATTGTATCTACCACTTCTTTGGCAAAGTAAGCACATAGCTAACATGTTTCTTTGTTCTATTGAAGTCCCAAATTGCTAGTCAATTTCAATTTTGCTGAATTTGCCTATCTTTGGTGTTGATGTGAGTTTGTTGGCTCACTAATTGCTTTTTCAGCGAATATATAAATCAAAACATTCTGTGTTTCAGTCATTCCTTGTGTATTTAGATAAACTATCTTACTTTTAAGCCTTGCATACTCAGAATATAACAGTGTTGATAGGCAATGTAATCATCTTCTGTAGGTGGAGATTTTGATACTAATATCACTAGATTCACATTGCCAATTCGTGCTGTTGCTTTCAATAAGTCGGGAACCATTTTGGCTGCCGCTGGTGATGATGAGGGCATCAAACTTGTCAATACAATTGATGGAACCATTGCGAGAGTTCTTAAAGGGCATAAAGGATCTGTCACTAGCTTAGGTTTTGATCCTAAAAGTGAATACTTAGCTTCACTTGATTCGGTTGGGACAGTCATTTACTGGGAACTCCAGTCTGGAAGTACTCTTCATGTCCTCAAAGCTATAGCTCCTAACAATGGTTCTGATGTTTCAGTGATGAACATACTTGCATGGAGTCCAGATGGAGAAATGTTAGCAGTACCAGGTCTGAAAAATGATGTGGTAATGTATGACAGAGACACTGCTGAAAAGCTGTTTTCTCTTAGAGGGGATCATTTACAACCTATTTGCTTCTTATCTTGGTCACCTAATGGGAATTATATGGCTACTTCTGGTTTAGACAGGCAGATTCTTATATGGGATGTTGATAAGAAGCAGGACATTGACAGGCAGAAATTTAGTGAATGCATATCTTGTATGGCATGGAAGCCTCAAGGCAATGCACTGGCAGTTATTGATGTTACGGGGAAGTACGGTGTGTGGGAATCAGCTGTACCATTGACAATGAAATCTCCAACTGAAGATATTCCTGATTTATATTCAAAAAACAGCAATGGCTTCCTCTTGTTTGATGAGGAAGAAGAACCTAGTGCATCAGGTAATTTGAGTGATCTTAATGAAGATAGCCATGGTGAATTTGACCCACCTAGCAGAAAAAGATTACGTAAGCACTCTAATTATGATCATGACTGGGAAGAAGATTGTAATGATGAGCTGGAATCTATTCCGAAAGTTGAATCTCGTAAGAAGGCTTCTTACGGTCACAAGGATAACCTTAACGGAAAGAGTGGATCCAGAAATATGATGGTAACTGCAGGGCCAAAGATGCAAGAAGCTTTTCAACCTGGAGCTACTCCTGCACAGCCCGGAAAGAGGCACTTTCTGTGCTACAATATGCTCGGAAGTATAACCACAATGGAACATGATGGCTATTCACATATAGAGGTATCCTGTTACTCTTGCCTCTGATGATTACCCATTTGCAATTTTCTAGAAAACCATGTGACTTGTTTGCTATTGGCGGGAATGAAACTAGAAGAACCAAAGCGGAAAAACCATGTTTGAATTTGACTGCATCAAGCTATTCAGTTGTGATGACTCTTAACTATTTTCCTAATTGAACACCTCAAGTCTATCACAGTAAACACAATCTACATTATGAACACTGAGTCACCTTGATCCAATATTAGTTTGGCCATTGAACTTATTATCCCAAGAGAGATCAAGGATGAAGATATTGGTACACCTGACTTGCTTTACCACTAGAATAATCTTTGAACATGATCCCCTGACAAATTAATTTTCATGATTTAACTGCAGATAGATTTCCATGATACCAGCAGTGGTCCACGTGTTCCTGCAATGACTGACTATTTTGGTTTCACGATGGCTTCTCTAAATGAAAATGGGAGTGCATTTGCCAACCCATGCAAAGGCGAGAAGAATATGAGCACACTTATGTATCGTCCCTTCAGTAGCTGGGCAAATAACAGTGAGGTCAGCCCTCTCCATTTTTTGTTTGTATGGATTAATATCTTCTTGCAAGCACCATCATGAATGGACAGCATTTAAGTTTCCATTGGCCCTTATGCCAAGCATTTTATGTTTAGTTAACTATTGCTGGTATTGACTTCCTTATGCAAATTTAGTGGTCTATGCGATTTGAAGGGGAAGAAGTTAGAGCAATAGCACTTGGAAGTGCTTGGGTTGCTGCTGTTACCAGCCTTAATTTTCTTCGCATTTTCACTGAGGGTGGTTTGCAGGTTTGTAAAATTCTATCATTAAGTTCTGGACTCCAATATGGATTAGCTTATGTATTCATCGAAAAATGGTTAACATGACTTAATATAATCTTTTGGTAGGAGCTTTGATGTTAACCAATATGCATTTTTTAACAAGCCCTTGAGTGTGTCATCTTTTTCATTCTAAGTTTAGCTTAAAGAATCTAATTTGTCAATTTCATGGCAGAGGTACACTCTCTCTCTTGATGGGCCAGTGGTTACTGCAGCTGGCTACAAGGATGAACTGGCAGTTGTCACCCACATCTCCCCACCTATGCCCACAGATGAACAGGTACTGTTGAAATATTCTTTTGATAATCCTCTAGATGGAAATTTGTAAATGTCATGTATCAGTTTATGAATCACCTCAATCTAGCATAAACTGCTAATAAATTTAATTACTGAGAATCTGGAGTTGCTTACTTCCATAGAGTTAGGGACTATTTTTCCTAATTTATAATTGAGCATCATGTTATAAAGAGTGCCATTATGTTTGGAAGTGGGTAAATAGGTATTCGATTTTATTGAATAAAATATTTTCCCCCTTGCAGATGCTTGAATTTAGAGTCTTCAACATTCCTCATGGGACACAACCTCTCAGAGGACGACTTCCATTGACTCCTGGGTCATGTTTGACATGGTTTGGTTTCAGTGAGGAAGGCCAACTAAGTTCTTTTGATTCTAAGGTGCATGTCTTTGAGCTCAAGTCTAATTGTTTAGAAATATAGTTTTTATATATGTTCATCTGAGTATTGAAGAAATATATTTGTAGGGTGTCTTGAGGGTCTTTACAAGTCAATATGGGGTAGTTGGCTCCCACTCTTCAGGTACTATAGTTATTTTAAATTATAGTTTGTGTGCACTTTTATATAACTTGTCTTTTGACACATTTATCTGAAACTCCCAATTGTCAGTGCCAGCAAGCTAAAGAAGTCTCAGGAAAATTATTGGGTTGCTGGATTGAATGCAAGCAAGTTATTTTGCATTGTTTGCAAGTCTCCTGAATACTTCCCACAGGTATAGTCACTATTCATGGATTCTTATGTCTTACTATATCATTTTATCTACTACTGAGCGCTTTATCTTCAAATATGGCTTTTTCAGTCCGCTCCCAAGCCGGTCCTGACCTTGCTAGACCTGTCATTCCCTCTTGCTTCTTCTGACCTTGGTGCAGATAGCCTCGAGAATGAATTTATGATGAACAACATGTATCTCTCCCAGGCAAGTTTTTACAATTCAGTAGATTCAGCTATTTGCTGTCGATGGCATAATATTTGTCAGAGTAGTCAACAATTATTGTCAGTAATTTTTCTCATATAGTAAACATGCTATATCAGATTGAGAAATCATTTGATGACATATGCATGCTGTGAGGAGATGGATAGCGCTTTATTTACTGCTTAGTTTCCCTTCTATATTATGCTTATTGTATTCTTGCTGAATTACCAATGTCAATATATTCAGATTCAGAGAAGTTTAGAAGAAAGGGCAGCTTCTGGTCATGATACCACCTCACTTGATGATGAGGCTTTCAATCTTGAAACTTCACTAGATAGATGCATCTTGAGGCTTATTGCATCCTGCTGCAACAGTAAGTATTTTTTGTGACTAGCAGACGCAGTATAATCTTGTCATTTTCCCTTTTCCCTTGCATTTCTATTGTTGTTAGTAAAACATATGACTAGTACAACCTGGCTTTTGTGTTTTTTCCAGGTGACAAACTTGTGAGAGCCACTGAACTAGTAAAACTTCTTTCACTAGAAAAATCAGTTAGAGGAGCCATAAAACTCGTAACTGCATTAAAGCTACCAAATTTGGC
Organism: Paulownia fortunei; assembly: GCA_019321725.1. Classification (NCBI taxonomy): domain Eukaryota; kingdom Viridiplantae; phylum Streptophyta; class Magnoliopsida; order Lamiales; family Paulowniaceae; genus Paulownia; species Paulownia fortunei. The sequence goes on from CM033118.1 coordinate 13,276,221, forward strand.
TGAGCGCTTCAATAACATACTGGAGGTGAGATTTGAATACCCTGCTAAGGTCCTCCAAGTGGCAATAACTTGATTGGCATGAGCTTTTCTCCTAATTTTTCATTTTGTGATTCTCTCACTTGCATCATTATAGGAAAAATTGCTCAGTGAAACAGTGGGGAACACGGTACTCCCTGACAGCAAGTCCAAGTGTTATGGTTCCATCAAACACGATGTTGCATCTATTAAGTTCTTTAATGCACCAGAAACCAGTAAAGCAGCAGCTGTAGTTGCATCTCCAATCCACACATTGCCATCCACTTCCTCCATCAGAAAACAAAATGCTGTGGAGCCAACCAAAGACGGGAATGGAAAAGGTGAACAAAATCAAACTATGGCATCAGAAAAAAGAATTGACTTGAAGACCACAGGGACGTTGAATGCCGATGATGAAGTACACAGTGTAGGAGAAACTAAAAGGGTCACAAAGGTAGATCAACTAAATTTTAGTCGCCCCTCTAACCCATTCGCAAAGTCATCAAGCAACCAAGAAAATTCCTCACTGTTTGATTCTCTCAAGAAGAGGAAGAAGGCTGACATCAAGGGTAAGCGATGAGGTTATGCTTTATTTCCAGCAGATTGAAGCAAAAAGTAGTGCTTTAAGTTCACCCCTTAGCTGTTTTTATCAGGGGAAAAATGATACTGACTATTGTGCTAGAATAGTATTTCTCGATAGTTAATTTTCTCGTTGATCACTATTAAAGACAAAACAAATTGCGACTGTCATAGATCATATGTTACACTATTATATGTATTGTTAGGAGCCCTGTATTTATATGAATGCTTCAATTTCAGGTAACATTCTTGCAATCTTGAGAAGTCTACGCCATGATTGGGTCACATTTTTTCACCTTGTGTCAATACTTTGTAACATTAATATTTGAATCTCAAAATTCATTTCTGACACCCCACCCCTCTCTTTTTTTGCCCTTTGACTGAGCTTGGTATTGGTTCTGTGAAGATGCACAGAACCTCACATTTCTGTATTTCACAAGAATGCAGTCCTCTCTTTGTTCTTTTCTCTAGTGGTTTTGGCAGGATAGACTAGCAAAGGTATATCACTAATAAGTAAATCTTGCAAAAGGATCAATTCTAGTAGTAGTAATGTGGGATTAACTCTTTCCTCTCCTTTCAAATTTCAATGGAACAGCATGATGATTAATATATATGTGTATATATGTATATACATATATATGTGTATATATTGTTTGTGCTGAAGTTTTAGTAACATGAGATGGATAATGATAACTATTTGCAGTTTAGTCATGCTACATTGTGAAAACACTTAAACACAGACAATTCTTTTATGTTATTACTGTAAATTTTTGAAGTTTAACCATAAAACAATTCTCTCTATAATAAACACCATTGTTAAAGTAGTAGTGTTATAGTTTCTTCTTTTTTTCTATTTACTTTTAAATAAAGTTTTTGAATCTGTACATTTTCATTACAAAATATACATGTTCATTCAAAATCATCTCATATATCAAGTGGGAAGCTTGAGTTCAACCCATTGGCTTGTTTTTCTTCTTATAAGCACAGATTCTAATAAAATCTCACATAAGCTCTTGTTACAACTCAACTATATTAGAAGGTAGCTAAGAGTTTAAGTTTAAAACCAATTAGTTAATATTTTATAAATTTTGTTTGACAATTTTGCTTGAATTTGAACCAATTTCTTGGGAGACTTCAATCAATTTCTTTGTGAATTCCTTTAACTGGTATGTCATTTATCGATTTGAAAAATTAACTTAATTAATGTACATCAAAATTGACTCAAACACCACCTAATTATAGTATAAAAAATAGAATTAAATATATTATTTCTGTGTAAAATCAATTATCATTAAGCAATTAACACTCAAATTTTCATATAATTAATGCTCTTATTATTTTCTTTTTTGAGATGCACAAAATAAGAATCTATTTTTTAAAAATAAAATTCCATTTCCTAAAAATATCATTTCACTTTAACCAATAATACAACACTATGGATTCTTAACCACTTTTGAGGCTAACTATATATACATAAACAAAATTTATATTTTTTCAACTTTCATTCAAAATTTCATATCAAATCAAAATTGAGCCATAAAAATGAGTAGCAAGCATAATTCTGCTTCGTTGTTAAAAAAAAAAAAAAATTGGGGGTTTTAGTTCATTTTCAAACTCAACTTCATGTGTTCAGTATTTTTAGGGTTAAAAGTATTTTTATTAAATTTTTATATTTTCTACATATACAGATGTGAAGTATTAATATATTTAAAAATAAATATGATATATATATATATAAAGACGTAAGATATTAATAAATTTTAAAATAAATTTTAAAAATATAAATATAATATTATATTTTTTATGAAAATAAATAAAATAAATGTATTTTTAAAATTGCAAATAGTAAGAATTAGATATATTCTCTCTAAAAATCAAAACAAAGAGCCATATATTTCTGTACTTAATGAAATAATTAAAAAAGAAATATAAACAAATAAATTATTCGGTACACACTATACAGTACGTGCTCTTTACGACCTTTTTCAAAAAGCCTTAGAAAATGTGTAAGAAAAGAATTAAAGATGGCCCACATCTCTAATCTTAATTTCCACGTGGCGTCACCTGGTTGCTTCATCAGAATATAAACTGCACCACCCCAACGGCTGAAACCCATCTTAAGACCATTTTCCATTTCTCATCACACATTTCTCCAAACGAATTCACACCAACCAAAATTCAGAGAGAGCGGTGGCACAAGGCAGAAGGTGATGGCCCTCAGAGCTTCATCCACCGCGCGTCCGCCGTCTCCGCCGCTCTCGCCGCCACCCAAGACCGTTCTTGTTCCCTCTAAAGTCAGCACATCATCAAGGCCTCATCAATTGACACCAGCCAACTCTTTGTCACTGCCTGCCACTGCTATTTTGCCTCTCTTTGCTCTCTTTGCAGCTCCCCACGAAGCCAGAGCTCAAATCATTCCCAAAGAACAGATTGTCTCTTCTCTCACTCAGGTTGGAAAAAGTGCCCACTAGCAATATCACATTTTAATTACTTGTTTGTTTGTCTTTATATCTACTGGTGTTTCACATTTTTCTTTTTTTCTTTTTGAACTGTCATTTATAGCATTTTCTTTTGTTATTTCTGTTCTTCTGACTGCTAAGTGACGGGTTTTGAAATTTATTGAGCACCCATTTCTTGCATTTACTTGTTTTTGCTAACTTTTGTCTGTAAATTGAAGAGCTTATTTGATAGTGTTTGAAGAATGCTGAAGAAAAATTGGAATTTGGTTGGTTTTTTAATAGGGCTGAGTCTCTTCCTTGTCTGTAGCACATTTGTGTTAGGAAAAAATTGAGAGTTGAGACCCTTTTCTTGAAATTTCTGCATAATCTTGCTGGATTTTTCAGGTGGAGTCTATTATCGATCAAATTCAAGAATTGGGATCGAATTTTTTCAGTACTGCTGGCCAAGTGATAGGAGCGGTGACGGATGCTGTGAAGCCGGGCGTAGAAGCGGCATTGCCTATCTTAAAGCAGGCTGGAGAGCAGGCTGTGAAGATTGCTTCTCCAGTGGTCTCAGAGGCTTCTAAGAAAGCCCAAGAAGCTATCCAGAGTTCCGGAATTGACACACAGCCCGTGATAACTGCAGCTAAGGTACACTAATAATTTTGAGTAACTGGGGTATGCTAACAACAAATGATATTTTCCATTTCCAATAACATTTTCTTGCTTTTGCTTGATATTCAATTGGGTAATTACACTTATCTCCTTATCTCCTCTCTCTTTCATATACACAAAATAGTCTCCTATTAATTTGTTCCATTAAAAATTTCACACGGTAGTTATGAATTTATGGTCAAAATTATGAGTTTATTAAATGACCATTCTGCTCCTAGGTGTCGTGGTAATATTCATATTTGCGAAGGGGTGTATTCATAGTATGTTTGTGGTTAAAGGGGTGTCTTATAATATATACCCTAAATGTCATTTTTGTTCAACTAATCAAAATCAATTAAATCGATTTGCCTGATTTTTATTTTTTTTATTTTTTAAAAAAAGTTTAAACTTAGTATTTTGTTATATGTATGTAGTTATTTGAATTTTATACTTTATTAGATATTTTTTTAGTTAATTATTTTTTTTTAATTTTAAAATGTAATACATAACAATTGGTCTATTACATTACTATTTTATATTTTGTAATAAAAAAATATAATCAATATTCAGTCAACCGGTCGAACCGAAAATTGAATCGGTGATCGATAGCAAGACCAGTTTGGTCACCGTTTCGATTATGAAAACATTGATGGAGAGTATTTAGGTCTTAGAATTGAGCTCTTTCAGTAGACTAAATCCCTTTTGTTCTTTGTACCAAATTTAAAGAACATGGAGTCAACTCTCTCCCCATCCCCCACCACCGCCATTCTCTCCTCTCTCTCCACCCATCTCACTCTCTCATTCACCACTGTCGCCTCCTCCTCATCCTCCTTTCTTGTTCCTCCTCTACGCTAACAACCCAATTCTCTCTCCCCTTCCCCCTCTCTCCTAATTATCGCCCCTTCTCTCTTTCCTATCGCGTCCTGCCTCCCTTCCTTATCCACCCTATTCTCTTTCTTTCTCTCTTCTATTGCCTCCATCATCTCTCTCCCTATTATAGTATCCCTCTCTCTCCCCTGCTCGCCATCTGCCCTCCTTTGTGTCTCTCCCTCACTCTCGATCCTTGTTGCTCTATTCCTCTATTGCCCATCCCATCCTCTCTTTCTTCCTACCCAATGTCCCCTCTCCCTCCCTAATCTTCCTCATTGTCACCCTCTAGAACAAAAGAAAAATAATGACCAGAAAAGGAAAAAGATTTGAAAGAAAGAAATTAAAAGGAAAAGAAAAGAAAGATACAGGGAAATTTTGATTTTTTTTATATAATATCCAATCTAATTATTTTTTAAAAGCACATCTCTTTTTTATATATCAATGCTACAACACTAGAAAAGGTACTTAAACAAGTCATTTTTCTTTGATACATGCAACAACAATTGTTAATCTACCATATATATTAGGAAAGGCCAAAAATCAACTACTAACAATTAATCTTTTGGCATCAATGACTAAACTTCTCCATCCAAAGGCTATATTTTTGGAACAGTGTTTTTACATTTTGCCCACTTTTATCTATCTAGTTTATACCCCTAAGTTTTGAAATCTTACCAAGGGTATTTTGGGAAGTAAAATATAAGGATATTTGGGTCAGGGGCAAAATAAGAAGTTCAGTAAAAATTTTGCTGACCTCATCATTTTTCGTCAAAAATCCTAACAGTGTGGGAAGTTTGTTGACCGTGGTGAACTCAGAGGAGATGTTTTTGTGGTGAACTCAGATGTTTTTGTAATTTAATGGAAGGGGGTGGGGAGGAGTTGGTAATTTGGTTACTTCAAAGGGAAGACAAGTGTTATTAATCCTATTCATTTTAGTAGAGTAATATGGAAAATACTTCAGTTTGTTACATTTTTTTAGAGTACTGCTTTCCTCCAAGAACTTGGAATTCTCAGTCACCACATTTATGATTCATGGAAGACGAATCAAATAGAGGAACAAGTAAGGTAGAGAACTGAAACGCAATATTTGCATTCAGGGATGCTTTTGAGTAGTTTCTGTTATATTGCTCAGGACTAGAATTTTGGTGAGCTATTTTGCAATTTTTTATGTAGATTATACATCTATTTTAATTTTGGATCCCCTAAAAGATTTATAGGGTAGATGAACTGTTCTGTCGATGTGCTAAATTATCATGCAGCACATGTATATCATTTTATGGTTTTGTTAAATTTATTAGATGTGCTAAATTATCATGCAGCTCATGTATATCATTTTATGGTTTTGTTAAATTTATTACATAAGTCAATCATAGGCTGATTGGTAATTTGACCAGTTGTTTCTTTATTTCAATTTGGATAACTGACTCATGAATTTTGCTTTCCTGATGCCTAAAATGATGGGAAATTTGTAAAATGGGCGAGCACATATAATATTGCTATTCATATTGCTTGACTGTACGGTCAGTTAATTTCTAATGCCTCAGTGCTCCTTCAGATGTTAGCAATGCATGCTACAGTATTTTGTATCAACTTATAATGATCATTTTAATTGCAGACGGTTGCTGATGCAGCTCAGCAAACAACAAAGGTGATTGATGAGGCCAAACCCATAGCCACTTCCACTGTTGAAACCATATCATCAGCAGAACCTGCTGTAGTTTTGGCGACTGGTGGTGCATTAGTTGTTGCATATCTCTTACTTCCTCCCATCTTTTCTGCCATCTCCTTCAGCCTTCGGGGTTACCAGGGTAACTAGTCCTCTTATTTGAATTAGGACTTTCTTGTTTCCTCCGTACTATGAGATCATTAGAGTAGTTATGGTGTACATTATAAAAGACCTATATTTGAAGATTGAAAGGAAATATGCAATGTGGATTAATTGTTGCTACTCGAATAAAGTCACACATGTACAATAACTGCCAAGACATGATCATCTTTTTTAATGGTACTAGTAGTTTGCAGAGCCGTCTTAGGTTGACATGATTCCAATCTAAGAGAGAATTGACACAGTTAAAGCATGAAAATATGTATATAAAAGATAAGAAGCAAAAACTGATGTAACCTCTTTCCAGCAATTAGTGCTTAACAATCTTGAAGCAAATTGCCACTCAAGGAGTTATACACTATCAGGAAATTAGGGAGAGCCTCCAAAACCTTCCTTCGTCTGTCCTTGGTGTATACCATTGATTAAGTAGTAATCAAAATAATGCATCCCACTTTCAAAACACAGTAATAGATCACAAGATGCTGATTTTGTGCTCTAGTAAACCTAGTAATAGAAATCCTGTTTCTCCTAGAATATTGAGAAGTTGAATAAGAATTAAGAATTGAGTTAACTTCATAAATCCTGTCACAAGACTTATGATGTTCATATGAAATTTGCATGATTTTTGTGCTTTGGCTCTAAGGCTATCTATGGGCTGACATGATCATGGAAACTTCAGTGGGAAAATAAGATGGGTACACCACAATGCTTTATTGTATCCCAGGAATAAGAAATCATTCTAAATAACCACATATTTGGTTTCTTACTTTTAATGACAGAAAACCAATTCCGCAAATTGGATAATTATGCATAAGTTCGAGGAGGCGAAAGATCTGGACAAGATTCAAACTGCAAACCATCTCCAAATTTCTTTTGAAATTTTTCATTCAACAGTATCTTCTAGTCTTGTGCGAAACAGCATCCAAGGCTTGCTCACATTGTTGATTTTTTGCTTTCATATAATTTGCTTAATCTATGCTTTCATTTCGGTTTTGAATGCTATTCTCTAGGTGACCTAACTCCTGCTCAAACCTTGGATCTGATGTCCACGAAGAATTACATTATGATAGATATAAGGTCAGAGAAGGATAAAGACAAGGCTGGGATTCCTCGCCTTCCCTCCAGTGCTAAAAACAAAATGATATCAATCCCGTGAGTACACTCTTCCTGAGAAACTCTGTAGAATAAATGTTGACTATTGCGCACCTTAATGCTGCCTAAATTTGTATTGGCGGTAAGTTCTATACTGTGTTATCACTGTCTTAATATGAAAACTGAGAATTTTGTTTGGCCTCACTCTCGAAATCCTTAAGTGATATATGGAAAAAAAGATGGATTATGTCCTTTTTAATAACCTTTTTTCTTTTTTTCTTTTTCCTTTTCCAGCTAAGAATCTTTTCTAAGACAGGTACAGAAGAATAATTTGGAATAGTCCTTGCATTTGGTTCTAGATGATCTTGGCATGGACTAAACAAATCTTTTTATTTGCTTACTCTTTGCTCTCTTTTTGGAATGGGGTCAGGGAGGGCTACCTGCAACCGGTAGCTGCAACAAGTGAATATCAATTAAATTTTTAGACCAGTAAACCCATGCTTTTTTCTCTCTCACCAGATATGGGTGTTAATAGTCTGAAAAATCATAGATCAGGTAGTAGATGAATTCAATGTTCTGAAAATTCACTGAAGCAATGAGGAAGATGCTTTAGAAATGAAAGTAGCTAATAAATTAAGACGGATTAACGAAAAAACATGTGATGAGCTGTCTATGGTGCAATCGCCTTTATTTTAAATCTGTACTGCAATTGTTTCTTGAGGCATCAGACCTAATAAAAGTTTGTACCTCTGTTAACTGATTCAGTTTAGAAGAATTACCAAGCAAGCTCAGAAGTCTTGTCAGAAGTGTCAAGAAAGTAGAAGCTGAATTGGTGGCACTGAAGATCTCTTATCTCAAGAAGATCAATAAAGGTTCCAACATCGTAATATTGGACTCGTAAGTCCTCTACTCTTTTCCCCTATTACTTTGACATTTGAGCGAGTACTTGATCCTGAATATAAATATCACTAAGTCTTACTTTTCTTTGTCTTGATTTTGTACCTTTTATGAAGCTATTTACATTTGTATTTACAACATATTCAGGTACTCAGATTCAGCTAAGATAGTTGCTAGAACCTTGACAAAACTTGGGTTCAAGAATTGCTGGATTGTGGCTGATGGCTTCTCCGGAAGCAACGGCTGGTTGCAGAGCCGCTTAGGAACAGATTCTTATAATCTATCTTTTGCTGAAGTTATATCACCATCAAGAGTTATTTCTGCAGCAGGTAGACGATTCGGTACATCTAGCTCAGCCAAGTTGCTTCCTGGCGGCTCTGATTAACGTTTTACACTTGTAATCTTAGACTATTTTAGTTACATTCTTAGTTTGCTGTAGTTCCCTCCAATTTTTACTTTGTAATTCGTTGGTTGGTGTTAATGAATGTGGTGATCCTTGCCTCACAACATTTTGTTTAAAATTGCTTGAAAGCCTCCAAATGGAAATGGATTAATTGTTGATAAAAGGGATGTTGTGACCCCGTAATGGAGTTGAGATATCGTGTTTTTATGGAAATAATACGTGTATAGGATACACGTGATTTGATTCATAAATAATTATTTATTTAAAAAAAGCATTTTATATACTTGATGAAATAAAAAATAAAACAATAAAGAATCTAAAGAATATGTCACAAAACAGAAGAATATCCCACAAAACTGTACAAAAATCACAAAACAAAGGACCCAAAGCAAAAAAATAAAACACAACATGTTTTAAGAAAGCTGCAGATGGAGTTAAATGTTTGCTTTTGATCCAAATATACTTCACAACCAATTCGAATTTTTTATTCTATATGTTGTTTCATTACCTATTCTAATATTATATATACACATTAAATATATTAGATGACATCATTAATCTACATTTGACATTTATTAATATTATTAAAATATAAAATAAAATATTATTTGAAATAGAAAATTCAAACATTCTTCTCAACTGAAATCGAAGCTAAAACTATGGTTTAAAATAATGTTTGATGTTTTGGTGTATGATGCTGTGATGAACAAAGTGGTAATCAGGATCTCCGCTGTACTATGAGAAATTATTACACGTAACTGTTCTTTATAACATAAAGCAGTAAAAATCTAGTTAATGTGACACACTGGAAAAATAAATGAGCAACGGATAAAAGTTGTTTACTTTTTTCCTTTTTTTTTTTTTTGTGACAGTGTAAAATTTTTTTTGTACGTATATTTGCATGTGGATATTGTAGACACCTTTAAAATAAGGACAATTACTAAAAACCCTTCAAAATAGATTTTTATATCCAAAAAATCTTTGAAAATACATTTCAATCCAAAAAATATACTCCAACTACATTTTTTTCCCCACAAAACTCATCTGTTAATTTTTACTCTAACATCGTTAAGATTTTATGATTTTTAGATGAGATTACTCTTAAGCTTCTTACAGCAAGATATTTTTATTATTCAATTGTGAAACTAGATTTCTTTTAACTGTATTTATTTATTTGTAACAAAAAATTTACTCAACTTAATTTATGAACTTTAAAAAATTTAATCTTTTTGTTAAGTTCATTTAATTTTAAAAATTAAAATCATGTCTATTTGAAAAATCAAGAAAAACATTTTTCTCCAAAAATTTAATTTATTTAATAAATATATCATTGATATAAACTATTAGTTTAAAAAACCTATAGAAAAATTTCTATTAGAAAGTTCAATTCATTAAACTTAATCTAAGAATCTCAGGATAATTTAGCCAAAAAAAGTTATTAGATCTTGAAGGAGTTGATGTAAAAGTTTTGTTTTTTTTTGGGTTTTTATAAAATGAAAAGTTGATGGAATGAAATTTTGAGTTGAAAATATTCGATGGGTTTTTTTATATATAAAAATTTATTTAAAGAGTTTTCAATAATTTTTTTTCTAAAATTTTTGATGTTTCGGTCTAAAATTAGTGACGAACCAAATAGTGGTAAGAGGAATTATTACACGTCATTGTTGTTTACAACATGGTACAGTAAAAGTTTAGTTGATGTGACACACTAAATAAATTTGAGCAATGAATATAAAAAATTATTTACTTTTTTTAACGTGACAATATAAAATCATTTTCTACTTTTGTCTACATGTGGATGCTATAGACAGCCTGCATCTGCTCCATATTAAATATTGATTTATGGGATTAACCACTTAAAAATGAGGAATTAATTTAAAAGGATTTTGATTCCTGAGGAAAACATTAATTAAAAAAAAACTGTGAATAGATAAACTTCACACCTGTAAATACCGTGGCATAAAGCAACACAATACCAATAGTTGGTGTGTTGATAGGGATGGTTTAACATTAAAATGGATTTGGGCAGTTTTTGAATTTTAAATTTTAAATTGATTTGATCAAGATTTGACCTATTTATTTATTTTTTTAAAATTAATATATATAAATTTATTTGATGTTATTTTTTAAAAATATATATATATATTTTATAAAATTAATAGTATTATTTTAAAAATATATATATTTTTTAATATTTTTAAAATTATAAAATAAGTTTAACGAATTTAAAGAATTTACATGATAAATTCAAATTTGGGATGAATTTAAATTTAAATTTTTAATAATTTTAACGGGATAAGTCTTGAATTTTAATAAATCCAATCCTGATTAATCCATTGCCAAACCAGTGTAGTTGGATGTGACCATTGATTTTTGCAATGCAATCAAGAAACATTTAGTTGAATAGTTTACTGAGTTGAATGTATAAAAAAAAATAGTAATCAATAATTCATGGCCCATGAAACTCTTCAATTATTTTCCCTGTTTTGTTAGCCTATGTGGAGTGGAATTTGGGATTCATCAAATTAAGATTAAAGGATCTTTAAGTTACTAGCTTGCATTCATTGTTAAAAATGTTTTCTGGAGATGTATAAAATATGTATAAAGATAAATCATGTTTTGAGTCGAAAAATTAAACCAGATATTTGACATAATGACTTGAAGTTTTATTTTAAGAAAACTTGTTTATTTTATTTGTTTTCCAAATTAGGAATATATTTTATTTTATTTTTGGAAATGAAGTTTTGTTTTCTGAAAAAAGGGATTAGGATTTTGAAATAGGTTGTAGGCTTTGAAATAAAGTTGAGAATAGATGCTGTTTTATGAAAAAAAATTCCAGAAAACAATCTTAGAAAAAGACAAAAAAAAAAAAAAAAATCAAACATGTTTGGCATTTTTAAGGGGTTGAAAATAGAAAACATGTATTGGAATGTGAAATTTTGGTTTTCTATTTGGTGGAAATCTAGGTGAAAGGGGATTATATAACAATTATAATTCCACCTTTCATAAATTTAGAGAGAAATGATTAACAAAAGCAGCCTTTTGTTAAGGTTTCAAAATTATGCGCTTTGAGTTGAGCGAAATTGGTGGGTTTACCAACTTTAAATGATGCTCCCTCAATATTCAAGTTAAAGTTTTAATAATGTAGGGGGTTAAAACAAATTCACACGTGACGGGCTATGAGCCCAAAGAGGCTAAATATAAGAGGTTGAATTAAATTATTGATCGAATAAAAAATTAAGATTTTGATAAAAATTTACGGGCTCTACAAGTCAATAAATAAGTTGGAGCCATAATAATGGTTAAGTTTAGCGGTCACTGAGATCCAAACCCACGATAACGCTCTAATCTATATTATAAATATTGACAATTCTCACAATTTAAGGATATACAATCAATTTAGTTCCTTACAATTTTCAGTTTTCTATTGAGAGGTAATGTGGTATAGGTCGGGATTGACACACGTGGCTCAGGTCATAAGTATGAAAATAGTGCGACCTAGGTCGGGACGGACCTACACAACTCGGATTATGGTGATAGGAGCTAGATGGACAAAAGTCAGGACGAGTTCAGGGATTGACCAATCTACAGGTCGGACGAGTTCAAGGGATTGACCGATCTACAGGTCGGGCGAGTTCAAGGGATTGACTGACCTCCAGGTCGGGCGAGTTCAAGGAGTTGACTGACCTCCAGGTCGGGCGAGTTCACGAAAATAATGAAGAGGAAACGGTTACGGTTAGAAAGCGACAGGGAATCTTTTAGGGGCAAATCAGAGAATATGGGCACGCACACAGTAATCTGTTATAACAGATTGAAGTTTGAAATATCTTTTCTACCTTTATTTGGCATCTATAAATAAGGGAATATAAAACATGACACATGTTACACTTTTCATATATAAAAAATACACATATCTATCTGTTTTTCATCATCTCCCAAAGGGCTACCACTGACTTGAGCGTCGAAATTTTTACGCCGGGTCACACCGGCGTTTTGTGCAGGTGTTCCAGCTAGAGAAGGAGAGCAGAAACAGTGGACTAGGACTTGGGGTGCACTTCCTCCAATTGGTGCATTACAAGAGGTTATTCATTTTGTTCTCTGGTTTTGATTTAAGTGTCGAAGGGGTTTTGATAGGGTAATCCTGATATCCTAACGTCTTGTGTGTGTTGTAGGTGGGAATCCATACAGAAGTTAAAAGCTCACCGCTTGAGAATTTAGATCCATACCAACATCAATATTATTTCGAAAATCAAAATCAAATTAAAAATTAAAAAACGACACCCTTTTTATTATTTATGTAATATAAGAAAGTTTCATTAAATCAATTATTTGTAATGATTGCAAAAAAAATATTGTTAGATATAAAAGTCTCATACTAACTCAAAACACATTTGTATTGCAGCTTAAATAAATAATAATCGGAAGAAGAAAATTCATAGAAGGATCGAAAAGTCAGAGAGGAGAGGATAAATAAAGAATAAAATTTCATAAAGAAACGTAAGTATATGCGCATAATATCTAGGTAAGAAGATTGTAGTATGGCCATTCAAGTTAGTAGAATTGCCATTAAATTAAAAGGGAAAAATTATTAATAATCCGTTAATATAAATTTTATATCCAAAACAACTCATGCAATAGTTTTCAATTCAATAAAACATACTTCACCAACTTTTCATTTGAGAAAACACCGATTTGATAATTTTTAGACTGAATTGTTAAAATAATGTCCGATAAGTCAAATAAATTGGGTGTCTTTATATTCTTGTAAAATATATGAATAAATTAATATCAATATAATGATATATCTTCATCTTTCTTTTCATATTATTAAATTTATATGAAGTTTTAGACCATACATAGCTACAAGTCGTGGTCGCACTATTATGCTAATTGTGGAATATGCCTCAATGACTTTAGTTTTAAAAATATTTCAAGTCGAGGATCATTGAGACAGGACATCAATGAATCCAATAAAACTTGAGTATATGATGCCTCGTTTCATAAGCATCAAAATTGTGACACTGGTGCACGTATATGGGTGTTTGTTAAGAAACAAGTACATTTAACTATCTCGACCAAAAATCCTAATTGAAAATAATGTTGTAGATTGAGAACTTTCACATTGCAATAGTGCATGAATTAGTCCTTAGACTTAACCATCATTGTAGTCTTGTGCATGACATATTTGTTGGGAATATTTTTATCAAAAAAAAAAAAAATATTCCCAAGCAAATTGGGCGTAGCGGAAAAATGTAGTATCAGATACAATAGTTTTTTTTTGTAAAATTAATGCAGTTGTATGAATACGTAATTTTAATCAACTCTACGTAATAATTATATTATTTAGGAGAGTTTCAGAAAATATAACATGATTGAAAAGGTCAATTTTTTTTCCAATGATATTTTTAGAATCTTCAAGCCTTCTTTACCAAACTTCAATTTGATTAAATCAAACACCAATATCTTCCGATTCAAGCCTCTACCCGAATGGGAACAAGTGGACATTCTTAACTCTAAATTAATTATAATGTATAATTTATCGTATGATATTCAAATCATGAAATCACATGACTGGGCTTAAAATAGGGGAAGAAAAATATTCAGAAGTTAGAGAATTCTCTTTCTCTCTCTTGGTGGAAACGTGTAGTGAGGAAAGAGAGATTCCCTTTTATACTTGTTGCAGATACCCATATATAATAAGAAAATTAGCTTTAACCTTCTTTTTATAATTTTCTTGAATTTATAATTTCAGATAATAATTATAAATATCAAAATAAATATCTCTTATTTTTATTACCCAACAATATCAGATATTTCTAGTAATTTTTCATATTTATAATTAACACTCACTTTAGGAAATAATTTCCTACAAATATGAGTAAAATTTAATTTGTTGTATAAAAACCATATCAGTGTTTATGAAAATGGATTGAGGACCTATGGACCTATAATTGCAAGCTCCAATAAATTTAGATAATTAATTAAAATCTTTAATTAATTCATCCAATTTATTAATTTTAAGATCACTCTACTAAAAATCTATAATTACACTCTTACAATTATAAAATAATTTACTTTGAACAACACTGAATAAGAAGAGTGCTAACTTTTAGCTTTCTTAAAGGATCATTCTTTACTAACTTGTTTATCTCATCTAGATTAATATACCTTAACCTTAGGTGCCAAATATACGTTTATACTCTTGAGAAACCTTTTACCTCTTAGGCTTTTGATGTTTTACTTTAAATATTTTAACATTAAGCAGTGGTTGTTCATTAGGCCTTAACAAATAAAGTCCATTATTCATCTTTGCATGACAAATATCTATAAATTTTTAGAAATAATAATCTCATTGTTATAAAAAGAAATACCAAATAATTGTTCATGCAACTTGGAATCATAAATTAAATTTATACGAAAACTAAAAATGAAATAAACATTATTTCGAACTAAATATTGATTTCTAAAATTCACATGGACAACTCCTACTACTTTTGCCGAAACTAAGGCCCCATTGCCAACTCTCATTATGAATGTCCCTTCGACAAGCTCTTTATAATAACTAAATTATTGCAGAGAAGAACAAACATGATTAGTGGTTCACAAATCAACTATCCAGATGACGAATCATTTTCCTCTGAACAAACTTCAAGAACAAGTAAATCATATTTACATTTCTTTTTCTCTTGGAGCTCAAAGGGATACTTAGGACATTTTCTCTTCGAATGCCTATCAACTCTATAATAGAAACACTTTCCTTTGGGCTTTGTCTTAGAGTCATTCTTTTTTTCGCCTTTAGAACCCTTCTTTTTTGTCTTTTTGGATTGAGTCCCAAAACTGCCATTTTGATTCTTTCTCTTCTTACCATTGTTTGAGGAAGATAACTCATCCTCGCAACATTTGCCTCACCTTCTTTAGCCTTTCCAATGAAAATGGCTTCGAAGGTTTGAGTCATATCATAACTCAACTTGTTTATAACATAGTTACTTTTGAACTGCAGGAAAGCTGGTGAGAGTAATTCTAAAAGCATACTAACTTTGGTGTGCTCATTAATAGTCACACTATGGATTTCAGCCTTGCTTAGATAGATAATCATGTTCAAAACATGTCCCTAATTGAGATCCCCTTTTGCATCTTCACGTTAATGCCATTTTCACATCTTCATAATGCGATTGATTAGAAGGTTGACCAAACATGACTTGAAAAGACTCAATTATCTCTTAAGCAGTCTTCTTTTCATGCTTCAATCTAGGTACATCAGACATGTCCATTAACAAGTAGGCACGAGCCTTGTTATTAGCTGCAGTCCATTTGTCATAGCTTTCTTATACCATATAAGGAACATTGGCAACAAAATTTTGAGGATATTTCTCCACTAGGAAAAATTTGAAGTTTTCACAAACAAGTACTATGTTCATGTTACTTTTCCACTTCACAAAGTTTTCTCCAGTCAACCTTTTTTTAGCATGTAATGCAAGAATAGGATTTGAACTAGACATGATTGCTGAAATTAATAAACAAATAACAATCAATACTTGTATGCATTGAATTAAAATTTGAAATTGTAAATGTGATGCAAAGTGCATGAACATAGAATCATTTTACTATTAATAATTCAATCTCACAATTAATATGTCGCCATAACGTAGGTCATACTTAAGACGATTGAATCGAACCATCTCAATTAACAAATGAATAATCAAAATATTTCATATTTTCATTCATTTATTAATTATCATTTAAATAGGTCAAGATGAAGCTAAACTAACTTTAATTATATCTTTATGAGTGTGACCCACTATTTCAAATTTCACCAACTTAACCCAAAATTGTCGTCGTAGAGTAAGTCAATTTTGAAATACATAAAAAATTCTCATCATTTAGAAACTAGTCTTGCTATTGACTTAAATGGACATCCTCCATAGAGAGGACGAAATCAAAGTGTCGCAAGTGCCATTTAAATCTCACGATGTTGTATTAATAGTGGAGATCGTGGAATATATTGTCATATACCTTTCTCCCACTCATTATTTTACAATTAGTGTTCTCAAAATATCTAATGTTTCTAATTAATATATCTTTATACGTTAATTTATTCTAGCTAAGTTCAATTCTATTTGGCTTACCTAATTATCAAATTGTTCTAAAAAATCTAAGTTCATTATTTGGAATAACCTAAGGTAACAATTGTTACTTATTAATAGTTAAAGTCTAAAATAAAATAGTGATTTTATCAAATTTAACTATTAAACCAAAATTACATATTTAATAAATTATTCCAAATGATTCTATTCCTATCCTATAGGATATTACATATTAAACTAATTAATATGATAACAAGTATGCATGACATTTCTAATGACTACAGGTGGGTATTATGAATGACATACGCATTATGCATGGCAATTTGAATTTCATACATTCATCAAATAAATAAACAATAATTTGAATAAATGATATTTTTGGCTGGGTTTCCTAAGATAATTAAATTAAATAAAAAACAATAAAAAAATGAATAAAAACACAGATTAGCGCCGCAACGCTAATTGCCGGTGCCACGACGTTGAACTTTCCGCCGATGGTCTCTGTTCAGTTGCGAAATTTTCTTTTCCTGTTGATTTTTTAGTTTTTTTCTTTTTCGCTATCTTCATATGATCTCCATCATAAGGGATATGAGGATTAGAAAAAAATACAATTATCCTACACCCATAATTTCAGATTTATAATTTTGATCTAATCAAAATAAATTACATCAAATATGCAATCCCAAGGAACCATAAAATAACGACAAAAAAAATCAATATACATCCATCACATGATAAAATCATTCATAATGTTTAAAAACACATTCAATAATGCAAATACCCACTCATGCATACTTAAGATTAAAATTACAGTATTCATATATACTGGCTCTGGTACCAGTTGTTGAGATTATTTTTATCACTAATTTTTTTTTCGATCTAATCGGGCATAGCGAAAAAACTTAGTATCAGATACTATAATTTTTTTTTATAGAACTAATGTAGTTGTGTGAATACGTAATTTTAATCAATTCTATGAAATATAACTATTATTTTATTCATAAGAGTTTCAGAAAACATACCCTGATAGAAAAAAACTAATTCTTTTTATATTGATGCTTTCAGAATCTTCAAACCTTCATTGCCAAGATCTTCCTATCTAACCCTCCATACCAATGGGAACGAGTGGGCATTCTTAACATTAAGTTAACTTATACTATATAATTTATCTTGAGATATTTTCAACTTATGAAATCAAAAGATTGAGCTTAGGAAAGGAGAATATAAACATTTAGCAAGAAACTAGAAAATTCTCTTTCTCTCTCTCTTGGTGAAAATGTATAGCAAGGAGAGAGATCGAGAGATTCTCTTTTATAATTGTTGACTCTCTAGTTTTCGAATCCATTTCTAACTATGTAGATACTATTATCTGATAGGAAAGTTATCTTTAACATTCCTTTTGTAATTATTTAAAATTCATAATTTTAGATAATAATTATAAAAATCAAAATAAATATTCCATATTTATTTATTACCCAACAATATTGGATATTCTCGTAATTTTTGATATTTATAATTAACACCTAGTTCAGAAAATAATTTTCTGAAAATACAAGTACAATTTAATTTGTTGTATAAAAATCATTTTAATGTTTATGAAGTTAGATTAGGGACCTATGGACCTTTAATTGCAAGCTCTAATAAATTCGGATACTTAATTAAACTGTTTAATTAATTCATCAAGTTTATCAATTCCAAGATTACACCACTAAAAATCTGAAATTTTACTCTTGCAATTATAGAATAATCTACTCTGATCAACACTGAATAGTCTATTAAAATAATCTTTACGTATAGTTTGACCATTCATAAATGATTTATAATTAGAGCTAGGTTTCCATTAATCTCTCTAGTTATCTTTTATTCATTGTCTACTGTTAATACATTAGTGAACAATTAATCTATAATCAAGTTATAAATTTGAGTGTTGTACTATTCAGTTCTACAATATTTCATATTTGTAAGTTACATTCCCGGCTACCTAACCCAATATGATCCCAAAATGCAAGTGTTTAGGAATGTTAACTAATAAATCTTTAACGAGCAAATCATAAATCATAATAAAATAAATAAGAGTTTATAACCACTTAAGATTATGATCATCTATTGATAATATATGAGTTTTCAGAAAACAACGGATTTTTTATAAAAATTCAAAATTATATCTAGTTCAGTCATATATAATCACAATATATAAAGTGGCTCCATTATGATGTCACCACATTTCTAGTTTGAATAAGACAATTACATTAGGACCACACTAATAATAATTTAATTAAAAATCCCAACTTTAATTAATTTAATTTTGGACTAATTTAGTTTATTATTCATAATCTTAATCCTCTCGTATATAACTCTTATATAGTAGATTATGATTACATAAATAAACAGAGTTTTTTCAGATATTCATTAACATACCTATATGCATAAAACAATAATAAAATAATTTTTTATTTATTCAATAATTAATGTACTAATGCATACTTTTAGGGCACCATCCCTAACGATATTGCACTTTGATTTATTTTTTAATTGTATGATAATCACAAAGAAAATATTTTGGGTGTAGTATCTTCATTTATGGAGTTAATGTATGACCAACAAATGATCCATCACTTATCTAGATGAATAACGATCGATATAGATGAATAGGTAAATATCATATATCTTTCGTGGTGCTTGAATCTGAAAATTCTTGGCCAAAATTGGATGGAAATTAGAAAATAAATTTTCTAATTATATTGTTGAACTAATAGGGTTTCGACTAATAACCCATACCTTAGGCCCAATTGAAAGATTAGTTGATGGAATGATCATGCTTACACGGTGTTCATGATTGGAAAGATCTGCCTTTTCACCTATATCTAGATCTTCATAAAGTATTGGTAGACGCAACCCGTGATTTATGGGTTCTTGGAATTAATAAATTACTAGTTTATTGGTCAAACTAAATGATTACATACTAATTTGGACAAATCCATTTCTTTTCTTATAAATAATCTAAGTGTTGGATAAAATTAATTATTCTAATTAATTAATAGACTTAAATTAATTCAATTATTAAATCAATTCAATTAATTGATTAGATCAAATAATTGGCTCAATTGGAATAAATAATTGATTGATTGGATTAATTAATTATATTAAACCTAATAAATTAGTGAGATGAATTAATTTATTTATTTTGATCAATTAAAATGAGTCTAATTTATTGATTAGGCCTAAATTCATTAAGTGTGGGCTTATAATAACCCATTAGAAATTAAATTGGAAATACAAATCTATATAAGGATATAGAATTACATGTGATGTGATAAACACAAGGTACATATAGAAGGAAGGAAGTATATTAATCACTTAACTCGATCAATCACATAGGTTTTGTGATATTAATTATACATGTGATGTATGAATTTTATAAAATTTTAGTTTTTCGTTGTTCAAGGTATCTCGAAATCTCAAGAACCCAACATGAATTAGCCTTGGCTTCTTAGGTTAAGAATATGTAAATTCAGTTTTTTATTAAAAAAAAAATTCTTTTTATTCAAATTGATAATTTTCTTCAATTATGATTTTGGTTTTAACTTATGATTTTTATTTTTTTGGGATCTTCTCAATAATAATTTTTAAGTCAATTAACACGTTATTATCAAGCTAGTGCTAATTTAAAATTTTTATTATTTACATAAAATAATTTAATATTTAATATAAAAAAAGTTAAAATCATCACTATATAACTTATTAATTTAACATTTTTAAAAAAAATTCTATAAATAGAACACATTTCATTAATTTCTTAATGTAAGAACTCCACTTGTAAATTGGTCCAAAAAATCACAAAATATTGGTAGTGTTAGTGTCAACTTGACTATTGGGTCTTTTGGATTGAGAAGTTGGGGCAATATATTTTGTTGCATTGAAAAATACTTTTATTGGTTTTTTGGACTAAAAGTTTATTTTAGAGGGTTTTAGTATTTTTTTTCTAATTTAAAAATAACAAGTTAAATTACTATATACTTGTCATCATTATTTATAATTTAATGGTTAATAAAATATGAAACGAAAAAAAACCATTACTTAATACTTATATGTGTATTGTGAGTTTCTTTCAAAATTTATGCAGAAAAATCAGCTCGCAATTCAAAAATGAGTATATGAATTCACATTTGTATGAACAAAATTCAAATGTAAATGAATTATTTTGAAATAAAAATATCTATGTAGAAATTAGATAGCGTGTGCTACTACATATTTAACTTATGAATATCATAAATATGTAAATAACTATTTAACAAAATTTATTCTAAATATTAGGTTTATTATTATTTCTATTACATAGTATTTAACTAATACATATAAATGACATTAACATCACTCTTAAATCCAAATAAAAATTTAACAATCATAAAATAATTTATTAAAACAGAGTATACTTGAACATAATATACATAACACAAATTTACATAAATCAGCTAAAAAATATGAGTACTTATTATTAAATTCCAAGAGCATAAAGAAAGGCAAGTGGTAAAATTTTTTAAACCTAGTTTCATTGTTATTCCCCATCCATCACTTTCATAGTTTCTACTCCCCAAACCAAAATCCGTTTAGACTTTACTCCTTAGCCACTTGGATTGACCAAAATACCCTCCCATTTAACATTTCCCTCATTTTATACTTTACTAACCTAATTTTTCTTCCCCCTCCCATCCACAATCACCGTTTCCCAATAAAATACCACAACCACTAACATTCAAAATCACCACCACGACCGCCGCCACTCTAATAGCTACAACTAGTACTATCTATAAGAGCTTTATTGTACTTGTTTTCGCCCCAACAACCACCACTAACACCTCCACGACCAAATTTCTCTCACGCATGGAGAATCACACTGGTTTTCCCAAAAAAATCTTTTTGGAGCACCTAGCATCACCACTACGACGACCACCACCATCAACAATTGCCATCGCTACCATCTCGGATAGCTATATTGTGCTCGTTTGTGCCCTATCCACCGACACCTCCACTGCCACACTTAAATTTTTTATAGCCACCCTCTAAAACCACGTCCACCCCAACTCCACCACCATGAGTTCCAACTTTTATACTCTCTCATTCTTTGAAAAAATGTCTACAAATGGACAAGGAGGTCAAATTCAGCTATTAGGAACTTGTATGTACTATGGTGAACTCCATATGTTGTCAATCTATGACGGTATGAGCCTAAGGGAGGTTTATTTTCATCTTGCAAAGAAATGGACTGAAATTAATTCTCAATGAAAACCTCACTCCCAATCAAAAGATGTATGTGAATTTGAATGATAATGATGAGGTCTCCAATAAAATTCAACTACATATATGCCTGAGAATGATTGTTATTGACATGATGACAGTATAAAAAAATGAACCAATTAGACGTGGAGGCCAAAGCAGGCATATATATGGGTAATACTTCACATATTTATATGTAGTAATATGGAGACTCCGATGAACTTCACATATTTAACAATAGTACAACATACATAATGCTTTCTTTATGTAATGTCAATACACCATCAGTTCACCAATAAACTACTTTTATGCATTATTGCACTTAAAAGAAGTATGATTAACACTGTAGTAATGAATTACACATCCAATATTAGTACAAAATTGATGCATTATATGTTTCTCATGAATGCATTAATAGTACTTCATTCAAGCGCAATTAGTACTTCATTTATGCATAACAGTAGTTCATATATGCATTATTAGTTCTCCCTGCATGCATTACTAGGATGCATTAATAGTATTTCATTTATGCATTATTACTACACCAGAAATGCATAATGGTACTTTTCTGATTCATTATTAATACTACATTAATGCATTTTT
Source organism: Paulownia fortunei (assembly GCA_019321725.1). Classification (NCBI taxonomy): domain Eukaryota; kingdom Viridiplantae; phylum Streptophyta; class Magnoliopsida; order Lamiales; family Paulowniaceae; genus Paulownia; species Paulownia fortunei. The sequence goes on from CM033118.1 coordinate 13,298,955, forward strand.
ATTAATATAATAACACATTGTTTCTGCTATACACTTGGATGTTTGTTATGAATTCCACTTCGTTATTCATTATTATAATGAACAACATAATACATCTAAGGAGTGAAACAGAGAAGGATTGCTCCCACATTTGAATCCTGATTTGAAATGACTTTACAAAGAAACTCTATAGATGCTTGGGGTTATTGTATCCGTCGAACGGGTCAAACATTTAAGAAGGCTAAGGAGTATAGGATCAAAACTAAAAACTATGTTGTTGCTACTAGGCTCTCCTTTATATACAAGAAGAATAACAACAAATCATAGTAAATTGCAGTGGCGAAAATTGCAATTGATGAAAATATGCTTCAATACATGATGCTGATAAATTATTTAAAAATGTAACTTGTAGCACACACGTGATGAGGCTAGTCTTCGGACAAGGGGGTATCCTAGAGTTAATTCAGCTTTGGTTTAAATTGAGATGAGAGCCTTGTTACTGGCCTTGTACTGTGCTGAAAGATAACCACAGGGAATATGGTATTAGAACTTGGGTGCCACAAGTCATGGATAGGCAATGAAATAGCTATGCGTGACATTCTTGGGGCAGATAAGGGCTTCTTAGATATATTGAGGTGGTATTATACGTTGTGAAGGAAACTGATATGAACCTCGCCAATGATACGACGAAACCCAACATCAAAATGTGGAATTGAACCCCAAGATCTTTAAGACGCAAGTTCGGTGAACCTTGACCCGTGACTAGCAAACCAAGAACCAAGGTTACAATTGGATATGGAATGCCACACCAAGAAAACTCAAGAACACTCAAGAATCTTAATGATAAGTTCGATTGTTTTGAACGCCACAAGAATAACTTGATAAGTTCAAAAGTTCTTTCAAGAATGAAAGAAGAACAAGATAAACTCTTCAATATTTTATAAATTTCGAATTGCTCCAGAGTATACAACTTGGTCCCCTTTAAATAGGTTTTTAACAATTGTAACTTATGGAAATAAAGAACTAAGAATAGAAAACTAATTATCCTATGGAAACAAACTAATCAATAGACTAATCAAGTAAATCCTGCCCATATTCATCCTTAAATTCAAGAAACTTCAAAATCTTGCCTATAATATCATCTTAATCAAGAAATTTTCAAGACAATAATCTTGGCCTTCCAAAAATGTGGAAAATGTGCATGTCTTGAATTAGGCTCCCAAAATCTTGGTGATTGACCTTTCCAAAGCTGAAAACATGTGTGTCTTCAATTATGCTCCTCAAAAACCAAAATCATGGTGATTAATTTCTCTTCAATCTGATTTGGGATTATTTGAAATGGATTTGGACTCATGTTGTGCCCCCATGTGTTTGACATTTCACCAACTTGTTGAATCAGCCCATATAATGCTTCTTTAAAACGCTTGGTCCTAAATCTTATGATTGGTCCACTTGGTAAACTTAGTGGATCATGTAATTGCTGACCTTGAGTCCTTCCAAGTCCATGTATGAGTTCTCCCTTTTGTATGCATGAGTGTGTAGCTTCGTTTTCATCAGAAACAAACCCTTGAAATGTTGCCAACTATGAGATTGATCCATCTAATTAATAAAAAATTCATGGGTTTTTTGACATGTTTCACTGCCTGCTTTGTTGGTTTTCTTAGTGGATGCAGGCCTTTGAAACTTTTAGATGGCACTCATAGTCAAATAAGTATAAAAAAGCTAGCTTAGTGATGTAACTAAGGATCTCAATGGTAATCTATTCACATTAGCATAAGCAGTTCTCAATGCTAATTAGGAGTAGTTCTTCTTGAAGCTAAGAAGCATCTTAGATTCTCACCACGGCACATGGTTCACAATATTCACCTTCTTCTCTAACCAATCTCCTAGGCTTTTTAAAGCTATCCCCATGGTATTTCTATTAGAGTAGTGCCCGACGAGCCAATTATTCTGGTCGTTCTTATACTCTTGTGAATCATTTTTATTTATATTAATATCATTTATTGGCTATAAGAATGATCCACTTAACTATGGATGGAATTAGGATAGTATTAGTTAATTGTGTTTGCTATATTGACAAATGAACTATACAATCCCAACATTCCATGCTACATAATCAACAAAGTAATCTAAGAATTAGATAATCAAAACAATGCATACTGTAACTTTTATTGACAATCTTCTTGGATGTTTTTTATAGGAATTTTATTGCAGATTTTTGTGAAGAAAAAATGTGGAAAACAACCTCTCTCTCTTGAAGAAAAATAATTTTCTTCATCTCCAAAAATTCGTCCCTCCTTTCCTTTCAATCTCCAAAAGTTCACCAACCTTTTATCTAGTTTAATTCTTGATTCAATTATTGAATTAAGTATTAAATTAAACACCTAAAACACTAATTGTTAGTATATTCTTGTTCCAAACAAAATTATTCTGGGATAGAATTATCAAATCAAAAACTACTAGCATAGGATTCGGTTGCGAGTGGGCATCTAAGGTGTGGATACCGTTAGAGGAATAACATTTTGGATCCTAGAAGCGAATCAAATTTCAATCAAAGGGGTTTTGAATTGAAGAACATGGATATACTTTCATGTAGGGATAACAATTTGAATCGTTTCAATCCCTACATCAGCCGGAGTGCAAATCAAGGTAAGGGTTTCTGAAACTTTCTTACTTTAACTATCAGAAAACGCACAACTAAATAATCACGAAAGGGTTCCGGGATTCATTTTAATTACATGTGATGTAATATATATTTATATTTTTAAAATTTTTTAAATTCCAATGCATATACATTTCTCGGGATCGCGTGAACCCAACAGTGGTATCAAAGTCGAGGTTCGTGCGTTTCTGATACTTTTCGATTATGTTTATTTAATATATGTGATAGATTAAATATTTATATATGTGATTGGTTTTGAATCAATTAATTTCTTTGTTTGGGATTAATATTATTAATCATTTTAAATGTTAAAACGTTTTAAGAACTGAGACGAGTTAAGAAATTGGATTTCTTGATTTTTAAGAATTTCAAGATTTGTGAACTCTTGAATTTCTTGATCCAAAAATTTCAAGATTTGTAAAATCTTGAATTTCTTGAAACATGGCAAGAAATAAAAAAAATCAAATAAGTTGATTTCTTGATAAAAAAAATTAGTTTTTATCAAGTTTTCAAAATTTCTTGATGAGATCAAGAAACTATAAAATCAAGATTTTGTGAAAATCTTAATTTCTTGGACATTAAAAGAAATATTTGGAGTGCCGACCACCCAACATGTGACGTCGGGTGGGCTACCAGTCACCCGGTATGCGGGCGCCGGCACCCGACGTGTGGGCGCCTAGCCACCCAACATCAGGGGCTGGGTCGCCCGTTGTCACCCGGTGTGCGGGCGCCCGGCCACCCGATGTGTGACGTCGGGTGGGCTGCCGACTACCCGAAGTGGGGTGCCGAGTCGCCCGCTGGCACCCGCTGTGTGGGCGCTCAGCCACCCGACATGTGACGTCAGTCGGCCACCTGATATTGGGCGCTGGGTTACCTGCTGTCACCCGACATGCAGGCGCCCAACCGCATGACGTGTGACGTCGAGTGGACTGCCGGGCACCCAACATGCGGGCGCCTAGCCGCCTGACATATGACATCGGGTGGGCTACTGGCCACCCAACATGCGGGCGCCCAGCCACCCGATGTGTGATGTAGGGTAGGCAGCAGACACCCGACATGAGGGCGTCGGGTCGCCAGTTGGCACCTGACGGCGGGGGCCCAGCCACCTACGTGTGGGCGCCCAACCACTCGATGGACAGCAGCCTTGTTGAACTGTTGTCCATCTCGCCTCGTTATGTAATTTTTAGGTGAAGTTTATGATTTTTCATTTTAAAATTATATGTTAATTTTAATTTTTGAAAAATCATTTTTCATAAAAATCCCAAATTTGAAAGAAATTGCACATAACATAATCGGTAAATTTATATGTTTTCATTATCATGTGATGATTTATATTAAGCATGCTAGTTGGATGATCATGGAGCCTAGACTAATGTGATTGGTTTAATTTTATGCATAATTGGTTATTTTTGGGTTTTAATTAAAATGAGGCTTGCGAGTCTCACATTTCTGTGTTTTATTCTTGATGTACTTCTATCTCCCCCCTATGTATCTCCTATTGGAATTGTTCCAAGGTTTCTTGTAGTTTTAGCAAATGTAATGAGAGTAGAATTATGCAGTGAGGTTAATCTTTTTGTAATTTGACAGATATTATAAGAAGATTGAATGAAGACGGAGGAAATGCGAGGAAACAAGGCCCATGAATGTATCTATTTGTATTTTAATTATCACCCTTAGATTGACCTAGATCCACTTTGGCTCGAGTGGATCGCATAGGATTAAAGGCTCATGATCATCTATTTATTTTAGTATGTATGTGATACATGTTGTGTTTATTTAATGCTTTCTTATGATGTATGTTTGTCATCGTTAGGATAGTGAACATTAAATAAACAAGAAAAGAAAATGATGAGACCTTGTATAATAAATCTAGTATGACCCTCACTTGAAAATGTTTTAAGTTGAGAACCTTTATTAGTTCGATATCAAGCGTAAATGGGCAATATTGGGTAGGACCCAATTGTTCATACCTTCCATCAAAAGTAGTGGCATGTCGACACGCTACCACATTTAGTCCGTTGGCTATAAGTCGTGGGATGTGCTAAGTGTAGGCAAGTTGTGACCACTACTAAGTATTGAGATGCCTATGGGGTGAACTCGTCTTTATCGTTAGCCATGAGTCGTGGGACATTTAGATGCTCCATCTACATGGATGTTTGATGGGTAATGCTTGACACTTAGTACCATATGGGCTTATAAAATTAGGGTGTATGGGAAAATGTGAGGCAAAATAGCTTGAGGATTGCATAGGGATGTAATTACTAATGTTGTTAGCTACCTTTTAGTTTTGTTATATGGTCTCATAAAATTGGGGTATATGGCGAGGCTAGTTGGACCTCAAGCCCATTAAGAAATTAAATTTCCCAAATTTCCATCTAGAGGGTGATGGGATTTAAAAAAAAGTAGTGGGAGACATTTATGATTAAAGACCATATCATAAATGGATATTAATTAAATTAATGCTTAAATTTCTGCCTCGCATAGGATAATGGTTATTGCTAGTAATTCCACATAGAGTAATCTAGACAAACAAACAAACTTACCAGCTCAATATAGATGTTTGTCACCATTATGGATATTTAGGGCATAGAAAGAGAAAACACAAGTATTGACTTGCTTAGTTGAATTAGAAGGAGTTCTAATTCAAGTTTATACATTGTTCATATCAACCATTAAAGTTGATAATTTTTTCTTGGATATTTGATATCAGATATGATCCCATCTTTGCAAGGGGTTGCAGTGGATGACAAGAAAAATGGAGATTAAGATAAAAGACGATCCTTAAGCTTGGGAATAAAGTAAGTGTTGCTTTATTGGCTATAGGAATGATCCATTTAACTCTGGATGGAATTAGGATAGTATTAGTTAATTATCTTTGCTATATTGACAAATGAACTATACAATCCCAACATTCCATGCTACATAATCAACAAAGTAATCTAAGAATTTGATAATCAAAACAGTGCATACTTGTAGTAAGTTGGATTATGTCATATCTCTAAAGAAAGAGTTCAAAAGATAGTACATTTGCTTGAACTTTTGGACTTGCATGAGGTGGCAACTTGTAAATCTTATCTCTAGGAAAACATGACCAAATCACCATTTGTGGGACAAATGGAGCAAACCACGCCTTTGGATGTGATCCAAAGGGATGTAAGCAGTCCACTAAGTGTTAGTGTACAAGCAAACTATTCTTACTTCATTATTCTAAGATCCTTTGAAGGGTTCAAAGAATTTAGACATGAAGTAGAGAATTAAATCGGCCAAAGTATTAAATCAATCGATGTGATCGAGGAAGAGAATACTAAGGTGGTAAGTTCTTGATTATCTAATAGAGAATTAGATTCTCACTTTAAGTGAATCTAAGTTGAGTTTCACTTATTTCCTCCTTCATTCTGGGAATTCACCTTAGAATCAATGATATTCTTATCAAGTAAGGATATCATCTAAATCAGTGCTCAAAAACATTATATATGATATGATGTGGTAAAAGACCCCTCGTATATATATCTAAGGGTATAAATGGGCTTGCTTCTTTAAAGCATTAAGTGGGAGATAGGATGGATGTGAATCCAACTTATGCAAATTTGTGGGGTATCTAAATGAATCTAAAGAATTCCATTTCTATGGTTCCTAAGAACAAAGGAGTTTGTTTTCTAGGGACACCACCTTCTTGAGAAGAAGGAATTTCTATTAGATAGAAATTGCTAGATCATAGAACTTAAAATAGTTCAAGAACCACAGTTTGTCTCACAAGTGGCAATGGTGTATGAACAAATTACTAAAACTTTTAGTACACAACCTCCAATGAGATTTGAAATGATCTCGGGGCTACTTATACGATAAGAGTCTCTTGCTAGAGAGCAGTAATGAGGATCTCCTTTTTAAATATTGATCTTACTAAGGAGTAATGATGTATGACATCAATTCGAAAATTAGCAAAATGCCATGCAATCCAAAATGGACTCTATGTACTCCAATAAGGTTTGACCTTGGTGGACCCATTAGTGGGAATGGTTCCCATTAGCTACAAATGGGTTTGCAAATGTAAATTGAAAAACATGGAGAGGTGGTGAACTATAAAGGCGCAACTGGTAGCAAAGTGTTATGCTCATAGTCAAGGTGTTGACTATTAAGGATACCTTTTACCAGATGTGATGCTAAAGTCCATTTAGAGTATGCTAGTTATATCTACGTATTACGACTACTAGATATATTGAGAAAGAGATATAAGTTAAGCAGTCTGAGGTCTTCATATCAAACAAACGTAAGCAAAAAGTTAGTTTCAGAGATCTGTTAAGAACTCAAAATAAATTTTTCGAATGTGGAACATTCGATTCTCTAAAGCAATCAAATGGTTTGATTTCCTTAGGAATATGAATGAGCTATATGTGTACAAGAGGGTTAGTAGGAGTATGGTGATGATTGTTGTGTTTTACGTTTTACTCATAGAGATGATGTAGAAATATTGCAGTCAATTAAGACTTATCATCTACAAAGTTCTCCAAAAGAGATTTGGGATAAGCATCATAGGGATTGGGGATTGAGATTTATGTAGATAGATGTGAAAGGATGCTTGAACTATCCTAAATCCAAGTACATAGATTAGATGCTAAAAGGGTTTAGCATGGAAGAATCCTAGGAGAGATTCTTGTTTATGATTCTTGGGATTTTTCTTTCGAAGTCCTCGTCCCCAAAGACTTTTGAAAAAAAAAAGAGAAATAATGACTCACATGTTTTATGCATCCTTGAAAGAGAGCATCAAATATGCAAATCTATGTACATGATTTGATATCAAAAATACTTTGAGTGTTACGAGCAAATATCAATCAATTCGATGCGAAAAGCATTGGAAGCCGTAAAGACGATCTTTAGTACTTATGAAGCACTAAGGAGTTCTTCTTGAAGTACGGTTATGGAGAACTAAAACTTAGATGTTTCATCTAGTTTTTAGTCTAAAGTAGATGGCTTGAACTCTATGTCTAAATTCGTGTTCATCCTAAATAGTGGGATGATTAGTTGGAAAGAGTTCCAAACTTGTAATAATCGTAGATTCTACCACCATGATTGAATACATCAGGGAATACGATGCTGCAAAAATGGATTGTTTGGATAAGAAACTTAATCCAAGTGTTAGATGTAGTTCCAACCATTGTTGATTGAATACTGGAGTACTGCGATAACAATGGGGGCTATTATACAAGCAAAGAAGCCAAGGACTCATCAAATGATCCAAGCAGAAATAGATTAGCGATACTGTGATTCTAAAAATCATTGGTAGAGGCAATATCAGCGTGGAAAGATTTGCCTCGGCAGAAAATATAGCAGACCCATTGATTTAACCCTTTAGATAAGTATTTGAAAGACATCTGGGAAGGATGGGCCTTAATACGAGGGTAATTATCTATAGGGCAAGTGGGAGATTGTTAGAATAGTGCCCGGCGAGCCAATTGTTATGGTCGTTCTTATACTCTTGTGAATCATTCTTATTTATTTTAATATCATTTAAATGACAATCTTTATCTTAAATTCATCATAAGAATTAGATAAAGTCCTTAGATCATACATAGCTATGGGGTATGGTTGCGCATATGATGATGATCATAAAATATGCCTCTAAGGTTATAATCTTAAAATATTCCAAGTCAAGAATCAATGAGATGGGACATCAATGATCCTGTTGAGACTTGCGCATACGATGCAGGCTCGGAAGAGGATGCCTTGTTATATAGGTATTGGTGTGGAGATACTAGTGCATGTATGTGGGTGCTTGTTGGGAACAAGTATACTGAACAACCCAACCTAAAAATTCCCAATTGAAAATATTCTATTGTTGAATGAGAATTTTTTCGTTATGATAGTGCACGAATTAGTTCTTGGACTTGAGGCACCATGGTAACTTTGTGCATGACATGTTGTACTTTAATATATTTCCCGATTGCATGATAATTACAAGGGATTTATATTGGGTACAACATTTTCATGTATGGAGATTAATGAGTGGCTAACAAAGGATCCGTCACTTATCTAGATGAATAGGTGAATCTCCTATGTGTTCCATTGTACTTGACTCTAAAATCCTTGGTCAAGGTTGGATAAAATTAAACGTGGGGTTTTCTAATTATTCATCATCGAGTCAAGCTACTAGGAATGGAAATATAGTTATTGAGCTAATGGGGTTTCGACTTAACATCCATGCCCTGGGCTTAATTGGGAGATTAGATGACGGAAGGACCACACTTGCATGGTATTTGTAATTAAAATAGGTTCGTACATTCACCTTAGAAGTTATGATGCATTGCTAGGTGTTTCCCATGTCTTGTGGGTTTTTGGAATTAATGAGTTAATTCCAAGAGAATTAATTAATTGGATTAATTAATTAGAATAATTAATTGTTCAACTAAGTCACAAGAGTTGTGAGCCCACGACTAGCTTAAAGTAAACCTAAGGGGTCATACACAAAATTTGGACAAGTCTATTTCTAGCCTAGAAATTAATCCAAGTGTTGGATTAAATTAATTAATGTGATTAATTAATGGGGGTTAAATTAATTCAAGTGTGGAATTAATTTAATTAATTAATTGAATTAATTGATTGGACCTAATTGGATTAGGGAGTCCAATTGGAATATTTAATTAATTGATTGGATCAATTAAGTAAGATGAGCCTAATTAATTAAATGAATTAATTTAATTGATTGGATCAATTAAAGTATGACCTAATTGATTGCTTAGGCTTAGGCGCATTAGATGTGGGCTTGTAGGAAGCCCATTAGGAAATTGGATTGGAAATCCAATTTCTAGAGGAAGTTGAATTGAAAATTCAATTTCTAAGAGGTAATAAGGAAAAGGGAAAGTCCTTATGGGATAAGAAAACTTACTAAAAGAGTTGGAAATAAGAAAGGAAGAAGAGTCCTACATGGAAAGGACATGTGGTAGCTTTTATTAACAATCTTCTTGGACGTTTTTATAGGGATTTTATTGCAGATTTTTATGAAGGAAAAATATGGAAAACAACCTCTCTCTCTTGAAAAAAAATAGTTTTATTCATCTCCAAAAATTCGTCCCTCCTTTCCTTTCAATCTTCAAAAGTTCGCCAACCTTTTATCTAGTTTAATTTTTGATTCAATTATTGAATTAAGTATTAAATTAAACACCTAAAACACTATTTGTTAGTGTGTTCTTGTTCTAAACAAAATCATTCTGGGATAGAATTATCAAATCGAAAACATTTGGGATCCTATAAGCGAATCAGATTTCAATCAAAGGGGTTTTGAATTGAAGAAAATGGAGATACTTTCATACAGGGATAACGATTTAAATCGTTTCAATCCCTACATCAGCTGGAGTGAAAATCAAGATAAGGATTTCTAAAACTTTCTTACTTTAACTATCAGAAAATGCACAATTGAATAATCACGAAAGGGTTTTGGGATTCATTTTAATTACATGTGATGTAATATATATTTATATTTTTGAAAATTTTTAAATTCCACCGCGTATACATTTCCGGGATCATGCAAACCCATCAATTTCTTGGTAGCCATCATACATATATTACTTGAGACACTTGGACTTATTCTTGTTAGGCATGACAAATAGATAGAATGCCCTTCAACCATGCTTGTGCTTGTATTGAGTCAAAGTTGCTTTTAGTAGACACTTTTGTAGATGCATCGACAAGCATACAAGGCAGTTTTGACCCTTACCTACTGAGTTGGGCCTAACACCCAAAAGCTTGCCACCTAGCAGGCGCCTGAGTGCCCGACAACATTAGTATCCGTTGGGTGCCTGCTTAATGACACCTTGGCACCTGATGGGTGCCTAAGCAGCCTAGCGCCTAGGTCATGCTTCTCGAAGCCTGCCGATCAATTTCTTGGATAAAGAAACAACTTCTTGATCCAAGAAACAGATTTCTTAGAGTTCTTAGGTGCTGAAAAATTTTAGCACCCAGCCACCACCGCCCAACTTGCCTAGGTGGTGTGTGCTAGGGTATTGCCCAGCGCCTAAGTCAGCTATTAATGCCACCCGACATCGCACGTCATGTGACAACGGGCATGGTAGCTACGTGATGTCATGCTATCCCATTTATTTATTCTTTTTATTGTTATTTTGTCTCAATATTCTTTCAATCTTTAAAATGAAAAAAAAAACATTAACCCCGAAAGAAGAAATCAATTTGATTCAAATCAAATGCACATACAAATGAAATTTATTGTATAAATACACTAATCACAATTTAAAGATATTAAAATACACGAGCTTAAACTCTGATGCCACTATTGAGTTCGCATGTTCAGGGAAGCGATGTATAATGAAAAATTAAAAAAATGTAACGAATTAAACAAAACACATCATATGTGAAATATATCGTATCCCACAACTGTTGCGATTAATCATTTCGCATTTTAATATCTGTGTATAGAAAGTTTCATAATTTTACTTGAATTGCTTTTCTGTCACTGACATGGATAGAAACAATTTAAATTGTTCATCATCTTTCCGCACAAATTAAATTACCTTAGAGTTCCAACTGTTACTCCTCTAATGGTATCCTTGAACATCCGTACACGATTGATTCTATGCTAGTAGTAAAATTAGTAAAATTCGACAATTCTAATTAGAATTAATATCTTTGTGGAACTTAATACAACTATTATATTGGATAAAATATTAAGAGTGGGTGGATTTGGGGTTTGCTATGGCTGATAATTTGAAACCCTAGACTGCTTCAAATTTTAGCCTATGGGGACTTTAAATCCTTCAAGTCCCACCCTGATGGTACTCTAGAACCCTATATTCCTTATCCATCCTTGATGTGTTCACATTTCAATTAGAAAACTTAAATTCTTTCAATTTAATTTCTTAATGGGTTTCATAAAAGTCTACATCAATTTTGGGCTTGGACCTAAATTAATTATTTAGGTCCAATTTAATTGAACCCATCAATTAATTTTACTTATTATATATATTAAATAGGCACAACTAAATTAATTAATTCTTTTTCAACTTCTTAATTCTATTAGGTCTAATTAAATAATTGCATTATTTAATTGAATTAATTCTATACTTAAATTAATTTAAACCCCATAAAATAATCACAATTAGCTAATTTATTCCAACACTTGAATTAATTTCTAGAAAGAAATGGGTTTATCAAAATTTGTATGTGACCTTTTAGGTTCAATAATAAGTTGGTTCAACAATAAGTTAGAAGTGAGCTCACAACTTTTATGACTTAATTGAATAGATGTAATGTTCAGATTAATTAATTTAATTAATTATTATCTTGAAATTCACCTATTAATTCAAAGAACTTAAAAGTCATGAAGCGTTTAGCAATCACCTAGATATAGGTGAAGTAGCAAATTTATTTTTCATTACGAGTGTCATGCAAGAATATTCTTTTCTTTCACTAATCTCTCAATTAAATTTATGGTGTGGATTATTAGTCGTAATCCTATTTAACTTGATGACTATGAATCCATTCATAGTCTCATGACTCATTGATGAAATTAAAAGATTCTCGTGTAAATTTCATCTAGCCTTAGCTAATGACTTTTGAGCCAAGAACTATGAAAAAAATAATAGAATATTCACCTATTTATTTAGATAGGTGACGGATCCTTTGTTGGATACTCATTAACCTCTATACACGAAGATATTGAACCCACCCTACTTTTTTTTTTGTGATTTTCATGCAATTGGGAGACATGTTAAAGTGCAACATATCATGTCTATGTTACAATGATACCTCAAGTCTAAGGTAATTTCTAATTGGGAATTTTCGGGTGGGATGGTTCGGTGTACTTATTCCCTAACAAGTACTCACATATATGCATTAGTGTCACTACACCGATGCCTAAGAAATAAGGCATCCACCTTTCGAACATGTATTGTATGCGCAAGTCTTATTGGGATCATCGATATCTTGTCTTAATAAATTCTTTACATGGAACAATTTTAAGACTAAAATCATAGAAACATATTCCATGATCGTCATCCTTTATGTGACCATGTCCCATAACTATGTACGGTTTAAAAACTTTATCTAACTTATTGAATGCAAAATTAAGATAAAGAATTATCATTTCTTAATAAATATAGAATAAAATCATTTATACAAGAGCTTATAGGCGACCAATCTAATTCGCTCATCAAACACTTCTAGAACATTTTCTTTTTGTCATCTCTTGTGGTCACACCTCTAGCAATGGTTTCTTTTGTTGCACGCTTTATGTCTGCTCTTTTCCTCTTCCTTTTCATCTTCATTTTCTCCAGAACCACCACCACCACCATCCCATGCTTGAGGACTACTAAGAGTCTCTGCATTATCATCATCGCCATCATAATCATGCTCGTTATGTGGTGCCAAATGAGTGTTATAGCCAAACTCCATTCTAATATGAGTGGTAACTCTGTTCGATAATGTATTCCATGTATTCCTGCAACATAATTTGTTGCATTTGTAGCTGGAAATAGATTTGGAAGCATTGTGAGATTGTCTCCATCTCCTTCCAACATTTGAACTACTACTTTCATGGACGGACGATCGGTTGGATACCACTGGATACACCAGAGCCCAACAATAGTGTAACACCCCTTAACCTAACTACAGAGCTTAAACAAGCTGATACCGTTAAGTCAAGAAATGTTAATTTTTCATCATTACTAGAGTTATGGTTTTTAATAAAAGTTCCCATTTTTAGCTATAAGAGAAAGAACTTGAATCGTTTTAAACACACCATATACATATATCAAAACTGAGTACATCTGTTTACAAAACCATAACAGAGCAACTTATTTAAAAATAAAATAGAGTTTTCAAAACAAACTACGAAACAAGTTGAAGCATGGCATATGAACAAATCTCTGTCCGGCCGCTCTAGAGACTCAGTCAACCTCTAAACCTGTACATTTCCACCTGCATCACATGAATCTAATGAGTTAAAGGCTCAGTAAGATAAAACTGATGCAATAATAAATAACATATATGCACATCTCATAAATCATTAAATGTAATATTCTATTTAATAACTTTCATTCAAAAATCATTATTTAGGACCCTTAAAGTGTGGTACCTAACTAATAGCGATAGACCGTGGTTTTCAAAACCTGTTCATAATGATTGGCAATAAGAGAACTAATACGGGGTTTCCATACTTGGTCTTTCAACCTCAAGTATTAGCCGTATTCTATCTCATTCATTGTGGCTTTCCTGTACTAGTTTTTTAACCTCAAGTATTTGCCACCATTTGTTGGGTCCGCCGGTCCCTCCGCGTCCCTTGTCTACCCGACCATCAATCAAGTACCATACTTTCTTTTTAAAAACCTCATTATATTCTTAACAGTGTCATGCTTCATGAACCATAAATGTATCGAACATTACATTATTTGATAAATAATAACAATCACATTAAAATATGAACAACATTATATGATTCTTGTGATACAGCAAATGAAAGTTTCAACTTACCTCAAGTCGACTTTGTGGTAAGTGAAAAGACTAATCTCTTTGGAAGATAGGATGTGTTAAAGGCCTAACATAATCAAATCATGTACCATTTAATATCATTTTATAAATCAGTTAGTCTATTCTAGTTAAAGTTCATATACACTTTTCAATCTTTTGTAAACAACTTCATATAAATTACATAACCTTAAAAATAATGCATACTCCATATTTTACTACTAATTCAAGACATTAAACATTAGGGCAACCATTAAATAACTAATAATTCAAACATAATTATTAGGGCAGCCCCTAAAACATGCACACAATTCAAATTAACATGACGTAAATTCGTTCTAACTTAAATTAATTGTACCCTTCAATTAAGCAAACTAATTGCTATTGTTTTCAATCATTCAAAAAAACTTCCAAACACAATATAAGCATTACAAAATCAATAGAAACAAGTAAATTAAACAATTTCACGATACTATCAATTTTGCTAAAAATTAGCTTAACTAGCTTGGTTTTGGCTTCAAGTGTAACTTACTTAAGTTTTCAATCATACAAAAGCATACTAAAATATGTAACCATCCAAGATACTACAAATTCATCATAAGAAATATTGAAAAAGAATATACCTTGATTAAGTTGGATTTAAGCTTCAAAATCAACGGTTTTCAAGCTTAAAAGGATGAAAACTTGTTCGAGCTTGTGTTCTACGGATTCATATGGATTGAATTCAATTTTTGTAAGTATGAGAGTGTAGAAATCTGGGAAAAAACTTAGGAGAATAAGGGCTGGTCATTTTTGAGGTGCTTCCACAAGAAATATGGATGAAAATGATTTCTTTGACCTTTCAAAGAGAGGTAAGTAGAGGGTGATGATTGGTTGCATCATGCTTGGTGTCTTCACATGCCAAAAGCCATATTCATGGGCTAAGGAGATGACAAAAATTGATGCTTTGGTATTATAATCAAGTGCAATGCGGTTTAGAATGATTTTATGCAACCTAGTCAACCAACCAATCAAATTGCACCATTTTGCATACTTTTAGTTCTTAGCCAAATGTAACATATTTCAAGTAAATATTTAGGCAATTAATCACTTTAGCATATGACTAGTATGGATCAATACAAATAATTTATTTCATGGCCATTCAACATATCAATCTTCCTTAACAGAGATACCAAGCTTTTCACTGCAAAAAGGGTACTTAAGGAATATGTTAAATCAAAAAATGAAAGTTTGATCTCATATATCATGTACTAATGCATGTTAAATCATAATTGAAGCATATAATAACAATTATTCATGTTCGTGCAATCATGCTATTTGTATGCCATAATTCGATAATGCACATTGCTTAAATGCATATTCATGTAAAATGCTTATTATTGGCTATGTAGGAGAGAATTGAGAATTGGGCATTACAATAGTAAGTCTCCTTGCTATATTTCCATCATCACCTTCCTCAATGTGTGCCCAAAATCTTCCCCTAGATCTAACTGATTGTAAATCCATTGCGGAAAGTACACCTGGCTAGTATTTACCTTAAGATCTACATTTTTCCTCCGTCTCCAACCATTTCAAGCAACAACATCTGTATTTCATCAAAGGTAGGCAGAAACAGATCAAGACTTCTTTACAGTCCTTTCAGTGTCACAATCATCACCATCACCATCAGCATTACTAGCACCACTATCTCCGATCGTCATCATCCATATCCTGATCCTTTGCTTCTTAGTCATCATCTTTCTTATCCTTATCCTCATCATTTTGCTCATTAAGAGCATAGGAGCAAAGCCTCTAGTGTCTAAAAAGGAATTTCTTTGTCTAAACACCTCAATTTTGTGGCCCTTTTCTTTACCAAACCTTCTAGCCTCTCAAGATAAGAGGTTAGTACTTATGACATTTGTAATGCCAAAGGACCGCTATACAAAGAAGAAATATTATTAGTAAAATAAAAAATGAGAGACAATTATTAGTGAAGAGGCTTCCACAAATAGTTACATGTAACTAAATGTTTAGTTGTATTCGCTCTACAAATGTTTGCTCCACTAGAAAATGATAAATGGGCACAACTTGGTGAGACAAAGTTATTTGAGATTATTAACAAATTATTATGCAAAAATATAGTAAACAAAACTATTACCTTGTTTCAACTATTTACCTTAAATTCTTCCTTGGCAGCACCAGTGTTGTTGGGAATCCTGCTATCACCTCGCTGAAAAAAAACACAATATTGTTCATTTACATTATGCCATTAGTACATCCATCAAAATAGTTGTTGCTCGCATTTCGGCCTCTTTCTTTTCCAATATGCTAAATGATTTCCTTAACCAAAAAATTATATGCAATATCTCCCCATGCATACTCTCTAACAATAGTCAAATCATCGACATAAGCAATAACAAACTAAGGTGTGGACTAGTTGCTTGTCAGAAAAAGAATACAATTAAAAAAAATATATATATATATATCCTAGAAAAATCGTATTACACCTTGCTCAATTTTCTTCTCCACTAAATCTTCCAAACAATTTTAGTAAGGCTCACGTTACTAAATTTTCCTAGGAAATGTTGTATTAGTATGTTAGACTCTATGTTTAGATCTAAGTAAATAGGTTGACCCACATGGTGCAACCCTAACACAAGGGAGATCTCCAAGGGAACTATAATGTCTTCACTTAAAACAAATGTATTTGATCATATCTGGAATCTCTTTATGATTGCTTCAACTCTAGCTAGGTGTTCGTAATATATATTTTGCAAACCACAAGTACACGGTGTTAAGTTTTTATACAACGGTGAGTTGAGTTGAGTATCCATAGGGATTATAATCAAAAGTTGCATTAAGTACTGTAATTCAAATAGTCCTAATTTTATCTAGAAGATCGAATGATGATTGGAAAACAAAGTAAAGTAAGATAAAAATGCAAAGACAAGAGTGGAGTTTTTAGAAACAATATAACAAACACCTTATGAGCAAGATATTATAGAGGAATGACTCACCTAATTATCACCTATGGTCTTCCTTCCAAAATATACCAATTCAAGTTAACAACACATGTAAGTTAAGAATTCCTAAGCTCATCAATTCCCTCTCTCGAGTGCTGAATTGACTATGAGTTCTAACATGAATTTTGATATCTCTATAAAAATTCAAAAATAAAACTTTACAAAAGTTCAATGAATTCTTCTTCAAAACTTCAAATGTTTCATAAGCTTCTCAACTCTATGATTCCTAGGTTGTGTTATCCCTATGATCATGTATAATCTTTTCTCTCTCGAGTGTCGAATCTCATACGTTAAACAATCTCAATTAGTGATCAATTAATCAAGATGAAATACTAAACAAGATAACACAAACAAGATGAATAACTTGAACTAATATTATTTGGAATTCAAAGTATAGGATCAAATAAGTTTATATCATCCTCTAGAAAGAAATGTTTAGTTCACCATAGATGAATACAACTTCAAGAAATAAATAAGAAAGAATATGAAAATTATTCATCAATTTGTAAAGTAGAAGGAATGGTTGAAGCTTTCCTTATCTCCAAGAATGACTTGCTTCTCTCCAAGAATAACTGCCTTTGGTTCCAAGAACCAATCCTCCCCCCTATGTTGATGTTGATCTTCCCTTTTTAAACTTCTCCCCAATGATTCTTTCTCCAAGAGTCTTCCAAAAGAAACCTTGAAATCCTTCCACTTTTCTTGGTTTTTCTTCAAAAGAAACCTAAAATTCCTTCCACTTTTCTTGATTTTTCAAAACAAACCTGAAATCATTCCCTCTTTTCTTGGCTTTTTCTCCTTTTTCCCTCCATAAATTTAGTGTATCCACTAGAGCATCATATGTGATAATGATGTATAGGTGTATCTAATGTGTATATCTCATAAAAATGCCAAAATTCATGATCCATTATCACTTGTCGCAAAGAAAATGCATCAGCATTTTTTTGGTTAGCAGGATGGCGCCTAGGCGCCGTTGCTACTGTTTTTCCCTCATTCACTTCAGTACTTTTACACTATTTATCCTGTTGAAACTGATTTTTGACCTCCTTAAAAGATGAATTGGCTTTTAGTATCTTGTAATAAATTGTATATCTATTTCTTGGATTTCTATAGGAACTTGAATCAACTAAATAGGACATCTGTGGAGAGAGTTATGCCTAAAATACCAAAATATATCATACTAGAAAAGTTCAGTCCGGTGCTGACCATTGCACTCGATGTTTCTCATTGAAATCGAATGAATAAGATTTTGTGGTAAACATAAAAGTTGTAGATGTTTATCTTCATTTTCATTGGATCAAGAATCAAATTGATTTGAAATTAGGGCCGAGAGTTATGACTGAAATACAAAAACTGTCATTAGTAGCACCATAACTCGAATTTTTCAACATTTCAACCAAGTTTTTTATTTCTTTCCATTTTCTTCTCTTATTGCCATTACCTACAAGATTTAAAAATAAATGCATAAAAAGTAACAAAAATACTTAAAAACAAATTAAATATTAATCAAAAGATATATGAATTATTGGTATAAAACCAACTTATCAAATACCCCCAATATTTTACCTTTCACTTATCTCGAGGAAAACTCAAAATCAAACAATTATAGGCTCATACTTTGGTCATGAATTACTAAACTTGATCAACCAATTCAAATGACTCATCAATTTTTATTGCACATGAATCCAAAGGTTAGTCACAAAGCTAGTCAAATGACATTACAAAACTTGTGCTTCATTAATCTAGTTATGAATTCAAAACGTGTGTGTATGAAGTATCAATCTCAAGTTTCATGCATGCATTTTAAGTATGAATTTCACAACCAATGATTCTCATGATCTAAGAAAATGAGTTCTAGGTGTTCTATATGCTTGCTTTTCATACAAATTTTCCACTAATATAGATACTTGCAAACTTGAATCAAAAGGATTTCAATAAGCTTGTAACGTAGGGCCTAGGTATTGGTTTACAAAAAAAGATAGGGATAAACAACATAAGAGAGCATAAGGTGTTGCACATAAAATCTCACTCTCCTAATTTCTTCTCTCTTTCTCTTTTTTTTTCTTTTGGGATTCATGCTTTTCTTTCAACAATTTTTTTTCTTCTCTTTTTTTCATGAATCCTAAGGCTTCATTTCTTGTTTTTTTGCTTTCACAACCCCCAAACTTGTTTCTTTTCATCAACATGAGTTTTCATTTATTTCTTTGCATATTTTCCTTGCTAATACCCCTAAATACATTCATTCGTGCCCTCAACATATTTCCATATAATCCATTGATAAGATTGTGCACAAAATGTCGTACTTTAAGCTCTCTTAGGGACAATCATTGGTTTTTGGGCTATAAAGGGTTGGTATAGTGAGTTTCAAGAAATGAAGTCGAATGGTGGTTATTCATATGCCTTGCGCATACCATTCTTCGAAAAGAGCTCAAAGGGTAACTAGTGAATAAAGTGTATTCATGGTAGGCTTGAAAGACACAAACGAGTCAAAGATGGCCTAAATCATTTCAAAGTTTGTAGTTATCTAGAATTTTGCCTCAAAGAGTAATCAAGCAAGTTCTGGAATACTACAAAAAGATCAATACAACTCATTGGAAGCAAAATCCAATGCCAAGTAGCATGCAATTCACAGGATTTCGACACAACGTACTCAATAAAAATTCATCATTCATGACAAGGATTAAATACACACATGAATCACCATGTCACAAGACTAGCAATCTTTCTTTTCTCTAAACTCTATACAATATCAATTAGGTATCATCATAGGCAAACGGTAATTAAGTTATTCATTTAATCACAAAACATGAACTCAACTAAGTTTGTCAACAAAGCATGCTTGCTCTTGGACTCTCATCATTCAACATAGGTAATTCAATTTGAAAAATTTAGCTTAGTTTTTCATATAAAACTCAAATACACAAAATATAAATTCCACCCCCAACTTTAAAATTAACATTGTCCTCAACGTTTAAAGAATTAAAGCACATAAGAGGTTGAAATAAGAAACTCCCATTTCCAATAGATGATGCACTTAGAGTTCATGGGAGATCGACATATATCACCAAGGAGACATCCATCTACACAAGAAATGGAAGACATGAAAGCACATAGGTTATTCATAAAAGTGAAAATGCAATTAAAGTAATGCAATAGCTAAACAAAGGAAAGCTCATCATGCCTAAATCTAGAAATAGAATATGCTTCAAAAACTAACTAAAAATTATTCAAAAGCCAAAAAAAAAAACAAAGGGCTTGGGTTGCCTCCCAAGAAGTGCTTGGTTTATAGTCATCAGCCTGACTATCATCTTTACTCATCCCGGATTTAAGAATAAGTGTTTATCATGCCATATTTTTGTGTGCTCTAAGAGTGTAGATGATCCTTCCGGATAGGCGAGATGAGGATGATCCGAAGTAGCATCAAGAGCCTTTGGGACATCAACAATTGTATCCCCTATTACTGCAAATGGTTTTCCAAACATGGTGAAGATATACCTATCTTTTTCCATATTAAAAATGAAAAAATCTATAGAGTACAAGAATTGGTCACCATTCCCAAGCATATCTTGAGTCATCTTAGTAGGCCTTGCTTTATCTAGTGCATGTTTTCTGAAATTAAACAATGAAATTGAATTAATGCTTGCATCTAGATCACATAATGCTATTTCAAAGTTAGGAGTGGATTTTAGCTTCTCAGCCCCTGTTTGTTCATTTGATTGTCTTTCTTCTTCCTTTGGGTGTTTCTCCATAAAAATTTTACTCGAAGTGCTTGCCATTGGCTCATCAACTTGTGAACTTTTCATTTCTAGCCACTTGATTTTGATTCCACTTCGAAGTTTGATAGCTTTGCAATACTCCATTTGATTGATTTTCGTATCACTTGGAAAATTTTCTTTATGTTTTTTAGCATTAATTTTAGTAGCAAGATGTCTAATTTGAGTCTCCATTGATTTAATTGAAGCTCCTAGCTGCCCCACTTGAGTATCAATGTTGTCTATCTTTGCTTCATTCTTATGCAATCGGGCTCTTGTTTCACTAATGAAAGTGCATAGCAACTCCTCCAATGATGCCTTTTTCTCACCTTTGGTTTTCATAAATGAACTGCTATTAGATGCCATGGAATCCATTCGTTGAGAAGCTCCATTAGAAGTCCAAGTAGCAAATTGGTTAGAAAGAAAAGAAATTTGTACAACTAATTGTGTAAATGGATCTACCTCAAGAATACCAACAACCTTTTCAATGGAAGATCTCTCGGAAGGCCATTGATAGCTAGTAGTAGCTATCGCCTCAAGACTCTTAGCCTTATGCATACAAATAGATATAACCTAATGAAAGGCAAGACCACATCAAAATATGGAAAGAAAATAAAAACAATCTAAATTAAAATCAAGACTAAGTCATTACAATATTAATGTAATTATGATAAAATAATTCCCGGCAACGGCGCCAAAAACTTGTTTGTAATATAAATTTTGCATACTGCAAGTGCACGGTGTCAAGTTTTTATAAAATGGTGAGTTGAGTTGAGTTGAGTATCCACAAGGATTGTAATCAAAAGTTACATTAAGTACCGTAGTTCAAATAGTCCTAATTTCATCTAGAAGATCGAATGATGATTGGAAAACAAAGTAAAGTAAGATAAAAATATAAAGATGAGTGGAGTTTTTTGAAACAATATAACAAACACCTTCTGAGCAAGATATTCTAGAGGAATGACTCACCTAATTATCATTTATGTTCTTCCTTACAAAAGATACCAATTCAAGTTAACAACACATGTAAATTAAGAATTCCAAAGCTCATCAATTCTCTCTCTCGAATGCCGAATTGACTATGAGTTCTAACATGAATTTCGATATCTCTATAAAAACTCAAGAATAAAACTCTACAAAAGTTCAATGAATTCTTCTTCAAAACTTCAAAGGTTTCATAAGCTTCTCAATTCTATGATTCCTAGATTATGTTATCTCTATGATCAAGTGCCGAATCTCATACGTCAAACAATCTCAATTAGTGATCAATTAATCAAGATGAAATACTAAACAAGATAACAAAAATAAGATGAATAACTTGAACTAATATTATTTGGAATTCAAAACATAGGATCAAATAAGGTTACATCATCCTCTAGAAAGAAATGTTTAATTCACCATAGATGAATACAACTTTAAGAAATAAATAAGAAAGAACATGAAAATTGGTCACCAATTTGTGAAGTGGAAGGAATGGTTGAAGCTCTCCTTATCTCCAAGAATAACTTGCTTCTCTCCAAGAATGGCTGTCTTTGGTTCCAAGAACTAATCCCCCCCTATGTTGATGTTGATTTTCCCTTTTTAAACTTCACCCCAATGATTCTTTCCCCAAGAGTCTTCCAAAAGAAATCTTGAAATCCTTCCACTTTTTTTTTGTTTTTCTTTAAAAAGAAATCTAAAATTCCTTCCACTTTTCTTGGCTTTTCAAAACAAACCTGAAATCATTCCCATTTTCTTGGCTTTTTCTCATTTTTTCCTCCATCAATTTAGTGTATCCACTAGAGCATCATATGGGGTAATGATGTAAAGGTGTATCTAATGTATATATCTCATAAAAATGCCAAAATTGATGATCCATTGCCACTTGTCATAAAGAAAATGCATCAGCAACTTTTTGGTTTAGCGCCTAGGCGCTGTTACTGCTGTTTTTCCCTCCTTCACTTCAGTACTTTTACACTATTCAGCCTCTTGCAACTGATTTTTGATCTCTTTCAAAGATGAATTGACATTTTATGTCTTGTAATGAATTATAGATCTATTTCTTTTATTTATATGGGCACTTGAATTAACTAAATAGGACATCTGTAGAGAGAGTTATGCCTAGAATACCAAAATGTATCATACTAGAAAAGTTCAGTCCGGTGCTGACCATTGCACTCGATGTTTCTCATTGAAATAGAACGAATTAGATTTTGTGATAAACATAAAATTTGTAGATATTTCTCTTAGATTTCCATTTGATAAGAATCAAATCGATATGAAATTGGGGCCAAAAAGTATGACTGAAATACAGAAACTGCCATCAGTAGCACCACAACTCGAATTTTTCAACATTTCAACCAAGTTTTTGATTTCTTTCCATTTTCTTCTCTTATTGCGATTACCTACAAGATTTAAAACTAAATGCATAAAAAGTAATAAAAACACTTGAAAACAAACTAAATGTTAATCAAAAGATATATGAATTATTGGTATAAAACCAACTTATCACTAGGCTACTGCTGAGTTTAGGCATCTTAAAATAAGCATAGAACGGAGTTCTCCTATGAGCTTAGTGGTCTATCACTCATTTATTGTGTCAACTCCTCTATTATACGACGAGACTTAAGCTCGTACTCTCTCCTCGATTTGATATTTTCACATTGAAGACCCCATCTTCTCGCCATTTATGCAACCAAAAAACTATTATTATTAATGAGAAGATGGAAAAATATTATAAAACATATACATTATAGATTCTTCAAGGTAGAAGTTTCATTACCATAAACTCATTCAGAAGTACTGGATTGTTGAACTCTTAGTACCAGACCTTAATTCGTACCGCTGATAAATTGGTTTTATACCAATAATTCATATACCTTTTGATTAACATGTAGTTTATTTTCAAGTGTTCATATTACTTTTATGAATTTAGTTTGAAATTTATAGATAATGGCAAAATGAGAAGAAAATGGAAAGAAACAAAGACTTGGTTGAAATTTTGAAGAATCCGCATTATTGTGCTACTAATAGAAGTTTTTGTATTTTAATTACAACACTCTGTCCTAATATTATATTAACTTGATTCTTGATCCATTGAAAAGACAAGAGATAGATCTACAACTTTTATGTTTACCATAAAATTCAATACTTTTGATTTCAATGAGAAAACCCAAGTTCAACAGTTAACACTAGATTGAAACTTTCTGATATGATACATCTTGATATTTTAGGCATAACTCGCTCCATAGATGTCATATCAAGTTAATTCAAGTGGATATGGAAAGCTAAGACATATATTTCAATTTATTAGAAAACACCAAAAGTTAATTCAAAATAGAAAAAGTCCAAACATAGCTTTCAAGAAGAAGAATCAAACCATAGAGAGCCAGATGACAAATTGTTTGGAGCTGCAATGCCAAAGGACAGATTGTTTGGTATCGCGGTGCCCAAAATCAGAGCCACAGTACCAAAGAATAGAATGTTTGGTACCGCAACACCAGAAATCGGAGCCACGATACCAGTTTATTTTGTGCTCTAATAGATAATTTGGGGTTGCGGCCCTAGTTAGCGAAAAATTTAAAACTTAATTTTTAAATCCGATTTTAGGACTTCTTTTTAGAGGACTTTAAAAGATAACTCAAAAGACTACATTAGTGGGTTCTTTTGGCCAAAAAACATGGAGGAAAAGAATAGGAAAAATGTGAAAAAGACAAGAAAAGTGGAAGGATTTCAGGGTTTTTTTGGAAGACTATTGGGGAAAGAATTATCTTGAGAAGTTTAAAAAGGAAAGATTAGCATCAACCAAAATGGGGAATTGGTTCTTGGAACCAAAGGAGACCATTGGGTTCTTAGAGACAAGACCCATTTACTTTTCTGAATCCAAGGCAGCCATTCTTAAAGAGGAGCAAGCCATTCTTGGAGACAAGGAGAGCTTCAACCATTCCTCCCACTTTACAAATTGGTGAACAATTTCCATGTTCTTTCTTATTTATTTCTTGAAGTTGTATTCAACCATGATGAACTAAACTTTTTTTTTTCTAGAGGATGATGTAACTTTATTTGATCCTATATTTTGAATTCTAAACAATATTAGTTCAAGTTATTCATCTTGTTTGTGTTATCTTGTTTAGTATTGCATCTTGATATTTGACCACTAATTAAGATTGTTTGATGTATGAGATTCAACACTAGAGAGAGGAAAGATTATACATGATCATAAGGATAATACAACTTAGGAATCATAGAGTTGAGAAGTTTATGAAACTTTTGAAGTTTTGAAGAAGAATTCATTGAAAATTTTTAGTGTTTTATTCTTGAATTTTTATAGAGATATCGAAATTCATGTTGGAACTCATAGTCAATTCAGCACTCGAGATAGGGAATTGATGAGCTTATGAATTCTTAACTTACATGTGTTGTTAACTTGAATTGGTATGTTTTGGAAGGAAGAATATAGGTAAAAATTAGATGAGTCATTCCTCTAGAATATCTTGCTCATAAGGTATTTGTTATATTACTTCTAAGAACTCTACTTTTGTCTTTGTATTTTATCTTACTTTATTTTCTTTTCCAATCATCACTTGATTTTCTAGATAAAATTAGGACTAATTGAACTATGATACTTAATGCAGTTTTTTATTATAATTTATTTAGATACGATATTCAAATCACCGTTGTATTAAAACCTGACACCGTGCACTTATGGTTTGCAAAATAGTTCAATGAACAAGTTTTTGGCACCATTGTCGAGGATTGTTTTATCATAATTGCATTAATATTGTTAT
Source organism: Paulownia fortunei (assembly GCA_019321725.1). NCBI lineage: Eukaryota > Viridiplantae > Streptophyta > Magnoliopsida > Lamiales > Paulowniaceae > Paulownia > Paulownia fortunei. The sequence goes on from CM033118.1 coordinate 13,324,582, forward strand.
GACTTAGTCTTGATTTTAGTTTAGATTGTTTTTGCTTTTTTCCTATATTTTGATGTTGTATTGCCTTGTACTGGGTTATACATATTTGTATGTGTTAGAAGTCTTGAGGAGATGGCTACTAATAGCTATCAATGGAATTTCTAGAGTTCTTCCATTAAAAAAGTTTTCGGTGTTCTTGAAGTAGATTCATTTACACAATTAGCTGCCCAAATTTCTTTTCTTTCTAATCAATTTGCAGCTTGAACTTCTTATGGAGCTTCTCAAAGAATGAATTCCATGACATCTACTAGCACTTCATTTATGAAAACTAAAAGTGAGAAAAATGCATCATTAGAGGAGTTGTTAAGCACTTTCATTGGCGAAACAAAAGCCCAATTGAATAAGAATGAAGCAAAGATAGACAATATTGAGACTTAATTAGGGCAGCTAGCTTCAAGTTTAGAAACTCAAATTAGATAGTTTGCTACTGAAATGAATGCTCAAAAATATAAAGAAAACTTTCCAAGTGATACAGAAATCAATCCAAGGGAGCATTGCAAAGCCATCCAACAACAATAAATGGAGAAGTGCGAAACTATTGAAAAGTGCAATGACATCTTGCAAGAGAAGACACCTCAAGTGCTTACTAATTCAGGGAGTTTCATTATCCCTTATTTAATTGAAAACTCTACTTGCGAAATAGCATTATGTGATCTAGATGCAAGCACTAATTCAATTTCATTGTTTAATTTTAGAAAACATGTACTAGATGAAGCAAAGCCTACTAGGGTGTCTCAAGATATGCTTGGAAATAGTTACCAATTCTTAAGCTCTACAGATTTTTTTTTTTTAATATGAAAAAAAATAGGTACATCTTTACCATGCTTGGAAGACCATTTGCAATAAAATGGGATACACTTGTTGATGTCCAAAAGGACCTTGATGCTACTCTAGATCATCCTCTTATTACCTATCCGAACGGATCACCGACACTCTTAGAGCACACAAAGATATGGCATGATAAATACTTATTTTTAGATCCGAGTATAGTAAAGAAAATAGTTGGGCTGACGAATATAAACCAAGTACTTCTTGGAAGGCAATCCAAGCTATTTTTCTATTGATTTTTAATAATTTCTTACTTAGTTTTTAAAATATGTTCGCTTTCTAGACTTAGGCATGTTTAGCTATTGTGTTTCTTTGTCTATGTTTGTGTTCTCATCTTCATTTCTTTAACCCATATGCTTTCATGCTTTCTTTTCTTGTGTATATGGATGTCGACTTGGTGATATGTGTGGATTTCCTATGAACTCCCAGTGTATATCATTTATTGGAAATGGGAGTTTCTTATTTCCACATCTTATGTGCTTTAATTCTTTAAACATTGAAGACAATGCTAATTTTAAAGTTGGAGTAGGATTTGTATTTTATGTGTTTGAGCTTTATGTGAAAAATTGAGTCATTTTTTTTCCAATTTGAATTACCCATGTTGTGTGATGAGAGTCCAAGAGCAAGCATACTTTGTTGACAAACTTAGTTGAGTTCATATTTTGTGATTGAATAACTTAATTACCGATTGCTTATGATGATACCTAATTGATATTGTATAGAGTCTATAGGAAAGAAAGATTGCTAGTCTTGTGACATAACAATTCTTGTGTGTATTTGATTCTTGTCATGAATAATAAATTTTCATTGAGCATGTCGTGTTAAAATCCTGCAAATTGCATGCTACTTGGTGTTGGATTTTGCTTCCAAATAAGTTGTATTGATCATTTTGTAGTGGTTTAGAACTTGCTTGATTACTCTTTAAATTTTAGCAAATTTGGAAATGATTTAGGCCATCTTTGACTCGTTTATGCCTTTCAAGCCTGCCATGATCATATTTTTATTCACTAGTTACCGCTTTTGAACTTTTTTTCAAAGAATGGCATGTGCAATGCATATGAATGACCACCATTCGACTTCATTTCTTAAAGCTTACTATACCTATATTTTACAGCCCGAAAAACCAATGATTGTCCCTAAGAGAGTTTAAGGTGTGACATTTTGTGTATAATTTTATCAAGGGGGCATATGGAGATATGTTGAGGGTATGAATGAATGTATTTAGGGGTATGAGCAAGGAAAATGGGCAAGAAATAAATCACAACTCATGTTGATGAAAAGAAACAAGTTTGGGGGTTGTAAAAATGAAAGAACAAGTTAAGGCTTGGGATTCATGAAAAAAAAGAAGAAAAAAATAGGGAAAAATTATGAAAAAATAAAAAGTTGTTGAAAAAGAAAAGAAAAGAAAAGTATGAATCCCTAAAAGAAAGAAAAAAGAGAATTGGGAAAAAGAAAAAGAAAGAAGGAGATTCAGATTATATGTGTAACGTTTTATGCTCTCTTACGTTGTTTATCCCTATCTTTCCTTGTAAGCCAATATCTAAGCCTTACGTTACAAGCTTATTGAAGTACTTTTGATCTAAGTTTGCAAGTGTCTATATTAGTGGAGAATTTGTATAAAAAGCAAGTTTATGGAGCACCTAGAACTTCTTTGTTTAGATCATGAGAATCATTGGTTGTGAAATTCATATATAAAATGCATGCATGAAACTTGAGCTTGACAATTCACACACACACATTTTTAATTCATGACTAAGATTGATAAAGCATAAGTTTTGTAATGTCATTCGACTAGCTTTGTGACTAACCTTTGGATTTATGTGCAATAAGATTGATGAGATATTTGAATTGATTGATCAATCTTAGTAATTCATGATCGAATTATGAGCCTATGATTGTTTGATTTTAAGTTTTCCTTGAGGACGAACAAAAGGTAAAGTTTGGAGGTATTTGATAAGTTGGTTTTATACCAATAACTTATATACTTTTTGATTAACATTTAGTTTGTTTTTAAGTTTTATGTTATTTTTTATTAATTTAGTCTAAAATCTTGTAGATAATGGCAAAATAAGAAGAAATTGAAAAGAAACAAAGACTTAGTTGTAATTTTGAATAATCCATATTGTGGTGCTACTGATAGCAGTTTTTGTATTTAAATCATAACTCTCTGCCCTAATATTATATTAACTTGATTCTTAATCCATTGAAAATAAAGAGATAGATCTACAACTTTTATATTTACCATAAAATCTAATTCATTTGATTTCAATAAGAAAACCTAATTTTAACCATTAATACTGGACTTAAACTTTTTAGTATGACACATTTTGGTGTCTTAGGCATAACTCACTCCACATATACTATATCGAGTTGATTCAAGTGGATATGGAAATTCAAGATATATATATATATATAATCCATTAGAAGACACCAAAAGCTAATTCAAAATAGAAAGAGCCCAAAAATAGCTTTCAAGAAAAATGATTAGACCATGAAGCGCTAGAGAACAGATTGTTTGGAGCCGCAGCGCCCAAAATTAGAGGCGGGTGCTAAAGGACAAATTGTTTGGCACCGCGGCACCCAAAATCAGAGCCACGATACCAAACAACAAAATATTTGGTGCTGTAGTGCCAGAAATTGGAGCCCCAGTGCCAGTTCATTTTGTGCTCTGGCTGATAATTTAGGGTCATGGCCCCATTTCGCGAAAAATTTAAAACTTTATTTTAAATCCAATTTTAGGACTTTTTTTTGAAGGACTTTAAAAGACAACTCAAAAGATAACATTAGTGAGTTCTTTGGCTAAAAAAATATGGAGGAAAAGGAGAGGAAAAATGCAAGAAAAGGGGAAGGATTTTAGATTTCTTTTGGGGGAAAAGACAAGAAAAGTGGAAGAATTTAAGATTTTATTTTGAAAACTCTTGGGGAAGGAATCATCTTGAGAAGTTTAAAAAGGGAAGATTGGCATCAACCAAAGGGGGTAATTGGTTCTTAGAACTAAAAGAGGCCATTGGGTACTTGGAGACAAGACTCATTCACTTTTTTGGAACCAAGACAGCCATTCTTAGAGAGGAGCAAGCCATTCTTGGAGATAATGAAAGTTTCAACCATTCCTTCCAATTCACAAATTGGTAAACAATTTTCATGTTCTTTCTTATTTATTTCTTGAAGTTGTATTTATCCATGATGAATTAAACTTTTTTTTTCTAAAGGATGATGTAACCTTACTGAATCCTATGTTTTGAATTCCAAATAATATTAGTTCAAGTTATTCATCTTGTTTGTATTAGCTTGTTTAGTATTGCATCTTGATTATTTGACCACTAATTGAGATTGTTTGATATATGAGATTCGGCACTCGAGAGAGGGAAGATTATACATGATTATAAGGATAATACAACCTAGGAATCATAGAGTTAACAACCTTATGAAACCTTTGAAGTTTTAAAGAAGAATTCATTGAACTTTTATAGAGTTTTATTTTTTGAATTTTTATAGAGATATCAAAATTCATGTTGAAACTCATAGTCAATTCAGTACTCGAAAGAGGGAATTGATGGGCTTAGGAATTCTTAACTTATATGTGTTGTTGACTTGAATTTGTATATTTTGGAATGAAGAACATATGTGAAAACTAGGTGAGTCATTCCTCTACAATATCTTACTCATAAGGTGTTTGTTATATTACTTTTAAGAACTTCACTATTGTCTTTGCATTTTTTATCTAACCTTTTTTTGTTTTTCAGTCATTACTTGATTTTCTAGATAAAATTAGGATTATTTGAACTACGATACTTAATGTAGTTTTTTATTACAATCACTGTGGATATGATACTTAACTCACCGTTATATTAAAACTTAACACCGTACATTTGCGGTTTGCAAAATAATTCCACAAACAACCACTACTCTATTTTTCACAATACGTCCTGATTGAATGTTTAAAATGGCAATTTTGTGCACTCAATATTACATTTTTGTTAAGGCTTCTAACACTAGAACTCTATTTATAATATATTGTTGGATTCATGGACAATACTACGATTATGTGCCCAAATACTACATTTCAATAATGCTTATTTTATCTAAATGAACAGCATAAAATGCTTAAAAATAGTTTGCACCCCTGAAATAGAACTTACCTTACAATCTCTACCTATTATTTCAGGATCTACACTTGAAATCAAGTGTATAATAACTACATTCAAGTAATATTAACTAATTATAAGTATTAAACCTAAAAAACAAAGCAAAATTTTGTAGCACTTTAAGTATGAAATAAATTAGATTAGAGTTCTAAATATATGAAACTGAAGGTGGAAAATTGATGGCCTAAGTGCTTGTGCAAACGAAATCAACAATGGAGGTAATTGTGGTGGATGGATGACAACGGACGATGATGAAGGTGAATGTAGTGGATGAAATTGCTGCATGATTTTGAATAGACCTGACCACAATTTCGAAACTGTCGGTTCCATAGTTCGGGAAAATAATGATCTTTAACCACAACCGGCCTTGTTGGTTATAGTTTGGGTTCTAGAACCGGCGGGTAGGTTCTAGTTATGGTTCCGATTCTGGGTCTGACCCTTGAATTTATTTTTAATTTATTTTTAATTTTGACTTATGTTTTGAAAAATTGTAACTTCTTAACTAACCATTAATTCTACGAAATTATAACTTTTAAAAAACAAAAACAAGAGCTTGAAATCTTAAACTTAAATTTGAATGAAAATTTTTGAACTTAAATGTCAAAATAATATTGTTAATTTTTGAACTTAATGAAAAAACTTTTAACTTAAATTTGAAAAAAAAATTATTACCTAAAATTTAAATTATCAAATATTCTAATTATACTAAACTTAAAAAATAAAAAAAATGCTCAACTTGAAATTTTAAAGTTTAAACTTAAATTCAATAAAAAAATTGCACTTAAATTTTTTAAAAAATATTAGCTAAAATTTAAATTATATAATTAAAAATAATTTTAAAAATAAAAAAAGGGTTTGAACTTAAATTTAAGTTGTCTACGTATTCTCTTAGGGTATAGAGGAATTAAAGCCCGTGTAGTTCTCTTACCTTTTAACTTTTTTTACTTTAGGGAGTGGTGTGGCTCAATCACTCCTATCCATTCTCGTCGTTGTTTTGTCCGTGTTCTCCTCTTGATCTTTCTCTGAATCCGCCTGACCTTGCCTTCATACAAAGGCCTTGATCCTGATCATCAAGACATGCTTGGACTTTTAAATTCTCGGGAGATAAGGTTGAGCGTTTCTCACTTAATATATTATCTATCGCATTGAATATTTGCTCCACTGCAACGGTTAAGGTGGGTAAAACAAGTATCTCCTTCGTCATCACGGACAAAACTGGATAAATTTGCTTCTTTTGCAATCACCATCACAAAATATCGAACTCTCCATCATCATCTATCTCATTAAACTCAAATAAAATATTAAAATAACTCTCAAGTTCCTGAATGAAATTTGAGAATCCTCTAGGGCATTTAGTCTATTCCCTAAATAAAAGTTGTGCTGCCGTAAGTCTAAAACTACTACTACTACTACTAGTTCTATATATATCAACTTGAGTTGTTTGTGAGCCATATTTATAATTATATTCATTATAAAATTTATTTAAAAGTGTTCAAACTTTAAATATAATATTTTCTATATAGAGAGTATAATCATTTTCATAACGTCTTAAAGCATTATAATAAATTATTAACATGTCATGTAAACCATCTAATTTAAGTCTTGGGTAAAAAAACAACAGCAATTAAATTAATATCTGAAATCTCAAAAAAATATTTTTCCCATTTCAACATAATTGATAAAACACAATTTACTAAATTTTCATCTTTGGAGTTAATGTTATAATGTAAAACTGATGTAATAGTACAATAATTTCATAATACTAACTGAGAAGTTGGAGAATAAACACTAGATAATTGTAAAGTAGCACAATTTAATATTTTTAAAATATTATAATTTTTTTAACATATTGTCCAATGATGTGGATATATAAATGAAAAAGAGTAGTAACAGTTTGTAAAAAAAAACTGACATAATAAATCTTTATAATCAAAAGATTCTTTTAATAATTTATATGTTGAATTCCAACGGGTTGGAACATTTTGTAAAAAAAATTTAGGCCTCATACCGTTGGCCTTGTAAAATCTAAACCATTGTTTATTAATGTATAAATGTATCCATAAATAAGAAAATGCTTGTCTAATTGGTTTAAGTTGATTATCTAAAGTTTTTAAACTATTTTGTACACATATATTTAAAATATGACATATACATCTAATATGAAATTTTTTATCACCAATTGATGGTTCACATACAACTTTAAAATCATCAATACTAGCATTATTAGCTGCAGTATTATCAAATGATATTGAAAAAAAATTATTAACTAAATTATATTCTTATAATATTATAAATATAATTTGTGAAATATTTACTATTGTGTGTGAACCATCAAAAACTCTAAATGCAAGTAATCTTTTTTGAAGTGTCCAAAAATCATCAATCAAATGATATGTAATACCCATATATGAATGTATTTTTCAATGGTCACTCCAAATATTACTACATAAATAAATTTTATTATTTACATTATTTAATATTTCTTTTAACTTTTTTCTAGTTTTATTATATAATTTTTTTTACATGACATGTTAGTATGGTTCGTGGAACACCTTTAGCCACCGAATTATATATTGTTTGAATTAATTCATTAAAAAATAATTTATTTGCAAAACTAAAATTAAGATGTTCAATAGAAATAAATATAACTAAATTTTTTCTACATCTAACATCATTATATTTAAATAAAAAAAGATTGTTACCTCAACCAGCGTTGGAAAATACAAACGTCGGCATTTGAGTTTGGGTACGGTTGATGTCAAATTTCACTGGATGCTTCTTCTCCACATATCTTTTGAGGATCCATAACCGCCTTCGAATTGAAATTTGTAAGATTACGAGCAATACTTATACTTTGCTCGCATCTTTCCATTTGGAAGTGTTACTTTATCAAAATATTTGGTAAAAATGGAGGATTTGAGAGATGAAATAGATCGAATATAAGTATCACTCATTGTTTCTTGAGTAGTAAACAAGTGAGCTTTCTTTTCATCACTCAACTCAATTTCATAATCGATGTTGAGCATAGGTAGCTCGTCGGTAGTGGGCATATTTCCCTTACCTCTATTGTTTGAACATACCATTTTTTGATAAATGATGAAAATTTAAAATATAGAATTGAATAATGAAAATTGAAGATGAATGAAATGAAATATGAAAAATGATTTAATGAAATAATTGAAATATTATATAGTATATAATTGAAAATAAATAATTGAGAGTAGAAAATTAGATAATTGAGAGTTGAGAATTAGATAACTGATAGTTGAAGTGTAAAAAAAATGAAGAGGAATATGGATTTTTATAGGGGAAAAATACAAAAAAAAAGGTGTTTGACTCGGAATTTTTTATTTATTTCTGGAACGATTCCAAGGCCCGGCATGAACCGTTGGGTTGGACCTGACGGTTCACGAGTCTGGGGTACCAGACCTATAATCGGCCTGTGAACTCATAAGCTGGTTACAGATTCGACCAATTGACTCATGGTCAACTACAGTTCGGGTCCGTTCAAGTTTAATTTTGAAGATAAGAGAACACCAAAATCAAGAAAAATGATAACTAGAAATGACGATATGGCCAGCAGATAGCGATTGGCGGTTGGCGGTTGGCGGTTGGCGGTTGATGAATAGCCAACGATGGAGTTGAAGTTGGGATAGAGTAAGAGGAATTATTTCTTTTTTTTTTGAGAAAAAAATAATTGAGAAAAATAGGGAAATGGAGTGGTAGGTGTTATGTAAGAGCAAGTTCTTTCACAAATAGGTGGGGAGTCTAAAAAAAAGGTAAAAGTTTGACTAGGAGTGCAACCTAAAAAAATAAAGTGGGGGCTGATCCTAAAAATAAAACTAGAGTTAGGAATTTATTATTTATCCTCAAATTACAGAAGAAAATGTAAAAATACAAGTATTTTTCAATTTTATACTTCCAAGGCGCAAACTCTGTGGCCCACCCATCAACTTCATTGATCAATCTCCTATGTCTTAACCATCGGAGGAATAGAGAGCCAACTTTTCTTTCTTTTCCCAAATTCTTACTTCGAAGCGATGAAAAATTCTTTTGGTTAGCCAATATAACAGAGTTTTTGGGAAATGGGGAGTGAGAATTACAAGTCCCTCGACTGTATCACCACCGCTGATATAGCGGCGTTGGGCATACCCTATGAAAACGCCGATGAACTCCACCGCCATCTCGCCGGAATTATCCAAAATTGCGGCGCCGGAACTCCCCAGACGTGGCATAACATCTCCAAGCACCTTCTTACTCCGGAGCTACCCTTTTCTTTCCATCAGATGATGTACTATGGCTGCTACAAATACTTCGGACCCGACCCTCCCGCTTGGTTGCCGGACCTGTATGTATATACATATGTTTTTGTTGTCTAAATTCACGCGTAGCCTCGACATTTTAGGAATCAGCAGTGTGGGAATTATGGATTTCAGAAGTTAGTGTCTTTCCACGTTAAAGAATAGATCACTAGTATCTGCATTTGGGCAGTATAAGAGAGCTTCTTTTTTCTGCTAATTTCTTTGGGATTCTGTGTAAGGTGTTTAATTTTTTGGCTGGACAAAGTAAGTCTGGAAAATAAGTAATTGTTGTAGGAAATAAACACGTGCAGTCTTGGTAGAAAGATATTTGATACTATTGGTAATCTTCCCACTAGCTCTTTGTCAGTAAGAACTTCTATTGAAGTAACTTATACTGTGGGAGAGCAGTTGGAGAGAAAATAGGGACATGTTGGAATTCTAAGTCAAGTATTGGAACCGGAAAAAGAAAAAAGAAAAAAGAAAAAAGATTCAGTTGTGGGCATTGAGGCATGGCAAGTGAAGATTTTTAATGAAATATGACATCCTTAGAGTAATTGACTTTTTGAGCATGAAAATTAAAGATTTTTAAGGAATAGGAGACGAATTTTCCTAGGAAGTCATGGTAATACTACTTGTGGGTAGTATTTGTATACTCACCAGGACATAAACACCCCGAAAACTCTTAAGGGGTAAGAAGGCTTTTTCTGCAAAATAACCCCAGAAAAGGTTTTCCCATGAATAACTCCATAAGGTAGGAGTTTCATGAGATGTGCAAGAAGTAACTGTAAATCATCCAAAAGGAAATTGGATTTTGGTTTTGAATGGTTAGCCCAAGCAATGTTTAACAGGTGCAGCTCTTGTGCTCTTCAATTATTTGGAGTGCCATGAGTTATCTGGATACTGTGTAGAGTAATGGGCTTTGGTACTAAGATACCATGTAAGGAAATGTTAGAACTGAATTCCAATTTCTATTGGAGGACTTAAACAACCAGACAAGAGTAAGCCCTACTAAAGAAACAGAAAAAGGAAAGGAAAATAATGTACTCCAAATATTACAAAGTCAATCTAGTTATTCCTATATGTTTGTAATAATTGTTCTTCTACACAGTGGTGGCGCAAATTTGACTAATGTTGGCAAGCTACTGGAGGAGCATGGGAAAGAATTCTTAGGGTCAAAATACGTAGATCCTATTTCAAGCTTCCTCGATTTTCAGGAATTTTCTGTCTCAAACCCTGAGGTTGGAATAAATTGTTCACCATCATGGATGAGTCCTTAATTGTTAAAAAAATGTGAGTGATTTGCTGTTTTTCATTATCTGTTTACTTCTTTTTCTTTCTTAGGTTTATTGGAAAACTCTTTTTGGCAAAATGAATCTCTCTTTTTCGGTTCCTCCTGTATGCATTTTGCGTGAGGATCCTAGTCATCTGGGGGGTCACTGGCTTCCATGTGCAACTACAAATCCAGCGAACAATTGCCTGAGTTTGAGTGCTCAGAGGACTCTTGAGGATATTGCTGTGATATGGCGTGATGAAGGAGATGATGAAGTGCCAGTAAATAAGATGACCCTTAAGGAGCTACGCACATCAGTTTGGTATGCTATTTTTTGTTGAAGTGTTTGGTATTCTTAATTCTTTTGTGCCGACGGTTCCTTTATGTATGTGACAATTTCTGATATTTGTAATGAACATAGGCATTCCTTTGACTTTATTATCATGAAATTTGTACAAATTAGCGTAAAAACAATTTTAGAAGATGGCATACTGGACTCAGCTTTTTACCCGTAAAGTCTTCCCTCATATCCTTTCAGTACAAAGTGAAATAGTGACTTTATGACTCAACAAAGTGTCCATGTAAACTGGTGAACCAAAAGGAAGTGTAGTTTCCATGTCCAAAACTGAAAAGGAAGAAATATTCAACCTTTTGTCATTTATTTTGGGAGGTATTCTATATAGACTTCCTGTCCACGATCATTATTAGGACTTATATCCGGTGTAGAGTGGGTCTTTTGGCTTTATTTTAAACAATTTTCTCTTATATAACCTAGTTTTGATTGCATGTTCGCCATGAGACACTTTTCAACTTCATTGGAAAGTGTGCTTTATCCCTTGGTGATTTCTATTGGTTGCTATTTTACCTCTTTCTACTTCGGCTTCCAAATCCATCAAGTCGTTCTTGAACAAAGAATCACCTATTTGTTTCATGGTTTCATGGCGATATGGTTTATTTTATTTTGGTTTCAACTGGTCTCCTGTGTTTTTTTGGCATTTAATCCCTCCTACGTATGATGCTATGGTGCTATTATTTCCCAAGAGTTTGAGAACTTAACTGTTAGATGATGTGAAACTCTGTTTAGAATTTTTTTTGTAGGCTTGTTGCCCATGCAATAGAAACCCTGAAATTGGAGAAAGGCTCTGCAATTGCCATAGATATGCCCATGGATGTTAACTCTGTGGTAATCTACCTGGCCATAGTACTTGCTGGTTACATAGTTGTGTCCATTGCTGATAGTTTTGCACCAACTGAAATATCTACAAGGCTCAAAATATCAAAAGCAAAAGCAATTTTCACTCAGGTGAGATTCCCTTTTATTCTCTATGCATGAAGGAATACCATATTTCTAATGCCTGCATAAAGTCTTATCGGTCTTTAGTAAGGTAGTCAAATGAACCTGTGAATGCGCTTCATGGTGCAAAAATTACGCAATGTTTTTAGTAAATGGATTATCTTCAATAAATTTGGATAATTAAAAACTACTTTATTTTGATGAAACGTTACAACAAAAAGATTGTAGTATTTGTGTTTTATATTGTTGAGATTTACAGTACTAAAGGTGGCAGCTGTATTGGTACTCCTAACCCTTTGGATGCGGCTTTCTAGTTGCAAAATATTTATTTGACGTGATTGCTTTAGTTAATTGGAATGCTACATCTTTGATTCATACTCTCACTCTTTTGTTGTCTAATCTCTTCTAAAATTCAACCTTTATTTGCCAGGATCTCATCATTCGCAGTGATAGAAAACTTCCCTTGTACAGGTGAATTCTCTCTCTCTCTCTCTCTCTCTCTCCTGTTTGTGCGATTGGCATGCGAGTGCATGTATATCTCAGTCTGTCACATGAATATAAATTTATTCAAGGAATTGTTTTTTCTCATATAAAGATTATCATTTGTAAATTAAGTCAACAACATCCACATAGCTGTCCAGCCAGGGACAATTTATGACACCAGAAAGAAAAAAGATCTTACATTTTCTTTTCAAAGCAGATCCTACACCTCAAAGGCTCTGCTGCTGAGCTTTCCATAAAGGATACTGGCATACATGATTGTTTAGAGTTCAAACCAATCAACATTCTAAAAGAGTAGCTGTGCTAAGAGCTATAGCATGAAAGATTAAAAAAAGTATGCTCCCAACTCATCTGGCACCTCTAAATGCAGCAAAAAGTTGCAGTTATCTGCTTCTAAGACAAGAGTCACAGAAATTATTCCCACAAAGAAAGCCAACTTTAGTTCTTAGGGCTTGTTTGCACTATTCCAACTTCAAAAGAAGCAGCTATTTCCATTTCAGTCAAATCCGAATAAAAGTTTTGAGTCCGCAATTCAGTTCGTACTGTTGTTCTACCTGATTTTATGCTTGGCCACACTTCCCAGTTAAATTCACGCAATCTTTATATCAAACTTATGCAGATATGGCTTCGAATCTTGAACAGATACCCTCTAATTTCTCTCTACTCTTTATCGATATTTTCATTCTTTCATCTGTGTTATTCCTCACACCTATTGTTTCCAATACTGCAGTAGAGTTGTTGATGCTCAATCACCAATGGCAATTGTAATTCCCACCAGAGGCTCCAGTTTCAGCATGAAATTGCGTGATAACGACATTTCCTGGGAGAGTTTTCTTGAGAGAGCAAATGGTTCCAAGTATGCATGCTAATCAATATGATTGTTTAAGCTACTTTTATCATCTTAACTCTTTAATCTAGAGGAAGCACAAATGAATGTATTCTTTGTTTGTATACTAATGTTTAGAATGCATAAAATCCTATTAAGCATGACTGAGATTGTTTACTGGTTGAGGAAGCTATATCTTACTTGAGACCTTTAAGAAAAGATGTGAGCTCATAAACTCTGAGTTTCAAAGCATAATTTAAGTCAAAGTGTGGGTTACTGCTATTTTCTCGAATATTACTTTTACTTCTTATATGGTGTCCACAACTTTTTGTGCCATCTTAATTCTGATACAATCTTGACACCGAGAGATGCTCTATCACAGAGTTCACGGTTTTCCATAAACTATTGCAGTTAGACATGGAGTATGACATTTTAAATTATTCACAAATTCATCACACTTATTCTTCCGTGTGAAGGCAAACGATGAATTCTGTTTGACTTGCCCCTTAAATTTAGCAATGCTTGTTCACCTCTTCAAGTAGAGCGTATCAGTTCGGCCTATTTTCTGTTTCACTAATAATGGTAGTCAGATGTTGACAATACTCAACCCATGACATTAAATGCTAGTAGAACCGCAAATAAGCAAAAACATGGTGATACACTTGTTGTGCAGCACCTTCCCATAAGCGCATGTTGATTAGCATCATACTCAAAAAGAATAGTACTATAAACATTTGGCCAAGGATTTTAGATGTATCAGAATCTTTTGATACAATTTGCCTGCTTTAAGCTCTCATACTAGTATAAATGTCCACTTGCAGAGAAGTTGAGTTCGTTGCTGTTGAACAATCAACTGAAGCTTTTACAAATATTCTTTTCTCATCAGGAACTACAGGTATATCGTGGTTCAAAATTATCTTAATTATTTTTGGGTGCAATTTTGTGGTAAAATGTTGTCAAAACCCCAAGAGAAATATCTTGCCCCTTGTCCAGCATATATGCAACTCAACAAACTCCAACATTTTGTCATGGTAAAATTTTGTGGGATGTTTGATACCATTACAATGTCATCGTTCTGCACAATTTCAAATAAAAAACTGAAAAGTTCTCTTTCAATGGTTTCATGCAATGTGATGGAAAATTTTGTAGAGTTCGTTCCTCCTAGAACTCTGAATTGATAATAATGACCATCCTACTGTTAGCAACTATTAGCAATGACATCCATAGTGGATATTTGAAGTTACTTTTGAACAAGCTCTTCTTGGAAAAAATGAAAGATGGAAAAGTTGGTTCCACATATAGATTCTGGACTTTTCTCTGCAACACTGCATAATTAAGTTTCAAGCAGTATAGACAGTCCTTGTTTCCTAAAATAGGATGATCTTCATTGGACCACCTTCTAGTATCATCTTTACAAATCTAACTGGTAGCATTCTAAAATTTAGTTTGAGGCAGTGTTGGTAAGCCAAAAAACTTTCGGTACAAATGTATATCTAGGAATGAATTGCTAGTTTAATGGGATGGATTATTTTCTCCTCCTCTCGAACAGCCTTTAGCATCAGATCTTAATAAATTGAAGTGCTAATTACATCCATCTCCCCTGAGGTTTGGCACCAAAACTACCGCTCAATGTCTTGAAAGTACAATTACCCCTCTTAATGTTTCTCTGTCTTACAATTCCCCCTTCTGTTCATGATTGTTATAGAAAAAGATGTCTTAAGCAAAAAAATGAAAGTATAATCCTATTTTGCCCTTGCTTTACTAGTAATAAACCTAAATCCGGGGGGGGGTAAAATAATTTAACTACAAATATAGGTTATAATTTTTATTACTTAATTTTGTAATATAATTAAAAGAATTTAAACAACAATTCCTTTTGTATTTATATTATTCTTTTTCTGTTTGTAAATTTCAAGCAAGATTTTCATTAAATTTGAAATAATTTAAAAAAATAAAATAAAATTTTAAAATCTTAAACAAAATATAAATATTTTTTAAAATTATTGCATTATCTCATTCGTATTTTGATCGAAGAAAGAGTTTAGCTATCATTCTGAAGGCGATAGTTCACAATGCTTATTTTATATCATTGGAAAGAGACATTGGATGATTCTTTCTTCTTTACTTGGAAGCAAGAACTCTTACCTAAGCATTAGGGTTGCGAGTGCACTACTATACTACGGCGGAATAGAAAACTCCAGGTAATGTGATTTTTAAAGAAATTGAAATCCCTATCGATGTAACTCGCAGAATTCTTCCAAGGTAGACGTAGAGGAAACACAGTTGATACTTTCTTTGATTCTAAGCATGTAGTCTGAAGGTTTTCTAAAAGAAAAGATTGTGAATCCTCGTTCTCGTCTAGGACTGACGGAAATATTCTGATCTACTGGCTCTATCAAATCTTCACGATTCCCTCCTATTACTAAGGCAATGTCTAATTACTGGATGTTGAATATAATAAACTTAAATAAAAACTTATAACGTTAATAAAATTCTTATTTAAAATCTAGAGAACCTATTCAAAATTTATACTTCAAAAACAAATAGAAAATAGTTTATATATGAAATATACTTGAATTCTTTCTTAATTGCCAAAAACATAAAATAAGTTAAAAAAAACTTAAAAAACTAGGAAAAAAAAAGGAAAAGAAAGAAAAGCAAAAAGTCCATCAGTGCATCATGCCCCCATCCACCCCCTCCCACCTCTCTAGCACCACTTTCCCCACTCTCACCCACCTCAAACCACCACCCTCCCGCTCCCCACTCTCACCCACCTCAAACCACCACCCTCCCGCTCCCACCTCAAACCGACCAACCCCTTTTCCACACCTATCTTTCTCATCGCACAGCCACATTTACCATCTTCCACTCAAACCCATCACCCTTTCACTTTCCTACAATGAAGCAAAACAAATCATCTCCCATGGCCATGTTCGTGTATTGCCACCATTTTTGTCAAAATTCGCTGCCACCATGCCCCTCTCCTATCTCAAATTCACCACCCCCTTTTGCACCATCCTTTCTACAATAAGTCTTCATTTCCCATGGTCATGTTTGCCTGTTTACCCCTAGATTATTTATTTTTTTCAAAATTCACTACTGCCATTGCCACTGCCACTGTCACTCTCTTCCACCTGAAACCTGCCATCCTTCCCACCTCAAACCACCACCATCACCCCCTGTTAACCCTCAAATACACCACCTGTGTGCAACAAAGGGTTGGTGGTGGCAAGATTCAGGGGACGAGAGGGTTTGGTTAGGGGTTGAGGATGAAGTGTTTTTATTTCTTTTAATAAATGAATCGAAAGAATTAAAGGCTTGATTGATTTTTTTTTCTTTTTTGTGCAGCGACAAAATAGCCCTTTAGGATTTTTTTATTCTATTTAAAGTGAGGGTGACACTGACATTTATGACATTTTGTAAGGGTTTTTGTAAAGTCTGTTAGTCGCAAGGGGGTAATTGTAATTTTGAAACATCGAGGGTTAGTTTTGGTAATTAGGCGAAATTTCATAGGAGGTGTATGTAATCAACCCTTAATAGGACAATGGAATATCTTGAAAAGTGATAGAATTATCATTTATTGATTAAATAAGAAAGGGAAACACTCTACCTCTTATATACAGATTAGAATCAACAAAAAATAGGAAATAAGTTACAACAAATCAAACTGAATCTACAACTGTACATTTAAAAAAGGTAACCAGATCAAATCAGATTTTTCAGATTTGATGGAGATTCTCAATAGTAACAACCAGATCGGATTAGATTTCTCTGATTTGATCAAGATTCTCAACACTCCCCCTCAAGCTGGTTGGTAGATGTCATTCATGGCCAGCTTGCGTACTAAATCATCAAACTGCTTCTTTGGCAATCCCTTAGTATGTCAGCAACCTGTTCAACTGTAGGTATATAGGGCATAACAATCAAGGTATATAGGGCATAACAATCAGTCCATTTTCCAGTTTCTCCTTGATAAAATGTTTATCAACCTTGACATGTTTAGTTCTATCATGGAGTACTGGATTATGCGCAATGGCAATAACAGCTTTATTATCACAAAAAACTTTCATTGGTAAAGGACTAGAAACCTTAAGTTCTTCAAGTAACAGTTTAATCCACAAAACTTCACAAATGCCATGGGCTACAGCTCTAAATTCAGCTTCAGCACTACTTTTAGCCATAACATTCTGCTTTTTACTCCGCCAAGTCACAAGATCACCCCCAACAAAAACATAATATCCCGAAGTTGATCTCCTATCACTTACACTTCCTGCCCAATCTGCATCAGTAAACACATCTAATTGGAGATGTCCTCGGTTCTCATATAGAAGTCCTTTTCCTGGAATCCCCTTTAAGTACCTTAAAATTCTGTACACAGCATCAAAGTGTCCTTGATGTGGCGAGTGCATGAATTGACTCACCATGCTTATCGCAAATGCAATATCAGGACGAGTATGAGAAAGATAAATAAGTCTCCCAACTAAGCGTTGATATTTCTCTTTGTCAATCACCTCTACTGGACTTGCTGGTTGGAGTTTGAAATTCAGTTCTATAAGAGTTTCTGCTGCCTTACACCCAAGTAAATCTGTTTCACCTAATAAGTCAAGTATATATTTTCTTTGGGAAAGGAAATACGTTTTTTGGATGTAGCAAACTCCATACCAAGAAAATATTTCAAGGGACCCAAATCTTTAATTTCAAATTCACAGGTTAGAGCTTTCTTCAACCTCTCAAGTTCTAAATTGTCATCTCCAGTTAGAATAATGTCATTCACCTAAACAATCAACACAACAATCTTGCCTTCTATTGAGTGTTTATAAAGCATTGTATGGTCAGCTTGACATTGAATATATCCTTGAAGCTTGACTACCTTTTCAAATCTATCGAACCAGGCTCTAGGAGACTGCTTAAGGCCATACAAAGACTTTTTCAATCTGCAAACTTTTTCTTTTCCCAAATTTTCTTCGAAACCTAGTGGCAAATCCATGAACACTTCTTTCTCCAAGTCGCCATTTAAGAATGCATTCTTCACATCTAATTGGTTTAAAGGCCAATTAAAATGTAGTGCAAGAGAAAGTAAAACCCGAATGGAGTTGATCTTTCCAACAGGTGCAAAGGTTTCTTGGTAGTCATTTCCATAGGTTTATGTGAAACCTTTGGCCACCGACCTTGCTTTGTATCTTTCAATGCTACCATCAGGCTTACACTTTATTGTGAAAACCCCCTTGCAACCCACTGGAACCTTTTCTGGTGTAACAATGTTGGAATTGATTAAATGTAAGAGAACTACATCACTAACTGATGGTGTTTGTGCCTCAGGGGAGCCAAAGGCAATCCCATGGACTGTTTCTACACCTTTTAAAGCTGCTGCAGATGGTTGGTGCCACATGGACATTCGCAAAGGTGATATAATTTCTTGGCCAACTAATCTTGGGTGGATGATGGGTCCTTGGCTTGTTTATGCTTCATTGTTGAATGGGGCTTCAATAGCTCTATATAATGGATCTCCCCTTGGTTCTGGCTTTGCCAAGTTTGTGCAGGTGATGTTGGACCCTTGCGTTCCATGTCTCTATCATTGTTTTTACCTAATCTGCATTTTGTATGAAGAAATAAGTGGCTATTTTTTGTTATTTTCATATGTGGATCTAAAGGTGCCAGGGAATGTCCTGAGTTAACATTTGAATGCAATTATCTTAAGTGTTTTAAAAGTTCTTGAGACGTGCTGCAGGGTGTAAGGTCATAAAATGCCTTGAGGCAATGCTTGATAGGGGTGGGGCTGGGGGGGTGTTTCTTCTGTTGGGCACATGTTGGGGCATATGTTTGGGCATTCAGGGCATACAACTTTTGCACCTCAAAGCATTCCAAGTCACTTGGTGTATGTCTCTGGATCTGTCAATTAGAAAGTTGCTTTATACTTTTTTAAAATAATGTAATATGGATAATCATGGGGCGTATAGCCCAAGTGTCGAAAATTAGAGGTGCATACATTCTGAACTTAGTAGACAAATGGGGGATCAAAAGTCAATCTTAAACATGTTGATATTTAGATTCAATCATGCTAAAATTATAGGAGTTTTGCATTATATACTTGTAAACAACATGAATGTGGGGGTTTGTTCTATACTAATTCATACTATTAAGAAGATACGACTAACAGGCAATTGAACATGAACTTTAGTTCAAAGCTTAGTCATGTCTAATAGTACTTTGGATCACTATTTTTGCTTGTGAAAGTTTAATTGTCTAGAATGGTTATTGAGGATAATGATTTGCGCATCCCCTCAAATATCAACTCTTTCCACATTATCATAATTGCCTAGCTATGAAGCGGAGGTACTTATTTTCTTTCTTACCAATTTATAAGCTCGAATGCCTGGATCCCTGCACTCCAAAGTGTGAAACAACAATAATGACAATGTCATGAACAAGAAATTGATTAGCTTACGTATGATTGAGCGAATATAAAGAGAAAGAAGAGGGAAAAAGTCTTTGTGCAGTAGTTTCTGGATTTGTGATACTTCATGCACCGCTAATGTTTTTCAGGCACATTAAGTTTGCATCAATACAGCCTAACTTGGCTTTGTCTTTTCCTTCTGTTATTGCTCTGATTTGAAATCCAAATGGTACTTTTTAGGATGCTAAAGTAACAATGCTGGGTGTGATCCCCAGTATTGTGAGGGCGTGGAAAAGCGCAAATTTGACAGCTTCTTATGATTGGTCAGCCATCCGGTAGGTTGGACTATTTTATACCATATATCACATGTTCTAGGTATTGTGTTGCCTCATTCTATTTCCTCCTAGACCTGCATTTCTTTCTGTTTTTTTTTTTCAAACATTGTAGTTTGGGTTGTAGGAGTATCTGAAGATTGGAAGTTGTTATAAGTTGTAGCTCATAGTATTGTGACAGATTTGTTGTTGCGATATGTGGATGCATTTTCATGTTATGAGATGAGTTTTGCTTCTGTGATCCTTTCCTTGTGCATTTGATAGAATGGAAGACTGAAAACTGAAATCTGGACACCTAATGTTAAGGTTTGAAGACTTTCAGTTGCTGAATCACTATTGAAAATAACATTTCATCATATGGATTTAAGAACTGAATAAGATCTGGCTAAAATCTGAATAAAATTGCATTTACAGTTCCTTTTGTCAGATACTACACATGCGCGCACACACACGCATATATGTATGTAATATAAGTATATATATTCCATGGTGATCAATCTGCACACATAGCAGCATATGCAAGAAAAATAAAGAATAATGATAAAGAAGACTGAAACCTAAGTTAAAATAAACAAAAAGGAAAAAGAAAGGGAATTTTTTTTAAAAAATCATTAATTTAAGGATATGAAGGTTAAAAACTCATAATGGTTTGTGCCAATAGATTTCACTTCAGACACCGGGCATTATCCTGTATTAGTTTATAGGAGAGGAGATAATCAAAGATTGTTAATGGGATTCTTAACTACATGTTATCATCTATAACTAAGCAGTGCTAGAAATGATTGTGTATATCTGTGAGAGACTTAATTCGGCCAGTTTTTTTTTTTTCTTTTTGGTGGGGGTGTTGGGGGGTTGGGTGGGGGTTTAAAACCTTCCCTCAGTAAGCTAGTGTGATAAAAGTTCTGATTAGGTGGAGTTATCTCACTTCAAAATGTTGACTGTGCCACTCCTCTTCTTTTAAGTGTTAACTTATTTTTAAGCGCTGATAGTGCTATCAAACACCCCTAAATCTAGCCTAATACGTTATTGATCTCCTGTAGTTGCTTTGCATCCACGGGTGAGGCGTCTAATGTAGATGAATACCTTTGGTTGATGGGGAGAGCTCGATACAAGCCTGTTATTGAGTATTGTGGTGGCACTGAAATTGGTGGTGGATTTGTTACTGGTTCATTGTTGCAGCATCAATCTCTAGCAGCTTTTAGCACACCGGCAATGGGCTGCAGTCTGTTTATTCTTGGTGATGATGGATTTCCAATCGTAAGCACCCTTGAAACCTTGATCCTGAGGCAAAGAACAGTAAAGTGTTCATATCATTTGTGCAAGTCATCAACTTCATTGTTGCATAATGAAATAATCTCTTTATTTATTTTTCATGAATGAGAAATTACAATATATAGGCTAGACCTTTCCCTCATTTTAGGAAACAGATTGTTTCTTACTCCTCCAAGTCACAAGGTTCCCCCTTAACTTCAACTTCTTGCAATACTGCTATCTCATGCTCACAAGATTCCCCCATAACTTCTTGCAATACTGCTATCCACACTGACCCAGCCTAATATATATCTGAAAACCCTTATATCTCGGGTTTCACTTTTTTGAACAAAATTCCCTTGCTTGGAGTCCCTTTGAGATACCTTAGTACATGATTAGCTGTCTCTAAATGCCGCTTCATGGGAGAATGCATGAACTGACTAATCATACTGACGCTAAAGGCAATTTTAGGAATGCTGCTTTGTGGGAGAATGCATGAACTGAATGATCATGACACTAAAGGCAATATTATTGCCCTTTTGCTTCCAATTCCTCTCCAAAGGGGTGCTCAGAGTTTGAATCCAATCTTCCAGTTCTCCTTTAACAAGTTAAGGACATATTTCTTTGCGTGATAAATATTCCATGTTTGCTTCGAGCTATTTTTCCATACCAAGGAAGTATCTAAGTGTTCCAAGGTCCTTGACCTGGAATTCACTGTGAAAGATTTGGAATACTTTGTAATTCTCATTGATTGAAAAAATGGTATAAATACACGTACATATATAGTACATATTCTGGCACTAAAAAAGGAAAATATCTACAGCTATCATATCCTATGACAGAAATGATTTAGTTGACTTTCCTATCTTAAGCTTATACAAACCAATTTACTCGTAACAATCGGGCATTCTATTAGTTGTATACCCCTTAAGCTGGAATAGCTTTATGCCATTCCTAGCTTGGAAATATCCCATGAAAAATTATACTGTTGAGTCCTTTTATTAAAACATTTCCAAATTGATTTCCTAGGAGACATATGGTGTGCACATCTATCCACATTCCAACTTCTCTTTAATAATTTGTCTGTCCATCTCAATGTGCATTGTTCTTTCATGTTGAACTAGATTGTGAGCAATACTAATTGCTGACTTATTATCACAATACAACTTCATAGGTCCTTTCCCACTTGATTTTTAGGTCTCGTTCATGATTATCTTCAGCCATAATAACTCACACTCCATGCGCCCTTGCTGTATATTCTGATTCTGCATTAGACCTTGCTACTGTATTTTGCTTTTTACTCCATGTTATCAGATTACCTCCAAGAAATGTGAAGTAGCTGGAAGTGGATCTTCTATCTGCCAATGAACCTTCATAATCTGCATCCGCATAGGCTTCTAGTGTGTGACAAGCATTTCTTCTAAACAAAACTCCTTTTCTTGGGCTACCTTTCAAGTAGTTTAGTACTCGATATGCAGCATGTTCCTTGGATTGTGCATGAACTAGTTGATCACACTTACAGAATATGCTATGTTTGGTCGAGTATGAGCAAGGTAGATGAGCTTCCCTACCAATATCTGGTACATCTCTTTATTTACACCTGGATCTCTTTTGGCTTCTTTGAGTTTATGATTGGCATCAGCGGTAGTGGTTGCTGGCTTGCTGACAAGTTTTCATGTTTCCTCCAGGAGATCATTCACATCCTTTTGCTGCGATATAAAGATGCCTGTTTTAAGTATGCCACATAAATTCAGACGAAATACTTAAGTCTTCCAAGTTCTTTTATCTCGAATTCCCTTATTAGGTGCTGTTTTAAGGCTTCTTTCTCCTCATCATTTCATTAATAATTTTGTCATCAACATAGACTAAAGAGCCTTTACTCCCCGAGTCAGAATGTTTTATAAAGAGCGTGTGATCTCCTTGACTCTGTGTATGAACAATGTTATTTATTACTTTAGCACATCCTTTTTAAGTCTACATACCTTGTTAGCTATCTCTTTTCCTTCAAAGCCCAGTGAACGCTCATGTATACTTCTTCCTCAGTCTCCATGCAAGAAGGCGTTCTTTACATCATACTGTTGCAACTCCCAGTTGTAATGAGTAAAATTCTTACTGTGTTCATTTTAGCAACTGGAGCAAAACTATCATGATAATCGACTCCATAAGTTTGAGTATAGCCTTTAGCAACCTGTCTCACGTTGTATCTCTCAAGAGATCCATCACCTTTGTATTTCAATGTGAATGCCCATTTGCAACCCACTAGGTTCTTTTCTTTTTGGACGTTCAACAATCTCACATGTCTTGTTCTTTTCCAATGCATCCATTTGGTACAACTCAGGATCATGAATCTTAATAGATGGTGTTACTTGAAACATTGTGAGGAATAGGTCATGTGATCGGTGGCTGAGAGTGCTAATGAACAAGCACCATATATTTTTCCATGAATACTATCAAGCCTCTGATTTTTTCAATTTCTTCGTTGTTGAGTCCACCTTGCCATTCTTTGCACTGTCAAATGTCAAATGAGCCTCACCATGAGGTCTTTGTTATCCACCCCGGTGTCCCCATTTTCAGCTTGGTCGCTTGCCATTCACTTTCCAACAGCGTTCCTTTGTGTGTCTTGGTATCTTGCAATAGGTACACCACGGACTACCTGTGTTGTCTCTTCCTGGAACTCTAGACAAGCCTACTTTCCCACTCTCTTGTGTTTGTACTTGTTCAGTTTTGGTTGCTAGAGCCATTCCTTTTGCAACTTGGGGTTCTAGCATAATGCCCCTTCGACTTTCTTCCGCCCGAATCAGTGAAATCATTTCCTCCAATGAGGCGTCTCCTCTCCTCAAGAGTATGTAATCTGACTTGATTGAATTTTAGGTTGAGTCCATTCAGGAAGTCATAGACTTGGTCCTTTTAATGAAATTCTTCAATGTTGCAGCATCGTTGGAACATATCATTTCAGCCTGATAATGATCGAGTTCTTGCCATAAATTTTGCAGGGAAATATTGTGTACCCAGTCATGGTTTTGTTCCCCTATTTGATTGCACCGGTTTTGACTTTGATATCATAAACTTGGGCTGCATCATGGGCTTTTGCGTAAGTAGGTTGAATGGAGTCCCAGATTTCTTTGGCAGTGTTAACATACAGGTATCACTGATTTCAGAGTTTATTGAATCCCATGGCCATGACATGATCATGGAGTCTTCTTTACCCCAAGTGTCATATATCTGGTCTCCCTTCTTCGATCCTGTTCCTTGAAGATGACTGAGTCTCTCTTTGCTTTTAAGATATGTCGAACAAATTCGGGTCATTTCAAATAATTTTTTCCATTCAGCCTATAGGTAGCCCGGATATTCTGCAAATCACCAGTTGGAGTGAAAACCTCTTCGTATTGGAATGGTTGTTGGAAGCACCAGTCTTAGATGACATGGGTTTTTAGAAATATTGAAATGGTGATAAGAGAAGAAAATTTGGTAATGAAGGCTAACCTCATAGAAAACAGCAATGAAGGCTAAGAGGAAAAAATGGCGATGAAGGCTAGAAAGCTTCCCAGGTTTTACAAACCTTAAGCTGTTTGTTAAAACTTGTATCATGTCCTTATAATACACCTACGTATGAATAATTAAAAAATACATATGTTTCTCGTACACATTCTGAGCTTGTCGAATAATTCTCGTACTTTTGAGGTAAAATATTTAGTACACATATTATACTTATTCCATATAATACTTGACGAATAATACTTCAGTTTACCTAATATTTATCTTTAATTAAAATCTAAAGATTACATAAAAAATATTTACAAGTATTAATTGAATCATATAAAGAAAAATCTTCATAATTTATGAAAAAATAATTGAATATCATTTAAATAAAAATAAAACTTTTAATAATTTGTATAAATAATTATAATTGTTAAATAGTTGTCTCTAAATTGTGCCAAAATTATAAATTAAATAATATAAAATACATACAAGTAATTTTTGCATAATTTAAAAATAAGTACAAGCACAATACGTATGAAAATAATATGAAAATAAGCTGTATTTGCTCACAAACAATTCTTTTCAATTTGTATTTTGCTTGTACTTCTACGAATTCTTTTCGTTTTCATATTTTTTGGCTGATTTTTTCACTGTAATTTTAACAAAAATTCATAAGATACTCGTATGTATTAAATAGCTGAATTTTTCACGTCCCATATTTAACTAAGCTAGATACCATGTGGAAGATTTGGAATAATCCATAAGTCTCATTGATTGAAAAAATGGTACAAATACACGTACATATATAGTACATATTCTAACACTAAAAAGGAAAAATATCTATAGCTATCATATCCCATAACAGATGGGATTTAGTTGACTTTCCTAACCTAAGCTTATAATTATTTATTTACTTCTAACAATCACGTATTCTATTAGTTGTACGTTACCACATTCAATCTTCACGCTAGCCTTCTAATTTGCAATTTCCTGATGACCATCAACAACAATCACAAATCAGAATGTCATGCATGTACACAATAAGAATAGCTCTCTTTCCACCTTTGACTGTTTATTGTTTTGTGAAAAGAGTGACCAACTTGTCTCTGGATATACCCGAATTCCTTCACTGCCGACTAAATCTAGTGAACCATGTTCTAAGGGATTGTTTCAGTCCAGAGAATTCTTAAGCTTGCATAACTTGTTGCTTCCTTCTTCAAATCTAGGAGGCATCTTCATATATATTTCTTCCTCCATGTTCCCATTTAAAAAAGCGTTCTTAATGTCCATTTGATAGAGTTCCCAAGTCAAGGTTAACTGTAATTGACAATAGAACCTTGATTGAGTTCATCTTGGCCACTGGAGCAAGTTTTACTTCATAATCAATGCTACTGTCTCTGGGTGTACTTGATCCACTAATCTTCCTTTGTATCTCTCTATCTCCCCATTAGGCTTGAACTTCACAGTGAATATCAACTTGCAACCCACAATCTTCTTCCTTGGGGAAGGTCAACTACCTCCCAAGTGTTATTCTCCAAGAGTGCTTTCATCTCTTCATCCACGCCAGCTTGCCACTTTGGATCTGGGAGTGCTCTCTGAATGTCTTTTCGAATCACTGCACTATCTACATTTGCAACAAATGCCCTGCACAGACAATTTAGTGGAAGTTAAGTAGATGAGATTTTGAGTTCTTGACTGTCCTCTTTTTCTGAGAGCAATTGGGAGGTCTAAATTATCAATTAACATCATACCTTCGTTTGTGGCTTCTGGACTTGGCCTCAGTGCCAACGATTGTGCAGCTCACGGAGCTTTTAGTCTCCTTGAAACCATGATTAGTTTTAGGAGACTCGGTCCCCCCCCCCCCCCAATGCCTGATCATTTTCTGTTGAGGCACTTTGAGATGAGATTTCTGAATCTTGAGGACTTTGGGAAGGAGAGTAGGATGGAATTGATATGTTTAGAGAGACAGAAGGATCCTAATAGTTTTCACTTTCTTTCTCCCCTGAAGAGAACTATAGGGATAAAATGTTTGATCCTCAAGAAATTTGACATCATAGGAGATATAGAATTTTTTTCAGAAAGGATTGTAGCACTTTTACCCCTTTTGTGTTGGTGAGTAACCAACAAACACACACTTAATGGCCTTTGGATCTAGTTTTCCTTTCTTAAGTTGATGGTTATGAATATATACAGTGCCATTGAAATTTTTTCGAGAGAGTGAGTTGAGCAACGGACTTTGAGGCAATGTGTCAAGTAAGCAATTGAGAGGAGTGCGGAGGTACTTGTTTTTTAGGGTAATCGATTGATGAGGTACGCTTATGCTCCCCTCGAAGGAGTTAGGAACATGGCTAGCAAACATGAGGGATCGGACTACTTCTATTAGGTGTCTAGTTTTTCGTTCAGCCACTCTGTTTTGTTGGGGGTCTGTAGGTGCAAGAACTCTGATGAAAGACCATGATCAACCAGATATTGTGTTAGGTCATTAGTGAAATATTCTATCTCATTATCAGTTTGCAAAATTTGGATATTGGATTGAAAGACATTGGTGATATGTTAGTGAAACTGTTTGACAATGACAATTACCTCAGATTTTTCTTTCGTAAGGTACACCCAACACACATGAGTGTGATCATTAATAAATGTGATAAATCATTTATAACCTGTGAGAGAAGGTGAATGAGCAGGATCCCAAATATCACTGTGTATGAGATGAAAGGGTTTTGATGTTTGATGTGTCAGCAGGGTAATTTTTTCTTGTTTGTTTAGCACAAATGCAATATTCTCA
The DNA here is from genome assembly GCA_019321725.1 of Paulownia fortunei. NCBI lineage: Eukaryota > Viridiplantae > Streptophyta > Magnoliopsida > Lamiales > Paulowniaceae > Paulownia > Paulownia fortunei. The sequence goes on from CM033118.1 coordinate 13,352,028, forward strand.
ATAAAAGTTGGAAAGATCTTTATTGATAAACAAGTTTGGATACAAATATTTAAGGTAAACACAACTAGGATGGCCCAGACATTTATGCCTAAGCATTATTTCTGAATTTGAAGAAATTGACAAAGAAACATTTTCATGTAATTGAATGTTTGAGGAAGAACTGGCACCATTGATGATGTAGAGACTGTTTTTCTCTTTAGCACTGCCAATTATCTTCCCTGAAGACAGGTCCTGAAACACGCAAAGAGAAGGAAAAAAAGTTATTGCACATATTTGGTCTCTGCAAAACTTGCTAATAGAAACAATGTTGCATTAATGGAGAACCGATTTAAATTTCAACTACATCAATAGAACCATGATGCTTTGATTTTGACACTGTACCATCTGCCGCCGTGTTTTTAATATCATCTCCACACTCTTCATAAGTCGCAAAATATTTCAGTTCCCAGTCATATGATCCGATGCACCAGCATCAATTATCCAACCTTCATCCACATGATTGTAAAAAATGAAATGCTGGTATTACTTCTATGAGCAACTGTGGCCACAGAAGGAATGGGGGCAGCTTCTGGTTCCTTACGGAGGTTCAGGTTGCTCAATAAATGGGGCAACAATTTAATCTGTTAAGTAGATAAATTCAAATTACCGGACTTTGCGTGGCTTCCAGTCAGCTATCTCTCGTATGGTTCGACTTTATTGCATTGATCGCACCATAGTTGACCCTTACCAGATTCTGGTTTTGTTGGTTTCAGGAGCTTGCCTTGTTTCGATGTTATGATCTCATTTGTAAGGTATGAGACTTGTCCCACACCGAAAGGATGGGCTTTCGGGCTTTCGGTGTAGGGTTTATAACCCTTTGGGCACCCTCTCCTTAATAGCTAGCTTTTGAGGGTGAGTTCTATCTAAAGGTTTATAACAAATGGTATCAGAGCCATACATCACGTGCCCGAGTTGCAATCGAGCGGCGACGGAGGTGACGCCGGCATTGCAGTGTTCGCCCGGGACTAGCCAAAGGGGTTAGTGCACAGCCTGCCATCGTGGGCGCCGGGACTGTGGAGCGTGGTGGATTGTTATGATTTCATTTGTAAGGTATGAGACTTGTCCTACATCGAAAGTATGGGCTTTCGGTGTAGGGTTTATAACCCTTTGGGCACCCTCCCCTTAATAGCTAGCTTTTGAGGGTGGGTTCTACCTAAAGGTTTATAACATCCGATGAGTAGCCAGTGCAGATGATGATGTGTCTTGACCTAGTAGTTGAAGGGTTGGTGAGCATTACCCTTCTTCTGCTTTCTTCCCTTTGAACTTCTGCAAAGACTACGCGAATTGTGGGAAAGGGCTAAGGGCCTAAACCTGCTGCGTGCCTCATCCAATTCTTTATTCAAACTCTAGTAGAAAATAAAAAAATCTACTCCTTCTCAAGCATCTGAGTGAATTTTACTCCGCCATTTGGACAATTCCACTTCATATCGTAGAACGTAGCCATCTCCTGCCACAATTCAGTCAAGGAATTGTAGCATTTCATGACGAATTTATTAATCATGCCATCACGATGGAATTTTCTGCAACCCAAGCACCGTACGTCATGTCTGTCGAGGCGGGCATTGGGATTGCACCGGTGACACACTGCTTTTCTTTTGCCCTTGAGAACGAGGATGATGGACTGGAACCATTTCTGAAATTGTTCCTTTGAGCTTATGTTTGGTTATCTAGAGAGAATGATTATCTAGGGCAGAGGACGATGAGGAATTGTTGGAAGAATTGGTACTGACCATTTGGCTCGGGCTCTGATACCTGAACAAAGAGATAGTGGGAATAATTTCATTTTTTGATTTTTCATGAATGAGAAATTACAATATTTAAGTTAGACTTTTCTGTTTTAGGAAACAATCAGAAAGTTGACTAAACTATGTTAGGGATCAAATCAAAAAGGAAACTAAACCCTAAAATCTGAAAACTACAAATCGGAAATTAAATATGCAATTAGAACTAATACACTAAAAAGTTGACTAAATAATTTTTGAATAACCGGGATTTTATTCTAACTTTCCAACACATTAAAATTAAGATGCACCAACACCATATCCAAACTTCTCATACTTGAGTTCTGGAGGGTTCGGCCCTCTTATATCTGGTCATCAAATTTGAAGGCCTAGTTCGCTTGAATGAACCTGTAACTGCTTGGAAGAACCGTTCCTTCATGTGGAGTCCTCCTCAACTTTAGTCATTCATCATCTGATTATAACCTTATGTTATCTGGCCTCATTTCTGTGCTTAGAATACAACCAAAAAGAAATATTCTGAACGATGTCATCTATTTTCCTGATCTGGGTTTAATAAGGAACTGATGATAGCATCTGACCTCTGCTCTTATGCGATATGATAATTTGTGCAAAATACGTGCAAACTGTCTTATGTTCTTGTTCATTATTATTATCCGATCAACCTCTACTTCGTAATTTACAGCTGCTGCCACTGCCGGTCTTATACCTGAGGAAAATCCTTTTTTTCCAACAAATGCCTGCCACCACATATCTTGCTTCCTCAGAACATTTACTAAACGTTGCTTCTGTGGTCACCACCCCTATAACATATTCCTTCAGGAACTGCTGAAAAACCAATTGCCTCCCGTTTCTTCATTATTCAAATTCAGATATATCCTCATTGATATTGATATATCTTGATTGACATATTATGGTATATATCAAACAAATGTTATTGCGCTAATTGTACCATTATTCATAGCATGTCTTTTTGAGTAAACAGGAGTAAGAACTAGGAAAAGAAAAGATCTTTGATTGGAGAAAATTCTTCAAGTTGACTATCAGTCAGAAAGGCCAAATTTGGGAAGTCATCTGCAGAGAGAGAAGAAATCACAGGATGGTCTTCTAGGTGTTCAGCCACTGCTAATACAGTGAATCACAGATTAAGGCTGTAATCTCCATTGTAAATTTTGACCCAACTTATGATTATTATTTCTCTTATGTGAAGCCACAAGGCAGTCCTGGAATTGGTGAACTCGCCCTTGGTCCGCTCATGTTTGGAGCTTCAAGCACTCTACTGAATGCTGAGCACTATGATATCTACTTCAAGCAAATGCCAGTTTGGAATGGGAAGGTGAACAGTTTTTAATCCTCTTTCTTCATTATGTCACTAGTGCCATTAGTGAACTCCTGTTTCTTTTTCTTACAGTATTTATTTTCTTTTCCTTTCCTTTCCTTTCCTAACAGGTTCTCAGAAGACATGGTGATGTCTTTGAGCGCACTTCAAGAGGATACTACCATGCACATGGTCGTGCTGATGATACTATGAATCTTGGGGGTATAAAGGTGTGCCAAAGCTTCAGACTCTTGTTTAATTAATGAGATGTTTGTGGGAATTGCATTACAGTGTATATGGTCCATGTTTTGGGCCCTAGAAGTAAAATCGAGCTTCCATGCTTGAAATCAACGTATAGTAAAGTTGCTATAATTTGCATTCGCAGTCAGCTTACTTTTCTTTAGATTGAGATAGACGTAAACCACTTATGTTGCCTTTTCCTTCTCCATTCAGGTGAGCTCCGTTGAGATTGAGCGCATCTGTAATTCAGTCAACACCGGTATCGTAGAGACGGCAGCAGTTGGGGTGCCACCTCCTGATGGCGGACCTGAGCGGTTAGTAGTTGCTATTGTGTTCAAGGATCCTGACAAACCATTATTGGACTTGAGTAATCTGGCTGCATCTTTCAATTCAGCCCTTCAGAAAAAATTGAATCCTCTATTCAAGGTATGACTATACTCTCTGCCAACTCTGCAGTTGATTTGGTGATCGATCTTTTCTCTCAAAGGCTAAAAAACTTGCAGGTGTCTGATATCGTTCCCCTCCCTTGTCTTCCAAGAACAGCCACAAATAAAGTTATGAGAAGGGTTTTGCGGCAGCAGTTTTCTCAAAGTGATCAAAACTCGAAACTGTGAGACAAACTCTGACGAATGTCCATATGTTAATTTAGTTTTCAGTACATAGTGTGGAGATATGGATCAGCATTTTCATCTCAGGAATAACATTATGAAATAATGTGAATTGAGAAGATAATACAATACTTTTTTCGACTGATTTCAAATTTCAAATAAATGAGAAAATAAATCACCAAATTTAGAGAATTGTATGGTTTTTGCATAGGAACTCAGTGCAGTGCACCAGTGACAAATGTAACATCTATTCTGAAGATTATCAAGAATTTTTGTGTTTGGCTACTGAGGTTTAAGGATGATTTGGTTTCCCTAGAAATATCATACTAGCAAGGGTCAGTCGTTTGTTGAGTTGAATAATACTACTAGTCACTATAAACCAGCACTTGATTTTATAATATAAACCAAGATTCCAAGTAACTTTTTATTGTACTGCAATTTGGATTAGTTAAATCACGAAACATTGTTGAAGTCCATAGGTGCAATGTCTTAAAAATTGAATCGGATGGGTCGGTTTGACTGATCCAATTGCGAATATGTGGTCGGTTTGATTTGTTTAGGTGATTTTTTTTTATCAAATCGGTTAAAATTAATTAAAAATTGGTTAAATCGACCAAAATTTTTATCAAATTAGTTAAATGTGTTTTTTTTTAATTTTTAATATTTTTTTGAGAAGCTTAAACTTGTTATTTAATTATATGTATATGATTATTTGGATTTTAGCCTTTGTTAAATGTGTTTTTTAGTTTATTATATTTTTTTTTATTTTGTATATAATAATTAATTTATTAGGTTATCATTTTATACTATATAGTAAAAAATATAGGCAATTTGTATTATATTGATAGGATTGACAGTTGAACTGGTTCTATCTGTTGAATATTGATTCTACCGATTGAATCATTAAACGACATTAATATTGGTTTGGTCTGAAAATAACTAAATTGGTTTTATTGATTGAACTGTTAAACGACAACAAGATCGATTTGATCAATAATCTGATTATAAAAATATTACGATTAGATTGTGAAAACATTTATTAGGTAAATTTTTTATCAATATTGTAGCATCTTCCCTCAAAACACAGCCAACAGATATGTCCATGCCCTTAATTTTCTCCATTTCACCTAAATCTTCTAATTAGTATGTCATGTGTGGGCCAAATGATGTGTCAAATTTTGATAGATATTATGAGTAAGTCGTTAGATCATATTTACAGGATCAAAAGTAAAATTATGTCAACTTAAAAGGACAAAATGCATTTTTGATGCAATAATCACATCAAATTCTCTTGAGGTTTGTCCATTGTACAAAGGACAACCTTTTAGGTTCTTTGGGGGAGCAAATGTGAAATGGTGGCTAGGAACACGGTTAGGACAGGCTCAAGGGGCTGTAGGAGATAAAATAGTTAGAGAGCCATATTTGGGTGAGGGTGGAAGGGGCCATTGACAGTTGGTTGGTTTTGAAGAAAGGCTAAATGGGAGAAATATATTCAGGCCATTTTAAATAAGCGCCACCTGTGCCCAACTTAATTGATCTCAATTTTGTCAATTATGAAATTAATAAATTTTAATTTTTAATATCTCAGTTAGTGTATTCGTCCATATTGTCATCCAAAAACAATTCAAAGATTATTGGATAAGATAGTTGAGATTGAAATTCAACTTGGTATAAATAAGATAACTTTATTGGATAATTTTTATTCAAACATCTTAATTTTCATTTTAGTATGATTGATAGTAATTTAATAAACTGATTGAGTTTAATTGGCAGAGGATTATTTTTTTATATTATAATTAAATTGATAAATACGTAAGTAATACCCATATATTAAATAATCAAATGAATAAGAGTAACACACACAAATATATATATATATATATATATAAATTTCCATAATACTTTTGTTAATATTTAAAATCATTTTTCAAAATTTTACATAAACTATTACAATAGTGTCCGATGATGCATTATTTAGATTGACCACTTTTATCATCAATTAAATTGATTGAAAGCAACAAATTCAATTAACTGTTTTCAATTAATATCAATAAATTAGACATTTCTTCATCTTTATTTGCAATTGATTAAATTTAGATGAAATTCTTAAATCATATATAATTATGGAGCATGGTTGAGAATATGATGATAATCATAATATATGCTTGACATTAATAATTTAATAATACTTTTATATACAATGCATGTTTGATAGGAGAATGTCTCATTTTATAGATATTGGTGTATGAATATTAATGCATGTATGTGGTTGCTTGTTAGGAAATAAGTATACTGAGTTACCCCACCTATAAACTCCTAATTAAAAATGAAATATTAACGAATATGAAATTTCTACATTATAATAATGCAAGATTAGTTCTTAGACTTGAGGTATCATGAGATTCTCTAATTGCATGGATAATCACAAGATGAGTATTTTGAAAATAATTTAATTATCTATGAAGGTTAATGAGTGACTAATAAAGAATCCATCATAATGAAACGATGAATCTCTTATGTTTTCTACAGTTCTTAACTTATAAGTTTTTGGCTAAAGTTGAATGAAAGTTAAATAAAAGTTTTCTAATTTCATTGTCATGTCAAACAACTATGAAGGGACATATAATTATTGGGTTATTTGTGTTCGACTAATAATCGATGCCCTAAGGCCAAATCAGGAGAAAAGTCGATGGAAGAACCTTTTATGGAACTTATGATTTTATTAGACATCAAGTTGATACACCTTCTAAGATATTCCCTAGCGCATAAGTTAGAAAGATTTGTTACTTCACATATATCTAGATTTTCATGGCATATTGCTAGACGTTTATAATTATTAGTAAGTTCTTAGAATTAAAGGATTTATTATAAGAGGAATAATGAATTAGATTAAGCCATTACAAGCTTATTGGTGAGCCTATGGGATCACATAAAAACTTGGACAAATCCATTTCTTGCTAAGAAAGATAATCAATTGTTGGATTAAATGAATTAATTATTTAAATTGATTAATTTATTTAGCTTCAATTAATTCGAGTATGAAATTTATTTAATTAATTGATGGGATCAATTAATTGAATATAATTTGATTAAGGAAAGCCCAAATAAAATAATTAATTAATTAATTGGATCAATTGATTAAATAGATCTTAGTTATTTCATATAAATTGAATTAATTGATTCAGCTTAATTAATTTAAAGTATAGGTCCAACGATTATGAGCTTGACGAGATCAATGCCCACAAAAATGAAAAACTATATTCTTATAATTAAAAGGAAATAAAATAGTTAAATGTGTTATCAAAACTATCCATTAATTTCCTAATACATTAGGAAACTAACTTTTCGAGATGCAACCCATATATAATGAGAGAACCATAAGGATTGGTTAACAAGGAATACAAATACTCCTTGGGGCCTGTTGTGAAAATTCGTGAACGCAAGTGCACGTTATTGTATACAAGTAATAAAGTGATGAATCAATTATCGTTCCCATGAGAATTGTTGAATATTAAGTACCGAAATTATGTTAACTCTAATTTTATTTGAATAAATGTATTTTTGTGTTTTTGTTTATAAACTAAATTCAACTAAACTAAATTAATGATAGAAAACATTTAAAGATAAAATTCAATAACTTAAAAAGCCTAGGGTTATGATTTTACCATAATTAGTTCGAATTGAATAATTCATCTCATCAATCTCAATTTATTTCCCAAGTGATAGTCAAGAATCCCTAAATTATCCACTAACCTCTCCCAAGGTCTAATGAAAATATCATCAATTGCTAACCCATTATATTCCTATGTGAATTACAACAATCAATAATTCATTAGGTTCTATGGAGTCTCAAACATGACTACACAAAACTATGTAAGTATATTCCTATCTCACATGCAATTTATGATTTTCTATACATAAAATTAGACACATATATTACCTCCCGGGTCAATATGATTAGCAAATCATTCAATTAATGGCCAAGTAATTGAAAGCATTAAGAACAATGTAGAAAACTCAACTTGAAAATTAAATCAAGAATTAAATTGATACAATTATTCAAAACAACATAATTAGATTACATCACAACCCTAAAAAAAGAAATTAATTCATGATGAAAATGAAATACAAATTAACAACATTCATACACATAATGAAAGAAATAAAGAGGACAATGAAATGAAACTAGAAAGAGGATGAACTTCTTTCCTTGTTGATGTCTTCTTCACAAATCATGAAAGAATTCTTCTCTTCTTCTTCTCTTCTTCTCCTCTCCTTGTTTCTTGGCTTCTTTTCTATTCTCTCCTTCTCTCCCCCTCTCCAAAATTTGAAATAGAGGCTTTTGGAATACTTAAACTTGCTGGGAGATGCCCTAAATATGGCATAAAATACCAATTTGCCCTTACTTGCTTGGTTGACAGCGCCTAGGCACCAATTTGTAGCACCTAGGCACCAATTTGTAGCACCTAGGCACTGCAACATGCTGCAGTCCAGTGAGGGCAGCGCCTAGGTGCTGCACATTCTATCCTGGATAGTGATTGCAGCGCCTAGGCGCTGCTCTTGCTGTCCAAGATGAGTTTCTGCTGCACTTATAGCCTTTTCCAACTATTTTTTCACCCATTTCTAGGCTAAATTGGCTTTTGGTATCTTCATATGAATTGTAGCTCTATGTCTTGGATTTCAATAAGAACTTGAATCAACTCAATATGAAATCTGTGCAAAACTTTATGCCTAAAATACCAAAATGTGTCATACTTGAAATATTCAGTCAAGTGTAGACTATTTTACCCAATTTTTCTCATTGAAATAGAAAGAACTGGATTTTATGGTAAACATAAACATTATAGATAAATCTCTTGGCTTTCCAATGATTTAAGAAACAAGTAAAAAGGATATTGGATCAAAAAGTTATAATTGAAATACGAATATTGCCCTCAATAGCACCAAAAAGCGGATTAATCAAAATATAAACCAAGTTTTATGTTTATTTTCATTTTCTCCTCATTTTGCTATTACCTACAATATTTCAAAAAAAATGCATAAAAGTAACAAAACACTCAAAAATTGATAAAAAATTTAAGTAAATGGTTCTCAATTAAGGGGTATAAAATTCACTCATCAAATACCCCCAAACTTAATATTTTGCTAGTCCTCGAGAAAAAGAAAGAAATAAAACAAGTAAAATAACAAGTGATAATTAAACCTACTAACCAAATGAGTTTCAAAAAATGTTGTGAGTTTATAACTCAAGAAAATCTCAAAATATCATTAAAATGCACGATTTCAACTCAAGTGCCAAATTCACCCATCTTTAAATCCTTTGAGTGTGTGTGTGTGGCTTCTTACACTTAACTTTTTGCTACTTGGATTGGTTTATGCAAACTCACAATAAAATTATTGATCTTTTATTTATGTGTTTTAGAATTCCATAGGCTTGTTTTTCATATCACTCTCCACTAATGTAGACTAACACAACATCAAGGATCATTAGGACTTTGAAAGCTTGTAATGTGTGGCTAAGGTGATGGTAGGATAAAAGATAATATAGTAGCTCAAATTACTCATAGCACACAACTATTCTAGAACCTTGTTGATGAGCACCACCATATTTTCGTCTCACAGTTTCATGAATCTTTCTTCTTTTGATTTGTTACACCACTTTATTCGTTAAACTCTCATTTTTTTTTTACTTTTTTTTAAGTGCTACACCCCAAACTTATTTATTTTTATAAACAATGGGTGTTGCACTCTTTTCTCATATTTCTTTGATATATTTTTTTTCGGGAGTTTTGTACAAATTGCCACCTCTCTTTTGTCATTTTTTTTTCAAACCACTTTCAATGCTCAAAATGATGTTACTAGAATAGCAATGAGTTGAGTGTGGGTTAATATATAAAATAAAAAGAAATATATTGGTTGAGGTTGATTTGTAGGGTGACAAAGAAAATGGCTCATTAGACTCAATCGGGGGACACTAGGAATTATGCATCATAAACAGGGTGGCTTGAAAGGCTCAAACAGTCCAAAAATAGCATAAATCACTTCCCTAATGTTATGTAGCCTAGGATTTCGTCTCGAGTGATAATCAAACAAGTTCTAGAATTATATGAGATCACAAAAAAAAAATATCGAATTCACATAAACTTTTTCTAAGTAAACAGAAAATCCAAATGTTCAAGGCTATGTGCTTAATATGTCAAAGGATTACAAGAAAGATAAAAATTGTCACAAGAGTCAAGCACATACATAAGCACAACATTCATCAATTTCCAAAAGTTATAAATAAACAAAATCAAATAAAACACATACATCCACCCCCAAACTTAGAACTAACAATGTCCTCAATGTTAAATAAAGCAAGATAAGGTATAAAAGACTTCTCTGAATGGTGTTAGTTCTCATCAACTTGATCATCATCCTCTTCTAAAATAATGATGGATGTGCATTCATTAGTTGGTGGTACATCACTCCTTATTTTACAAATCCTTCCCCAAACTTGAGTTGGATCCTGAAATGAAAACAAACAAAAATCAAATCAAATAACAAAATTAACATTAAACAACTAAATAATAAAAATAAAAGATAATTTAAAAGACTTGGGTTGCCCCCCAAGAAGCGCTTGATTCATAGTTTTCAGCCGGACTTCTTCCTTGTTCAACCAGGATCCAAAAATAAGTGTTTATCATGTCATGCCTTTGTATGCTCTAGAAGTGTAGGTGATCCCCAAAGATAAGCATAGTGAACATAATCCGACATGGGTTCAAGTGAATCATTTTTATTGTTGAGTGGATGCCCAATAACCAAAAATCATTCTCTTTATGTGAGAAAGATGTTTCTATCATTTTCAATGTGAGGGATGATGAAATCTAAATAGATAGATTTATCAACATCCTCAAGTAGACCTTCAATTCCCACCATATAATGCTTTAATGAGCAATCTCTCAATTCGTAATCCTCCATTTCATACTTGTGCAATAAGATCCCTATATCATCCTCCACAACATTTGACATAGGCCTGTTATTTTGTAAAAGATGAGGGTAAGAAACATCCCGTGATGGCTCTTGAGAAGGGCTTGGTTGAACATTTTTTTGGTCTTCTCTATTCTCCATTATAGGTGTTTGTGTTGATATCTCTTGTTCATCCTTCATCAGTTGTTTTATCCACAAGACAGTTTCCCTCTCTTCATCACATAGCAAATTAACATCCCAATATTCTTCTCTTTTCTCCGATAGAGGTATTTGTGTTGATGCTTCTTGTTCATCCTTCATAATTTTTTCAATCCACAACATGGTTTCAATCTCTTTAGATTTTTACATTTTTAAATATTCATATTTGGAGTTATTGTTCTAGTAAAAATTTAGTATACCTCACTTAGTAAATTAGCATCACAATGTTCTTCGCCCTCTCCATTTTCATCAGTTGTGTAAGGCAAAATCTATTGTGATGGATTACTAGGTTGAGTTTGCAACAAGATTTGGTCGGTAGTACGTTCGAATTGAGCTAAAACTTCTTCAAGGCTTCGCTTCTTCTCTAATGGTGGGTAACTAGGTGCATGCCACATCATATACTCATTATTTCTCCATGAAGCATTAGAATAATTTGACCATCCTTGATAAATATTGGAGAAAGGATAATTTTGCAGCTGGTTGTAATTCCACCTATATTGAGCATGCTCGACGTATGGTGGTGCAAATTGATTTCTCCCTTGGTATTGTGTTCTTGCTTGAAAACCACCATATAACTCACGTACTTGAGCAGTCAATGCATTAATGGCATCTTCTCAATTAATCCCAAAGGCCGGAGTTGAAGCTTGATTTGTCATGTAATATTCATTTGGCCAATAATATGAATTAGATGTCATCTTGTCTACCACTTTTTGTTCATTTATCACACACAAGAAAATACCTGTGATTATAAACAAGAGCACACTCAGACAATGAAAAAAAAATAAAAATAAGAGAAAAGATAAATATATATATACAAGAAAAATTCAAATTAAAATCAGAAATACTTGGTATCAATATTAACAAAACAAAACAATCCCCGGCAACGACACCAAAAACTTGTTACCAAAATTCGTGAATGCAAGTGCACATTATCGTATACAAGTTATAAAGTGATGAATCAATTATCGTTCCCACGAGGATTGTTGAATTATTAAGTACCGAAATTATGTTAACTCTAATTTTATTTAAATAAATGTATTTTTGTATTTTTGTTTATAAACTAAATTCAACTAAACTAAATTAATGAAAGCATTTAAAGATAAAATTCACTAACTTAAAAAGGCTAGGGTTATGATTTCACCATAATTAATCCGAATTGAATAATTCATCTCATCAATCTCAATTTATTTCCCAAGTGATAGTCGAGAATCCCTAAATTATCCACTAGCCTCTCCCAAGATCTAATAAAAATATCATCAATTGCTAACCCACTATATTCCTATGTGAATTACAACAATCAATAATTTATTAGGTTCTATGGAGTCTCAAACATGACTACACAAACCATGTAAGTATATTCCTATCTCACATGCAATTTATGATTTTCTACACATAGAACTAGATACATATATTACCTCTCAGGTCAATATGATTAGCAAATCATTCAATTAGTGGCCAAGTAATTGAAAGCATTAAGAACAATGTAGAAAACTCAACTTGAAAATTAAATCAAGAATTAAATTGATACAATTATTCAGAACAACATAATTAGATTACATCACAACCCTAAAAAAAGAAATTAATTCATGATGAAAATGAAATACAAATTAACAACATTCATACACATAATGAAAGAAAGAAAAAGGACAATGAAATGAAACTAGAAAGAGGATGAAGTTCTTCCCTTGTTGATGTCTTCTTCACAAATCATGGAAGAATTCTCTTCTTCTTCTTCTCTTCTTCTCTTCTTCTCCTCTCCTTATTTCTTAGCTTCTTTTCTATTCTCTCATTCTCTCCCCCTCTCCAAAATCTGAAATGGAGGCTTTTGGAATACTTAAACTTGATGGGAGATGCCCTAAATATGGCATAAAATACTAATTTGCCCTTACTTGCCCGGTTGGCAGCGCCTAGGTACTGCAACATGCTGCAGTCCAGTGAGGGTAGCGCCTAGGCGCTGATTTCCAATGTCTAGGTGCTGCACATTCTATCCTGGACAGTGATTGGCGTTGCTCTTGCTGTCCAAGATGAGTTTTTGCTGTGCTTGTAGTCTCTTTTAACTGATTTTTCACCCATTGTAGGCTAAATTAGCTTTTGGTGTCTGCATATGAATTGTAGCTCTATGTCTTGAATTTTTATAGGAACTTGAATCAACTCAATATGAAATCTGTGCAAAACTTTATGCCTGAAATACCAAAATGTATCATACTTGAAATGTTCAGTCAAGTATAGACTATTTAACCCGATTTTTCTCATTGAAATAGAAAGAACTGGATTTCATGGTAATATAAACATTATAGATAAATCTCTTATCTTTCCAATGATTCAAGAAATAAGTCAAAAGGATATTGGATCAAAATATTATGATTGAAATAGGAACATTGCTATCAATAACACCAAAAAACGGATTAATCAAAATTTAAACCAAGTTTTATGTTTATTTCCATTTTCTCCTCATTTTGCTATTACCTACAATATTTCAAACAAAATGCATAAAAGTAACAAAATACTCAAAAACTAATAAAAAATTTAAGCAAATGGTTCTCAATTAAGGGATATAAAATCCACTCATCAAGGCCAATTTTCACACACTTTTAGTGTGAGATTTTTGCCCCTTGCTCTCAAAACTATGCCCTGTTTTTTCTTTTTCTCTTTACTTTTTTTGTCTTGTTCTACATCTTTGAATTGAAGAATTCAAAAATCAAATACCCATTAATGAACTATTTGTCTTACTGCTTCCAAAACACCTAAATATAATTTTTTTAGTTAGAAATTATCGAATCAAGTTTACAAACATAAACTTGATGTTGTACGACTATCAAAAGCATGGATCAACTTTATAAAAAATACACTAAGAGCTCTTTGGCGAATCTATTCTATTAAAAGAAGGGGTTGTGTTAATCGGAGTCAAAGGGAAAGGTTCTAATAATGGTCCTGAATTAATCAGATAGTCTTGGAAGATCTCATTAATTCAGGAACTCTCGATTTCTATAATAGGAGTAAATAATGATTTGGATCGTTTAAAAGTACTCTGAACAATCAGTTTGAAGCTTGATGTAAAAGGTTTTGAACTTTTTTCCACACAAGAATTAATTTTGCATAATCGATTAGTTGAATAGCAACGAGATACAATATTTTATTTAATTTTTATAATTATTTATGTTCTTAAAATTTTTGAAAATTTGTTGTGCCACGTATCTTTGGGCTTTTGTGAACCCAACAATAATTTCATAACTTAGTTATGCATTTTTAATTCTTCACATGATTACATAGATTCGATTAGCATGCATTTGGATTTAAATTACTTAAATGATAAATGTTGTGTCTTTTATATACAATCAATTTTTTTCTTTGTTTAGGATTTAAATTAATTTTTTTTATTTTTATTGAAAAACACAACGGGATAAAAATGGGTTGCTGCATGCAATCATTTTGTGCATCCCGTGTACAAGTGTCTTGCAGCTCTACACGACAACTAATTACCCGATGTTGGGCAATGGACAATGGGTACAATAACAAAGGGACTCGATACCTGGTGTCACGTGGCTAATAGCCCAGCCCGACGCTAGATGTTGGGTGATAACAACAACCAATGGGCGGGTGATAAAGGGGCTTGGTGCTAGAAGCTTTCAGCCAACAGCCAGTAATGTGCTAGGAGCTAGGTTGTCGTATTGGGACCGGGTGTTAACCCAGCACACTTGATGGTTAGGGCTACAGCTTTGAGCTATTGTTCGATCTAGTAAGTTGTGCAAAGGTTGCATGATTTTTTTGGTGTTTTGGTTTAAAAATTTATTGTTAATTTTTTTAAAATCATAATTTAATTCCAAATTCGAAAGAAAAGGCACAAAATGTAATCAATAAATCTATTTATTTTTTATTATCATGTAATGAGTGATTGATTAGCAAGTTGGGTAATCATAGAGCCTAGACCAATGTGATTGATTTATTTTTATATAATGTATGATTTTGCAATTTGATTAAAATGAGGTCTGCAAGTCTCGTCTGTCTCTAATTTTTCTCAAAATATATTTTTATCTCCCTCCTATGAACCTCCAATTGAAATTTATTTTAAGGTTTTTCTTATAGAATTTTCTAATATAATGAGAGTAAAATAGGTTAGTGAGGTTTTTTTTGTTTTGGTGGACATTATAACAGTAAGGAGACTGAATTGGGTGAAAATGTGGAATAAAAATCCATGTATGTATGGGATGAATATATATAAAAAAATATGGTTTATTTTCATATTATCACCTTTAGATTGACCTTAATCCACTTTAACTCGAATGGATCGTATAAGAAGTAAGACCCATGATCATCCTTAGTTTTAATTATATCTGTAATGCATGTTATGATTTATTTAATACTTTCGTTATATTGTATGGGCTCAAACATTAGAGTAGATCCCAAGATATTTGGTGAGACCTTGAAAACAAATAAACATGTTCCCTCACTTGAAAAATCTTTTCAAGTTAAAAAATTAAAAGAATTTTTAAGTCAAGCGAATATGAGCAAATTTGGGTTGGACCTAATTGTCATTGCTTTCTATCTTAAATAGTAGCATGTGATATGCTACCATTTTTAGTCTATTAGTCATGAGTCATAGGATGTGCTAAGTACATGCAAGTTGTGATAATAGATAACTCATGTTATCCTATGGGATGGATTTGTCTGTATTGAGCCTCACAAAATTTGATAGGTTTTGCTTGATATTAAGTACTATAGGGGCTCATAAAAATTTGGGGACTAAGGGGAAAATGATGTAAAATATTTTTGGATTGTATTGATGCAATGACAATGTGTTTTTTACCTTTTAATTTTGTTATATGAGCTCATAAAATTGGAGTGTATGTTTTAACCGGACCTCAAGCCTACTAGGAAATTAGATTTCTCAATCCTCAAATACATATTGGATGAACAAATGCTTATTCTCTACTTGTTTTCAATTGTTGTAGATAACAAACAAAAATAGCAAAAATAATTGGCTTCGGAATTTGGGAATTCTCCTCAAGTCCGAATAGAGGGCTTATATCCTCAATGTTGTGTTGTCTTCATATCTGTCGGAGGACACCATGGATGAGGAGCTTGCATAGCATCACAAGCAAATTGTCAATAATCTGCAAGCACACATGTTAGCGTCAATGTAAATGAGTTGACAAAGCAATATGAGAACATAACACATCTCCACTTACAAGAGTTATATAGAGAGTGTACTAGGCAATCAATATATCAAGTCTCGAAGAAGCTTTTTCGAACCCATATAAAGAAGGGCTCTTTAGTTCATGAACATAGACTGAATATGACATGTCTAATAGAAAGGTTTGAGTCCCTTGGAGTCGTTATAGATGACAAACTCTATGTAGATCTCATCTTGTAATTTTTGCTAAGTTCATTTGACCAATTCATGGTAAACATCAATATGCATAAGATGGAGACTAGTCTTGTTGAGCTAGTCAACATGTTGAAGACGGCCGAATCCACCATGAAGAAAAAAAAAATTCTTCTTGTTGACTCATCATCCCAATATAAGACTAAGAAGTAGAAAAAAGAAAATGGGAGCGTTCTTGTAAAGCAAGAATTTGAAGGGAAAAGGTAGAATCAAGAGGTCGAAGGCCAATCCTGATGATAAGTGCCACTATTGCGGCAAGTTGGGGCATTGGTGGAGTAATTTCAAGGAATACCATGCAACTCGCCATAATGGTTCCGGTATGTTCTTTGTTAAAGTTAACCTTTCAATTAACGATACATTTGGGTAATATTCGATGTAACTCTCACCTTTGCAATAACTGTAAGTGATGACAAGAAGCAATGAGGTAAGTAGAGGAGAGACGACCTTGAGACTGAGCAATGAAACACATGTTGTTTCATTAGCCATAGGGACTACCCATTTAGCATGAGGAGGTAGAATTAGAATAGTTTTAAATGATTTTTTTATATATTTGAATTAATAAAGAACATTATCTCTATCTCTATGTGGGATAGAAAGGGTTTTGAGTTTTTAAAGAATGGAAGTTGTTTCATTTTTAAAGTTTTTGCTTAATTCATGTTGGTGCACTTGGTTTATATACTATTCAACACCAAAAGTCCATGCTACATATTCAACAAAGAAGTAAACGTAATATAGATAATTAAAATGACACATATTTGTAGCACACAAGATTTGGACATATTTCCACAAAAATAATTCACAAGATAATGGTTGCACAATTGTTTGACCTAACGGATTTGAAAGATATGCCAAGTTGTAAATTTTGATTTCAAGAAAAAATAATCATAATCTTCATTGTTGGACAAGTGGAACGTGTACTCATTCATTGGATTTGACCCATATAGATATATGTGGTCCACTAAGTATTGGTGCTATAAGTAATTATTCTTACTTCATTACTTTTACTGATATTTATTCAAGGTATGAATAGTTAAGTGGTGATTTCTCTAATTATCTAAAAGATAATGATATTCTCTCTTAGTGGTCGTTCTATCCGATCATGGTGGTGAATACTTAAGTGGTTATTTCTTTTATTTTCTAAAGATAATGAGATTTTCTAACAGTAGACTCTGCATGACAGACTCAATAAAATGGGGTAGTTGAGTGAAGGAATCAAACTTTGTTGGACATGGTACAATTTATGATGAGCTTTGCTGGACTTTCTCCTTTGTTACGAGATATGATCAGTGACATTTCTACTTAATAGAGTGCCATGAAAGTCAGTGTTGAAAACATCATATGAGATATGATGCGGCAAGACCCCTCTTATAAATACCTTAGGGTAAGAGAGTGTTCCGTTAATGTGAAGAATCTCATGTGAGATAAGTTGGATGGGAGATCCATCTTATGCAAGTTTTTAGGTATCCAAAAGAATTTGATGGATACTATTTATATGATCCACCATAACAAAAGGTGTTTGTTTTAGTGAATGCCATCTTTTTATAGAAGGAATTTTCATTGAATAGAAATACCTAAGTCATATAACTTGAAAAAAAAAATTAAAAATCATAAAGTGTTCAAAAAGAAGTAATGGTGCCACAACCCATCATTCAAACTCATTTACATAATCTCCAAGTAGATCTAAAAGAATTTGGAGGCTGCCTAGATTCATGACCTCTTGCTCAAAGGCAACAAGGAAGATCTTCATTAGATGTTGATCCAAGGAGTTACATAGTGGCGATGTCTAACATTGATTTAGGAAGATGGCAAGAAGCTATACAATTCAAGATAAAGTCCTTGTACTTCAACAAGGTATGGATCTTGTCGATCTACCAAAGTGTGTAGTACCTATTGATTGCAAGTAGATGGAGAGGTAGCAATCTATAATACTTGCTTGGAAGGAAAAAAATTACAATCAAAAGCAAGGTTACAATCAAAGACAAGATGTTGATTATGAAAAAACTTTTTCACTAAATTCATAAGGGTTTTTGCTTGTCATATCTGCGTATTATGACCATGAGATTTGATTAATGGATGTGAATACCACTTTTCTTATGGAAAATTAAAGTAGAGATCTACATGGAGTAGTCAGAGGGCTTCATATCTAAAGGAAATGAGCAAACAGTTTACATGTTCTGTAGATCCATTTATAGACTTAAAAAAGCTTCACAAAGCTGGAATAGTCGATTCCACAAGACAATCCAATCATTTGTTTTTCTCAAGAATGCGAATGAACATTCTGTACAAAAAGGTTAGTGGGGGCACGATGACATTCTTACAACTTTATGTTGATGATATCCTCTTCATTGAAATGATGTAGGAATGTCACAATCAACTAAAATATGATTGTCTGCATAATTCTCAATGAAAGATTTATGAGAAGCATCCTATGTGTTGGGGATTAAGATCTCTTAGGATAAGATCGGGTAGATGTTTGTCCCAATCTATATACATAGATAAAATTTTAAAAAGGTTTAGCATGAAAGGATCCGAGAGCAAAGGATCCAAGAGCAATTTCTTGTCTATTAGCCATGAGATTTCTCTTTCAAAGTCTATGCCTCCAAAGACTTCAAAGGAAAGAAAAAAGAATGACTCACATGCTTTATTATCCACAATTGGAAAAATAATGTACATTATGTTATATATGAGGCTTGATATCACGTATACTCTAATTGCCACGGGCAGATATCAATACAATATGGGCAAAGAGCACTTAAAGTCATGAGTCAATCCTTAAGTACTTACGAAGAACTAAGGATCTTTTCATTATGTGCGGCAATGGAGAACTAAAATCAAATGCTTCACTGATTTTAATTTTCAGTCTGATGTAGATGACTCAAAATTCATATTTAGGATGGAGTTCACCCTTAATGATGGTTAAATTAATTAAAAGAGTTCTAATAAAAGAAGATAGTGAAATTCACCATCGAGACTGAATACATTATTTCATATGGCACTGCAAAAGAGGTTGTTATGACGTGAAACTTCATTTAAAAATTGAGTATAATTTTCATCATTATTGATCCGATACCGCGTATTGAGATAACAATGGTGATATTATACACATAAATGAGCCAAGGTCTCACCAAAAACCCAAGCACATCTTTAAGCGACATTATTTGATTCAGGAGATTGTTGATAGAGGCTCGTCAAGGTTACCTCAATAGAAAATTTAGTTGACCTACTGACTAAGCCCCTAATGCAAAAGATTTTTGAAGGATATGTTGAAAAGATAGGCCTTTGATACAATGGTAATTGACTCTAGGGCAACTATGAGATTATTAGAGAAGTGCCCAGTGAGTCAACTAGATTGACCACTTTTATATTCGTGTAATAAACATCATCTTTATTTGCAATTAATTAGATTTATATGAAGTCCCTAAATCATACATTGCAATAGGCCATGGTCATGCATATGATTGTGATAATGGAATATGCCTTTATGAGTTCGATAAGTTGTTCCAAGTTGAGAATCATTGAGATGGAATATCAATCATTCAAAGAGACTTGTATATGCAATGCATGCTAATACGAAAAATGTCTTTTTTCATGAACATTGGTGTAGGAACACTAGTGTATGTATGTGGTGCATTTTTGAAAACAAGTACACTGAACTACCCAGTCTAAAAGCTCTTAATTGGGAATGAAATATTGTTGAGTATGGAATTTCTACATTACAGTGGTGAATATTAGTCCTTAGACTTAAAGTACCATGGTAATCTTGTGCTTAGTTAGTTGTGTTTTGATTTATTCTTTGATTACATGGATAATCACAACAAAAATATTTTATGTACAATATATTACGTATGAAGGTTAATGAGTGACCAACAAAAGAGCCTTCATCTTTCTTGATGAATAGGTGATTCTCATATATTTTCATGATTCTTGACTTGAAAATCCTTGGTCAAGGCTAGATGAAATTTGGTAAATGAGATCTCCAATTTTATTATTAAGTTAAGTAAATAGGAATTGACATGTAATTATTGAGTTATTTGGGTTTCGACTAATAATTCATACATTAGCCCGATCGGAAGATTAGTTGATGAAAGAACTTTACTTGCATTGCTACTTCATCTTTATCTAAATCTTCATTGCGTGTTGCTAGACGTTAACCATGATTGATAGTTTCTTAGAATTAAATGATTAATTTTAAAAGAGTTAATTAATTAAAATAATTAATTATTCAATTAAGTCACTAGAGTTGTGAGCCTTGCTACAGCTTTAAGGTTGTAAACCTAAGTACATGTTGTGTCAACTAATAAATTTCTCAGGAGTCTGAGGTCAATTCACATGAAAGTTATTTGAAATTTTTAGGATTAAATTTCTTAAAATATGGGCTTTATGTGGTTTAGAATATAAAAAAAAAATTAAGTTATAACTAAGAAATCAAAGTAATAAAAGTACTAAGGATTAGGGATCCCCTCTTGAGTTTTGGATAGAGGAACTATTATTTATTCTTTTTACCTCTTTTAAATACCACTATTGAAATCCATACATAATGAAGTTCTAATGAGAATATGTTATCAAATAGCTCATGCATTAAGGTAATTATGATATTTTTTTACTGCTTGCAAATTATCTCTTAACACCAATACTTATTTATGGGATCAAGTATTTAGCCACACATTTATCTACAATAAATCAATATTTTACGTGAGCAGTCAGTGTAGTAGAACCGTACAATAAGTTAAATGAACCCAAATATTTATTGTGTCATTGGTGATACAAAAATCAAGAACCGTTACTAAATAAAAAGAGTTTTAACGCTAATACTTATTTATGGGATCAAGTATTTATGCACACATTTATCTACAACAAATCAAGATTTCATGTTAACAGTCGTTGTAGTAGAAGCGTATAATAAGGTACATGAACTCAAGTATTTATTGTACCATTTGTGATATATAAATCAAGAATCACCACTAAATAAGAAGGTTTTTAACGCCAACACTTATTTATGAGATTAAGTATTTATGTACATATTTGTCTACAACAAATCAATGTTTCATGTTAGTAGTCCGTGTAGTAGAACCATATAATAAATTAAATGAATCCAAGTATTTGTTGTGGCATTGGTGATACATAAATCAAGAATCACCACAAAATAAGAAGGATTTCAATCAAAAATTAAAACAATAATACAACACACCTGAACATTATGCACCTTTATAACCGTTCATTTTTCTCCATCAAGAGGTTTACCTTTTCTCCTCAACTAAATGAAACTTAGAAATATATAATAAAAGTAAAAAAGACTAAATATAGAAGACAAACTAGAGAATATATTTTTATTACTACTAAAAAACTTACATTACTAATAGAAAACTTAGCTTAAAGAAAGACAACAATAAAATATTTTTGCCTCTTTAAGGATTTTTGTATATTGAATACCATCCAAGAACCCTTATTTATCGTAGAAGAGTGCCTAAATTGACATTTTCAAATTCACTCCAAATGCAATCTAAATTAACTTCAAATGTACTCTAAATTCACATGTCCTTTTCAGATATGAATTTTGTTATACAATTTTCTCCATGCAATCAGCTGATTTTGGAAAAGTGATCAACAAGAAAGTTGTATATTTATCTATTAGATTTATTTTTCAACTTGAATCACATGATTCCACCCACTAGAGAGAAATTTATTCTTGATTTAAAGCGATATGTCAGCATAGATAGATCCCTTCCAATACATACACTTGGACAAGTTTTCTGCTTTAATCAAGGCAGAATTGGACTGAGCTTCCAACATCAAAGTTGTAGTTTTATCTCTTAAATTTCAAATGAAGTAAGATTCAGGTTCACAGGACCTTTGAACATAGAGTTATGCCCAAATACTAAAACTGCACAAGTTTGAAAATATGCTTATTTTGAATTTAATGCAAGCCCAACAATCACTTGCAAAGTTCAATTGATTTCTTGCATATATTTTGATCTACACATGATGGACTTAGACAAAAATGGCTAATTGTTGATGCTTCTTTAATCTAATAAAATATTATTTTCCAACTTGCTCACGAAACATGTTGTCTTCTTTGGTTTTATTTTGGTTCTTTTTTATCTCTTTTTATTCATTGATTCCCTAACACAAAATATTAATAAAACTGTAATATTAACAAGAATAAAACAAAAAAAAGTATAAAGAATTTGATATAAAAATATATCAAAATATACACTTATCAAATTCCCCCACACTTAACCTTTACTCGTCCTCGAGCAAACCTAAAACAAACCTAAATTAATTCATTTTCATAAGAAATTACGATTATATTTAGCATATGGAACAAGTATTTAAACCTGTAGGTGACCTATAGAGGATAAGTTATAGCACAAGGGTTTCCAGCGATGATATCTACAAACACCTATGATGACTAATTTCCAACTATTATTCTAAGGAAACAAGAAAATAATATGGAAATAAAATCAAACAAGTGTTGAATCTAACTCTTAGTCATACAAAAGTTAATACATTTCTATAATAAGCATACTCAAGTTTGTGTGTGTGAATAGTTAATGTCAACAGTGATGAAACCATGCATGCTTCAAATAAGTGAATTCTCATAGAATCTCACAAAACTATCACATAATCTCTAATGGAAGAGTTAAACATCATAGGCTCTTCCTTTAGTATAAATCTCTATTACACTAAAGACACCACATGAATTCAAAAGATGTTTAACAAAGGTTGTAATAGAGACCAATGGTAGTGAAGTGGCTAAGAGATAAAAGGATAAGATGTAACAAAGTTTCTAAAAATTTCATGGGATTCGAGACATAGAGTTTATTAATGAAGAATTCTCATATTCCATGAATTTTAACACTGGGGCCTATTGTTATTGAATTGGACCCCTCTTCATTATTCTTATTGATTTTACAACATCCCTTTTTTAGTTTCAACTCGTAATATTTTTAACACTTTGTAATTTTTTATTTTTTTGATGAGAAACTCCCTCACACTTATCTTTTATTTCAACCCAAACTTCTTTTGCAAGCTCACCTTATCAATGGAATGTCTCTTAAGCTCCAAATTATTTTTAGAACAATGGTAGGATAATAGTGCATTTAGGCTAGACAAGAAGATATGGTTACCACAGAAAAATACAAATTTATTGAAAGGCTCAAAGTGGCACACTATAGAGGATGTTCTCTTGGAACATCACATGGGAAACAAACTGATTTGACCATAGTGCTAAAAAAGCTAATGCTTTAATCATTTTCCAAGTGGTGCTCAATCAATTGTTCATCTTGATAGATAAGAAAAAATTCTAACACTCAACCCCTATACGTCAAAAATTCAAGTGACGATTAATGCGAGGGCATAAGAACTACCTATGTTGACATGCTTGTCTTCATACCGAATAACATAACTATTTGTGCAAAAAAAATTGAGTATAATTATCACAAAAATATATTAATCAAAGAACAACATCAAAGACCAAAACAACACCCATCATAAATCAAACCACATTATTCATGCTTAATTTTAGTCATTTTAGTCAAAAGAATATTTAGGACTCAAAAGAAATTGACAATTCACAAACTTGTCATGTTATGCACAAAACAAATATAGGGGTACATCTCAAAAGTGTTAAAGTTACCTTTTACTCTACCACCCTTTTTCATAGTTTCAACGGACCTAAAAGAAAACACGCTTGAATTTATTTATTTTTTAAAATTAGAAAAATACACATTAAACATACAAGACATGATATCAACTATCCCTTCCCCCAACCTAGTCGATACATTATCCCCAATATTAAAAATAGATAGGAAAGTAGAGTTCAGAAGATATTACCCGAAATATGACTTATTGAAAAGTAAAGCTGAAACAACACAATATATACACTATTAGTTGAAATCATTAAGGATTAATTTCATGGGCTGAGAGTCAAATTTATTTTGCGTTTTTGACCACTGCCCCCATTGGACCAATCCACACGAGCCAAGATTGGATCAGGTTATGTCACATATACTAGAAGTTGATCAATCAATTGGCGTTGGAGCATAAATAAGAATTCGTCTCGCAGACGGTGAAATAAAACCTTTTTCTCAACAGCATGGTTTACAAATGATAGCTAACCATCTAAGAAACCATTAACATTAAGGATACCTATAGGTTTCTGCTGAATGTTGAGTTGTTCCCAATAGACAACTTGGAATAATACCTCTAGTATACCAAAACCACCAAGTAGAGTGATGAATGCATTCGTATTGTTTAACATGTTCGGCATTTTGTTCTGAATATGTGACACTTTTAGCTCATCTTTGATGGTCATATCTATGACATTCTGTACTGTTAAAGATTTTGGGATAACTCCTAAAACTTTGATTCATCTTATATGAGCAGAAGTAGCAACATTTCCTATTAATCTCTAGTTGCCTCCCCCATATACTAAATAATTTTTTCTTTATGTTGATGTTCTACCAAAGTAATTGTTTGCCCCCTATAAACTCATCATTTTTTCCTAGATTGCTTTCACAAAAAACACAAATATAATTGAACTTGTGAGTGGAAGAAACTTCTATTTTTTTCTTTTTTTCTTCTTTTTTTTTTGAAAGTGAGTTGTGCAAAAATAGAGTAAGTACAACGATATTTATTGAGGTGTGAATAGAGAATGCATTTATTGCACGTTTTTTTCTTTGTTAAGAAATATTGAAAATAAAGACACAAAATTTGAAAATTAACTACTTACATGCGAATGTACATGTAGTTGTGACTGTAACTCATATCTTTCTCTAATTTTATGTCTAGTAATAGTTTAAGCACCCTCTATGGGTCAAGGATATGCTTCCCATCTAGTTTTTTTTTAAATTGGCAAATAAGGTCTTTTAATGTCAGATTCCCAAAACTATAACACTCATATTTATCCCAAAAGTGATTTTATAAATCAAAAATTACATGATGTACGAATCCACAATAATACATCTCAAGAGTCAATCGAATATCATCTGAAGACTCCTTACTCATTCCATCCTTAATGAATTGAATTTTATCTTCTTAATTTTTAGAAATCACTATTAAAGAACTTGCATTTTTTTTATTTTTTTTTTTGTATCAGTTGTTTAGAAAACTGATAAATCCAACTTCAATAGCCATAGAGTATCGTTATCCACCACTTAACCAGGAAGGATCCCAAATTTTTATTATTTTCTTAACTTTTGCAAAAAGTGCAAATGTCTTTGAAAAGAGTGGGTCCATAAAATCCACACTTCAAGATCTTTGCAGTAGATTTTCTTTGTCAAAAAGTGACTACCATATGGTCTTACATGATAAAATTTAAAAAAAATACTACATACCACATTGTCAGCATGCATTTTCAATTAGGACAAAATAAAATAGAAAAAAAGTAAAAAAATTAAAAAGAAAAGAGAATGAGAGTTAGAGAAAGCAAAATTGTAATTATCAACTCTCATAGTCTTCTTTTTCATTCGTTGGGTTGCCTCCCAACAAACGCTTGGTTTAATGTCCTTAGCCTGACATTACCTCATTCATCACTTATCAACATATGCTGCCAAAGCTATCATCCATCTAATCACCGTCTTATAATTTTGAAGCACCCAAATAAGTTTGCCCGTTTGTACTTGAGTGAGGTCTTTAGCAATGTGGACTAGTGGTATTTTTTTTCACCCAAGTAGACATATTTAAGATGTCTGGAATTGGTTTAAGCTCCATTGTAGGTGTCTGCACCACATAAGGTAGAAGTATTTCATTAGATATTGATAATTCAACATAAGAGACATCATACCTGGATTGTTTTGGCAACAAATCTAGCCCCGTTACATTATTTTCCACATCCCTTAATATTTGCACATCCAACTTCTTTTCTATTAGATCCTTCACAAGGAGATTTTTTTATAAAGTAACCTCCATACCATCCTTGTCAGTAAACTCAAGCTTTTGTTATAACTTGGGATCAATAATGTCAACTGTAGAAACAACATTCACGTTAGTAGGATACCTCATGGCTTCAAAAATATTATATTTTATAATCTTGCCATCAAACTCCATAGTAAGAGTGCCATCATGAACATCAATATTAGCTCGGATTGTCTTCATGAATGATCTTCCCAAAGGAATGTGTGTAGGGTTAGAGCATGTGTTATCATCCATCTCAAGAACATAAAAATCAGTAGGCAAAACTAATTCTTTCACCTGCACAAGAACAACAGGGAAAACTAATTCATTCTACCACAACCTCTATTGGATATGCATTAGATCTATCAACCAATTGTATGATAACACTAGTTTTTTTTAATGGTTTTAGATTTAGAGAATCATAAATAGAATATGGCATAACATTAATTGATGCTCCTAAATCTAACATGCATTTTTCAAATCTGGTCTTATCAATGGAACAAGTGATGGTAAAAGTGTTCGTATCCTTATACTTTGGAAAGAGTTTTCTTTGATGTTGCCGAAACATTATTCTCCACACTTACTTTTTCATCCCCCTCAACTTCCATTTGTTAGTGCATAGCACTTTAAGGAACATAGCATATCGAGGCACCTGCTTGATCGCATCAAGAAGAGGGAAGTTTACCTCTACTTTTTGAAA
Organism: Paulownia fortunei; assembly: GCA_019321725.1. Taxonomy (NCBI): domain Eukaryota; kingdom Viridiplantae; phylum Streptophyta; class Magnoliopsida; order Lamiales; family Paulowniaceae; genus Paulownia; species Paulownia fortunei. Next base: position 13,379,116 of record CM033118.1, read on the forward strand.
AATCTGATCTCTTTTTCTTGCTCATTTTTTTCTTAGAATTTGCTAACCTGCTAGAAAAAGGTAGAGGCATTACATAAGTATAAGAGAGAGGTTTATGAGTGGTTACCAATTTTAGATTCTCCTTAGAATGAATAGTCTTTTCAAGAGTTGTGATCGAATTAGCCTTCTTGATTGAATTTTCACCTGAAGAAGAAATATGGCACTGAGTGGAAGGATTAGATTGAGATTAAACAAGAAATTTACCTTTTTCATAAGTACGCAAAGAGATTATCAATGTTGAAAGTGTGCTTTTAATCTCATTTATGGCTTGTGAAGTTTGGTTATTGATGTTTATTTGTGTATGAATAAATTCTTACAAAGTTTCCTCCAGAGATTTTGTATGTGAAACTGGATAAGAAGAAAAGTTTGGTGGCTTTTGTAAATGTAGCGGTTGGGCATGGTTCTTATCTCACCAACTAAAATTGAGATGATTTCTCCATTGTGGATTATAAGTTTCAGAGTATGGAGAATGGAAAGGCTTTTTGAATGTGTTCATGATATTTATTTGTATTAGAATATTTGGGCATTCATTGGTGGAGTGTCCCACAAGTTCACAAATGCTACAATTTTTTACATTTGAACATATCTGATTTTCTTTACATTTTAAGTTTCATGGCTTCAACTTTTCTTGTTAAGGTAATATTTAAGGTTTTACGTTAGTAGTCGGTATAGTAGAACAGTATAACAAGTTAAATAAACCTAAATATTTGTTATGATATAGGTGATATATAAATCAAGAATCGCCATTAAACAAGAAGGGTTTTAACGCCAACACTTATTTGTGGGATTAAGTATTTATACACATCTTTGTCTATAATAAATTTAGATTTTATATTAGCGGTCGGTGTAGTAGAACTGTACAATAAGCTAAATGAATCAAAATATTTGTTATGCCATTGGTGATACATAAATCAAGAATCACCACAAAACAAGGAGGGTTTTAATTAGAAATTAAAACAATAATACAACACACCTAAATATTGTGCACCTTTATAATCGTTCATCTTCCTCTATCAAGAGGTTCACCCTTTCTCCTTAGCTAAATGAAAAAAACTAAAAATAGAAGAGAAACTAGAGAATAGATTTCTATTACTATTAGCGTACTTACATTACTACTAAAAAACTTAGTCTAAAAAAAGACAACAATAAAACTTTCTTTCCCTCTTTTAGGATTTTTGTGTGTTGAATGTTATCCAAGAGCCACTATTTATAATAGAAGAGTGGCTAAATTGGCATCTTCAAATTCACTCCAAATTAACTTCAAATTTGCTCTAAATTCACATGTCCTTTTTAGATTCGAATTTTATCATAAATTTTTTTCTATACAATCAGCTAATTTTAGAAAGTGATCAATATAAAATTGTATATTTATATGTTAGATTTATTTTTCAACTTGAATCATCTAATTCCACCCATTAGGGAGAAATTTATGCTTGATTTAAGGAGATGTATCAGCATAGATAGATCCCTTCCATTATACACATTTGGACGATTTTTTTTATTTAATCAAGGCTGAATTGGGCTGAGCTTTTAACATCAAAATTGTATTTCTATCTCTTGACTTTCAAATGAAGTAAGATTCAGATTCATAAGGTATTTGAATATAAAGTTATGTCTAAAAAATAAAAACTGAATAAGTCTAGAAACATGCTTATTTTGAATTTAATTCAAACCCAACAATCACTTGTAAAGTCCAAATAATTTCTTGCATATAATTTGATCTATACATGATGGACTTAGACAAAAATAGTCATTTTCTTCTAATTGTGATGCTTATTTGATCTAATGAAATATTATCTGCCAACTTACTAACGAAACTTATTGTCTTCTTTGGTTTTATTTTGGCTCTTTTTAATCTCTTTTTATTCATTGATTCTCTAACACAAAATATTAATAAAACTATAATATTAACAAGAATAAAATAAGGAAAGAATAAAGGATTTGGTATAAAAATATGCACATATCAAGTCTACAACTAGTTCATTGTTGAACCTAAGGGTCATACACAAATTTGGATTAGTCATTTCTTGCTAAGGTCATCTCCAACCACAAACTCTATTTTATTGCAACTTTTGTACAAAAGTGGTGCAATTTTTGTACCAAACTTAAAGTTCATGTCAAACTTGCCTACTTCAAATTTTACTTTTCAAAAAATATTCTCTGTATATTTCTTGTTATTCCATTTACAACAATTATTTTATTTCATTAAATATCTACTCATAATTTTATTAACATATTAATGCAATTACATACTCTATTTGTGTTTTTACATTGAGCTAATTAAAATAATTCATTTAATTAAAAAATTGCTATAGTTTATGGGTTTGTCGGGATCAAAACCCACTAGGAATTTGGAGATAGAAAATTATGTTCTTATGATGAAAAGAAAATGAAGTAGTTGGATAAGTTATTGGAACTATCTTTCAATTTCTTACAAGCACTAAGAAATATGGATGACAATGGAGTGGGTCTAAATTTAGATCCACCGCGTCTGGGACGAATTTAACAGTATAAATAGGTTTGGATAGAATCTTAGATTTTTTATTTTCAAACTCGACCTGACTCGTTTAATTTTTTATTTATGTTTTACATTTACATGATATTATTTTATTTTATTTTAAAATACATATTTTTAGAAAGTTTTAGTGATATTGTTTTCTTAAAAATATATTTTTTATATTTTTAAAATTATAAAATATATTTAACCGGTCTAATGAGTCCAATCTATTGGGTCCAGGTCTGTGGCAGATTTAGGTCTTTAACAATTTTAGCAGGGTGGGTCTCAAGTTTTGTTGAACCCACCCCTATTGCCAACCCCACTAGGGAACTACCTTTTGGAAATGAAATCTCACATGGAATGGGATGTGTCAAGAGCGAGCATAAATACTCCCTAGGGGCCCATTTAAATGTGTGAAATTTTTTGCCCCCTTGCTCTAAAAAACATTACCTTCTTTTTCTTTTACTCTGGATTTTTGTGTTCTTGTTCTACATTATTGAATTGAAGAACTCAAAAATCAAAACACCTATACACAAACTAGTTGTCATATTGCTTCCAAAACATCCAAGTACAAATTTCTTAGGAATTCTCGAATCAAGTTTACTAGCATAAACTTAATATTGTGTGAGCATTCAAATTGTGGATCAACTTTAGAGGATATACACTTGGAGTTTTTGGCTTATTTGTTCAAACAAGCGAAAAGGTTGTGCTGATTCAAGTTAATGAGGAATGTTTTGATAGTATTCGTGAATTTACCAACTAGGGTCTTAGAAGATTTAATTAATTTAGAAAGTCTTGATTTTCTCCTCGTGAGGTAGATAAAAATTTTGATCATTTCAAATTGTTGTATAATCAGGCGGAAGCTTAATTTTGAAAAGTTTTGAACTTTTTTCTACACAAGAATTAATTTTGCATAACCAATCAATTGCAATAACAACTAGATGCATTTTTTTAAATAATATTCATGATTTTTTATGTTTTTAAATATTTTTAAAATTCCACCCGATCACCTATCCTGGAGCTATACAGACCTAACACAAATTATAAATAAGTATGTCATGGATAATTAAACATATGCTTTCTATCATAATTTCCTTACAAAAATTGGCACGAGGTTACATGTAGTTTGTTATGTTGGTAAAAACATAATATACGTGAGGTATTGCCATGCAACTTAAATTATTTGTTATTGTTTTTGGCAACTATTGGTGAGACAATCAAATGTTTTCTATCAAGAAGCTAACGTTGTAGAGTAGACTTAGATAAGAAGGGAGGTAAATATAATTAACAATGTTGAGTAGGTGTCTTGTATACTGGCTAAAGATTTCGCCATTCAAATGGAATGATTTTAAATTTGGACTCGTCCTAAATTTGCTCCTCTTGGGGCGGGTTTTTAAAGTTATAAACAAATTAGGGGCGGATCTTGATCTTTTATTTTTAAATCCGCCCCCATCTGGCTTAACTTTCTTATTATTTTAACTTATATATATTTATGTAATATTAATTTTTTCAAAAATAGATTTTTTAGAAAAAAATTAGTGGTGTTATTTTAAAAAATATATATTAATAATATTTTTAAAATTATAAAATGGGTCCAATAAGTCTAACATGAATGAACGAATCCAAATCTTTAAAAAAATTTGATACGGTGGATTTCAAATTTTAGCAAATCCACTCTAAACGCTTCCCTGTCAAGTGCATATACCCTTTGATATATTTGAAGCTATTAGGCTCAACTATACATTTGAGAGACACTCACCTAAAAGGTAATCATACTAATTTATTGTAGGATCTTTAACTTTATTGCCCATGATCCTTAGTTAAATCGATCTTCAAAAAACAACGAAAATGAAAGTCAATAATTCTTGAAACACATTTGCGTGGGATCAAATTACACTTCCTATACATAAGCAAGAAGAAAAACTTATCTAAACTTGTTTAAATGAATCTACACACAAATATGTAAAACTTTTAAAGCTATCTAAAAAAGTATGACATATATGCACGCTTAAACAACATAATTGAACTTCTTTTAGTCAATTTATGGGTTAACAATATTTTTATTTTCAAGAATAATAAAAATTATATTACATAATATATTTTATTTATTTAAAACAAGTTATAAGATTTGTTTCAATAAGAAAGCTAATAACTTAAACTGAGAAACAAAAAAATTAAATTAAATAAAAAAGATAAACATTCACCTATTATATCCTATGTTTTTATTTTTAATATATATTATTAAGTTCTGCTTTTTTGCATTTTCACCTGGGGAAGCGAAAGATAGTATGAGGTCCTTAGCTACCCAAACCATATTCAAGTAACAAAAGGTAAAAATAAAAAAAGAAAGTAAGACTAAAACTGCACTTTTAAGTATAGCTATCTGCTCGTTACTTGCATTGATTTGTACATGTAAAAGTGATAAAAATACCATACAACTAATTTAACTCCCACAGCCAAAGCTAAAATTGGAAATCAAAGATACTCAACAACAATAAGTTTTGGTTGTCAATCATATTAGATTTCAAAACAGTAAAACTTCAACGTAAACTTAAATAAAAATTATTAAAAATAAAAATTTCTTTCCTCGTTGTCTTGGCATCCAGGATGTCAAGAATCCAAACTCACAGCATGTAAAATCCTACGATTTAGGGGCTAAAGTACAACAAACGTGCATCAAAAGAATGGCATTTGTCTAATTTCATATTATTTTCTTGTGCAACTTTGATTATCACATAACTTTGTGAAAACACTTACCTCCCAAAAATAAAAAAAAAATAAAAAAATAGTGATATGTATACTAATGAAAAAGAAAAAGAAAAGTTGCAACAAGTATTTTGATTGTTGGGGATGTAAACACAATTCTTGTTAAATGAGGGGGTGTAGACGGCAACCAACAGAAAAAAACTGTGGTGTTCTTGTATTTATTATTATATCCAGGGGTAAGATGCATAAAACCCCTATATTTTAGCAAAATTTCAAAAAACTCCCTTGTATTATTCTTTTTAAAAATCTCTCATAAAATTGACACACATGACACAATCATTAAAGATCTCTAACTCCATCAATTTTTGTAATAAAATGACTGTTATACCCTCTGTTGGAAAATTTTCTTCAATTTTAATTGTTATACACCTAAGAACCATTGATCTTATGTAAAACTTATGATCCTTTGATTTTATTTTAAATTCACACAACCATTGGATCTATTATAAAAAGCACTGCAAAGATTTTTGTAGTTAATAGTAATTATGATTGTGATAAATTAAAAAAGAATTAAAATGATCATAGATAACTCTTTTTTAAGTAAAACACGTTTTTTTTTTTTTTTTTTTTTTGCAATCTTTTGTAAATAAATAATATTTTTAATTCCACATATTATATGTATATATGGGAGGAGCATATTGGTTAATAAGTATGACATTTTTTTGGGGTCAAAATATGCCAATTTACTATCATTTTTGCAGGTCCAAAACATGTACCACAAATGCTATTAATTATTAACGGAATGAGAATTTTATGCTATTTTTTTAATTTTAAAGAGGATTTTTAGATTATTTTTTTAACATAAAAGAATTTTTGCAATTCATATACGTGTATACATTTTACCGTTATATCCAGAACGATGAAACCAAGCAACAAATAACCCCCATAGAGAAAGCAACAACCCCTTTCTCTCTTCCGCTACCCCAACCGTACACGTTTGGGCCTGCAAACTGCCTCTTTTCTCCTCGAATTCCATGGCGTCTCTATAATCAACGAAGTCACAAGTTTCAGTGACGGATAAAGAAGTTTATGCTTCGAACATATAGAGTAAGATACAGTTTTTAAGCTAATGGCGGCGGCTTTTCTCTCAAACCCTACCCTTTCCTCGTCTTTCCATGGTCATCGACTGTAAGCTTTTGTTTACTTTTATCTTCATGTATTTTGCATTGATTTTGCGATTGATTAGTGGTTCTTCTTGTTAACTGACACTTGTTTTTTTTTTCTTTTCTTTTTTTTTTTTTTTTTTTGTTCGGCGAATTTGGTGGTACAGCTCAATTCGAGGCAATTCGAAAAAAAGTATGCCGGGCTGCTTCAGGTTTAGGAGCCCTAGATGTGCGGTGGATATGCCATATGAAGGTGAACTATGGAAGAAAAACAATTTGAGGGCTGTTGAGGGGAGCAGCGTTTGTTTATTTACTTGTTTATGTATCTTAAACGTTGTGAGAGGATTATTTAATTATATTCTTGAACTTTTTTATTTTCTTCAACTTTATGAGGATGTTAGTTATTTTAAAGTGGTCCATCATCCGTGAATGAATTTAGAAATGCTGTGTAATGCCTTTTTGATTGTTATTTTTCTAGTGATAAACACAATTTAGTGTTGCCTGAACTCACATTTTTTTTTTTTCTTTTTGTATTTAAATTCCATTTTTTGTGATGTAAGTTTACAAAGATGTTATCATGTTTATGGACTTGAGGTATCAAGAATTTGAAATACTGTTATATACTGCAATTAGCGTCACCCATGTGTAAACTTTGGGTGTTCCAGGTGTAAGTTAACATATGCTTGCTGGTGTTTCTTATCTTCTTGTCAATACAAATTTTAGATATGATAATACTTGCTCTGTTGGACAAAAAAACGTTTTGAGGCCTCATGTTCATTTTTGAATATCTGTAGGTAGCATTTCAAAGTTCCCTAGAATAAGTGTCTGGGATCCTTATAAGCGCCTGGGTGTAAGTACTGATGCTTCTGAGGAAGAAGTTTGGAGTGCTCGGAACTTTTTGTTGAACCAATATGCCAGTCACGAGAGAAGTGCAGAATCAATAGAAGCTGCTTTTGAGAAACTACTGATGACCAGCTTCAAGAATAGGAAGAGAACAAAGATTAACTTAAAAACCAGGCTAAAAAAGAAGGTTGAGGAATCTCCCCCATGGGTTAAGAACTTGCTCAGTTTTGTGGAGGTTCCTCCCCCTGTGATCATTTTAAGACGGTTGTTCCTGTTTGCTTTCATGGCATGCTGGAGTGTGATGAACTCTGCTGAAGCTGGACCTGCATTCCAGGTCTGTTTCGTTTCTGTTCCATTCACAAAAATACTATTTGGGTTGCCTCTCAAACCAATCTTATATTAAAGTGCATGTGTTGGAGTGAACAATATAATAGTTGTAGCTGAACATTGCATTCTGTGCAACTATCAGTGTGATAGTTTTTTCTATTACCATATTAACACTATCCATTTTTATGAAATGGAATTGGAACAGGGAAAGATAAGAGTAGTTAATGCAATTTTGATGAAATTTTAGGCTTCTGGGGCTTTAGGACAGCCATATACCTTAATACTATTGCTTACGGATGTTAGGATAGCCAAGAGTGATGGAAATTGCAGGGGTTGTGGATAACCGTGGCAGTTCATATCTTCATGTGGTGATTGATGCTCTGAATCAAAATCCTACTTTCATATGGGAGAATCCGAAGTGCAGGCACTTCGGATTCTACGAGGCCCGATACAGGTCGTATGGTGATAGTCAAATGAAGATCTATACTTCGAACCAAATGGACCTTAATGTAATTTAGTTTTTAAATTCTATTGCATGGTAATACTGAGATATGTACGGTACATAATATGTAGAAAATGAAGATATAGCTTTCTTAGTAAGTCAACTATTATATCGGATCTCTTGTTCTTACATCAGGCATTGCATGGATTGTTACAAACTTTGAATTTGATTGTATTGAAATGTGTCCTCTACTAGCTAACTATAATATTTACCAAAAGGATTTAATATTGTGGTACAATCTTAAAAGTTCAAGGAGTATAAATTCATGTATGATATCATAAACGCTTGTAGATACACAACAGAAATTTATCTTTGTGGTACAATCTTATTGGTTATAGGAATATGATCTCATGCTTGAGATAATTGAAACCTATTAAATTATGATGCTTTGCAGTTAACTTAGCAAGTAGAGTTTAGCTGAAAGATTTGTAAAACCAAATATATATTACAGCTGAAATCATGCTAAACATTAAAAAAAAAAAAAAAAAAAAAACGTATTATTGCTCTCTCTCTCTCCCACAATTTTTTGTTTTCCTGATTGGATGGTTCTAATGAAATCCACTAAGCTGAAGACTTGTTGTTTATTGCATTTAAAAGAAAGCAAAAATATGCTAGGTGTGTGAAGACATCAGTGTAGAAAACATGAATTTCATGGAATCCACTCATTGATTGTTTGACTGAAAATTTTGTCGCAAACGAGAATTTCAAAAGCTCTCTCAAATAAAGTCATCACAATTAAAATTAAAAAATATGATCGTTAAAGTATCTGACGATATTGAGAATAAAAAAGAAACAGTAATTATTTAATTAAGCATAAAGTAAATTAATATTTGGATTATGTGATTGTTTACCAAAATCGGCAATTGGTCGGCCATGATTATGTAATCTAAAATGATTTAAAAGGAAGAAATTGGAAAAAGAGCAAGTGGAAAGTCAAATAGGAGATAAGCAAAAAGAAATGCAACTTCTTTTACATTTATGGGCGTTGAACATATAGGCAAGCATATTTGCTTGGACTTAGCACACTTACGTATGTGTTTGCATCTATGTGGACCGCTTTCAATTTCCAATACCAAAATTTTACAAACTGGCACATATTAATTTAACTACGTTTTTCTTTCCTTTACAGGTGGCATTATCTCTTGCAGCGTGCATATACTTCCTCAATGACAAGAACAAAAGCTTGACTAGAGCTGCCGTTATTGGGTGAGTTCTGTGAAGAGCCTCACATGCCTATTCCTTTCGCAGTCTGCCCTGGAGCTTGATTACTCACTAGTGAAAATTTGTCATGTTATTGCAGATTTGGAGCTCTTGTAGTCGGCTGGATTTGTGGTTCTTTCTTGGTTCCACTGGTTCCATCATTTTTGTTGCAGCCCACTTGGACTCTTGAACTCCTTACATCCCTGGTAGCATATATTTTCCTGTTTTTAGCTTGTACTTTTCTCAAGTGAAACCTAAACAACTGACTATGTGATTCAGAAATTGCAACAGCGGTTCAGAAACTCATTTTGCTTGAATTGTGATTCAATGGTTTTTTCTGCATGCTTTATGTATCCGGAATAGCTGTTGATCATTATACAAACTCAGTGAGTTGGTTTTCCGTATCACTTGATCTCCTTCTAGGGACGTTTTGATTTTGGGTTTGGAAATGTGCTTGGGCAACTCTGGAGTAGGAAATTATCTCCTTCAATTTCCCCGTAATTTTTAGTTGACCAATTTGGCCTTCATTCTTTTTCTAAAGTCAGTGGAGTCCTTTTTAAGATATCATGTAACAATTTGCAGTATCAAAATGCTGTTTGTTCCACTACAAGTGATGCTGCCAACAGCGCCATTTTGGGCAGTATAGTTTCTATCACGGAGTACCAATTGTAGGGGTATTGGATCTCTAAGGATAGGAGTATAGTTGGAGATGAAACGAATGATTTTTTCGGTGGTTCTTAGAGGTGCTTGAAGGAGTGGGGTGGTCGAGATTAGTTTGTTGGTGGTGGTGGCAGATAGCATTCGGGGCTGCTTGGTGGTTGAGGGCAGAGATGTGGTGGTGGGGCCGGTGCATGTGGAGGGAATTGATGGCAGAAGCGGAGGTGAGGTAGGAGAGGAAGGTGGTGGTATTGCCGATGGGTGGGTGGAGAGGAGAAGAAATGAACAAAGAAGAGAGAATAAAAATGGGGAAAGAAATGAACGACAGGAAGGTTGTACCCCTGGACTTTCCCTCTTGCCAAATCCAAGAAAAGAAAATCAATTGGATATTGTGTTTGCAGAAAGCAGTAAAATTAGAATGTGAGATAAATAAGTAAAATTAGAATGTGAGGGAAATAAGAGGTTTCATAACAAAAACTGTGGCGCAAAAGTGAGAGGCAAGGGACTCCATCTTTGAGAATCAAAGGATTGGATGGAAAACATACGAAAAAAGGAATCAAGGACAGAGATCAGAATGAGACTATATTTCATGCCCCTTCAATTCCCTCTAATTGTTGATATAGGTCTATTTAAAATATTTGTGAAATGTTATGACAAGTGATTATTAAAATGATGTTGGCATCATAGCGGTAAATGGGGAGTGTCCTTACAAGTATATGTTAATGATACTAGTCATCTGTGTTTGGATTAATGTTATCAAAATCATCAGTTCCGTAATTTTTTTGGTTTTGCTTGTAAAAATGCTTTATACCAAGAGAAAATTGTGGAAATAAAAAAATAATCCATAAGCTTCAATAAATGCAACCAGTTGTCACTTTTTCTCCTTTTGGTGATTTTGCACGTGGATAATTAACACCTATTTTTTTATTTTTAAATATTAATCTTATATAGATATAGTTGTAAAAGTTATGAGATACGTTAAAAAAAATTATTTGTTAAAGTACAAATATTATTTCTACCTAATTTAAATTTGCAAGATTTTTTATATTTTGATAATTGTTCTTAACGAATTTGCAAGATTATTATCAGCAAATTAAGAGAACTTTATGCATAAAAATATAATCTTAGTTTGGTTAAAAAGTAATGTATTTAGATATACTTTCTTTTTTAATTATTTTTGAAATACGGGATTATTACTTGTTTTTCTTCTCCATTATCTATGATTATGTACTTGCTTTTGAAAAATTTTCTGTATTCTTCTCTATATTCTACTTTTTTTTAAAAAAAAAATTCTAAGTCAATTATATTGTTCATTAGTTGTATATTCATTACATAAAAATTACTGAGGATATGTAGTTTGTTCATTAGTTCTATATATTCACTACCGACCACTTATTGCGAACATGTAGTTTTTATTTAGAATTTTAATTTCATAAAAATTATATTCTTTTATGTTTGTCAAGGGTGTTGTAAAATACTATGTATTTTGAAATTAAACTTATCACCTAATTTTGGTCACTCCAAGAATTGTGTATACAATAAACCAAAACATTTCAAGTCTAAAAATATCTAACAGATTTATAGTAGATATTTTAAGGAATTCATATTTGCTTTCCCAAGAATGTAATTATTTTTATCTTGTTACTTGATACTTACAATGACAACTTTCTTAATATTCGTACTATATTTTATATCTTTAAAAGTATTGTTTTAGGTACATGACTCTTTTTTCTTATTTTGTTTATTAACACAATCATATATGAAGTTGAAAAATAAATTAAATTTTCTAAAATTTGAAAAGAAAGTCTACCACTAAAGCACATTTAAACTTGATTTTATTAACGTAGACATTTGATTTAAACAAGACTTATAAGATATACACATATTAAACTTAATAAGATACACATAATAATATGTGTAGAAGATGATGATCTATTTGAACTTAATTTAAATACGACCCAATTAAATCATATTTAAGTAGGTCACTAAACTAATTAAACAGAACTACTGTATCAAGTCAAACTTAATAAATTGAAACTTCTCTACTATTATTTTCATGTTTTAAGATTCAAACCATTTCCAAATTTTTCCTGAGATTCCAAAAAGAGAGGTTTTTGCTAGTATTCTTCTTTCATTTTAAAAATATATAAATAAAGTATTTCATTAAGAAAGTTTATTAAAAAAAAAAAACTCATAATGCATGTTGAACCAAATGTAGCAAATAATAAGCTAAGTACGAAATTTTATTTTTTTATTTGTTCTACTTAAGAAATATTGGAAAAACGTGCTAGTGTTTTTACAAAAAGTTGTTCTCTGATTATCGTCCAAAGGAACTGGTCATGCTTAAAATGCAGCTTCAATTTTGCCTATATTAATAATAATGCTACGGTTTTTTTCAAGCATTACTTTCTTTTTTAGTAAACTTGTATGTTTCAAAATATCTTGTTTGAGTTCCTCTATTATCCAATTTAACAACTAAATACTTATAAATGACTTTTATTTGAAAAAAAAATAATGTACATCAATTCAGAGCAAAAAGGATTAATGATTAATTTATGTAAATCATACTTTTCAAAAATGAAATTTTGAAATACTACATATAATATTTTGAAATAAATTTAGTTTCTCTCTTATTGAAACTTTTGGTAAGCTGTCTGAGGCCTCTTGCCAACTTTCTTTTATGCCAACTAACTTGTTGCTCTTTTAGGTAGTCCAACGATTTTCCTATTCTTTATTTTTTGCATTTGTAAGTTTTTTTATATAAATATTATCAATTGTGACTTTTAAGTTCAACCTGAACTTGACTATCAAAATTTAGTTGTTTGCAATTTGAGTATTGGGGAATAGATATCACTCTACAGCTTTGCATTTTAAAGATAATTGTGTTCTATTAAAATTATAATTCTACTAATTAGCCACATAAAAAATTATATTTTGGGGATATTTCTATTTGAACAAAAGATTTGGATCAAGTTAGCAAATATTGAAGAAAAGTCTTGTTACTTTTAGCGCCAATGGTAGATATATTTGATTAATTTAAATGTGCTTTAATAATAGAGTCAATGATGGGGTTGTTTTAGTAATTCTTTTGATGATAACCTTATATTTAAGCTTAGATAAATTTTCATAATTGGGTTTATCTGTTATTAAACCCTATGAATATATAAATTTTACATAATATAATTTAAAATTGATTTAATTTGATCCTTAGGAAACTGAGGTGAGCTAATACATTATAATATAGTTTAATCTTTATATGTTCACCATGAATGATTAATTATGGTTAGTTTTTGTGTTTTAACTATGTTTTGACCAATACTTTAAGCGGATCACCTTTATTGAAGATGTAAAATATTTGGCTAAGTTTATACTGCTAGTAGATAAGTTTAATATATTTGATTTTTTAAAATAAATTTCGGTATAAATGAAAATTTAAAGTGTGAATGAGTCACTTGAAGAGTGTACATTATTAAATTAAAAAAATAATGAAAATAAAAAATCATCCATTTCATATAAAATATTAGAAATACTTGATATCACTATATATAGTTCAAGTTGGATACTTAAGTTTGGGAAGGGGTACCAATAATTTTTGGATGTGAGAGAACATACTTACTAATGGGTTTGGACCAAAGCCAATACTCGCACACTCGTGCGGCCATCCCTTCTCGAGTTTGATTGGCTTGGGCGGCCCAACCCTGTTTGAGTTAGGTTGGCCCAAACACATACATTTATTTTAAACAAGATAAACTAAGAATATTTATAAAATTTTAAGATTATCTTTTAATTAAAATATGACAAGTGGTATTGTTCAAAATACGACATATAACAATTGTACAGTCAACTGTTAACTAAATGAAAGAATATACTTATTTATCCAGTCACTGATTGACTAAGCAAAAAAACAAATATGTCAATCCAATTGATGCCAAATGAAGAAACGTGTCTGGATCCACTCATCACCACCTTTCCACCAATTGTGTTTATCGGCCAAATAACCATTCAATCTTTATAGATAAAACCATTCGAATTACAGATTTTGTTCATTCTCATCCCCTCATACCTCTTCTTGCATTTAGTATTCTAAAAGAGTTCAAAAATACTTTGTTGATTTGTTGAGTTTGAGATTTATAGTTACTATCTACATAGTGATCGTTGTATTTTGGAAAACGATTGACATAATCCCATTAACACCAATGTTATCTTAAAAATAAAGAGTTCTAACTCCTATGTCAATCTTAATTCATGCTCTTACTTTACTCAAATTTCCAACCATTATATATTACACCTAATCTTTCCAATATATAAATGTACTTCAAATACTCTATTGCAATTGGTATTTCATTTTCTATTACAATACTATCAATACACGATAAATGTATTAAATGATATCATCAATGTACACTTGACATAATTTTAATAGTATTGCAATAGGAGATATAATTCGATAAATTGCTTGACAACATATATTATATATGAGCCACATTCAAATTTAGCCACCTTGTTGGATTAGCCATGGGTTATATTTCCAAATATTGATTTATTTACTATTGAATATGTACATAATAAAATTATAAAATGAAACGATCACATCTCACATAACTAATCTACTCATTACCCTACTTTCACAATACTTCTCCCATAATTCCGTCTCAAAAAAGCAAAACACCTCTTTCTAATTGATATAGTTAAAACATATTGATAACTGCAATGCTATATACTAAAAAAATGCCAAATCTATCCCACTTCACAAATTATCACTCTGTTTTTTTTTGTTTTTTTTTTAAAATAAATTCATTCGTTAAATGTGTTTTTAGATCGTTCAACTGAGTGTGTTCTGACAATAACAAGAGAGTTAAAATAGTAAAATATCGGTGATACAAAATTCTTGACATATATTATATATCATTTGCCTGACTTATGAGGAGTTTTATTTAAATATCTAAGCATCCAACCATTCAAAATACATGCATGCCAATGATGTCCCGAGATTAGTCGCCAAGAATTCAACAGGTTTGATATACTTCTTTGGGAAAATTTCACTTCATACCCTCAAATTTTACAATTTTAGCACATTACTTTTAGAATTAGTAACTTAATAGCACTTTGATCCCTCATACTTTGCTTCCAATGACATTTTAAATTAATTTTTAACTGTAAAACTTTTTGTCAGTCTTAATCTCTTTTTTTTTTTTCCGCTTTCCCACTCAAAAATCTAACAAAAAGTATTACTGTCAATAGTAAAATCACAATAAATATTGATACTTTTATTACAAATCGTATTGGTAGTATATAGTACAAGAAATAGGCAAAATGATTGTAAATAACAACAACGAAGAATACTTGTTTATGGGTCATATAGTGGCTTAAGTCTAGAGTCCTTAGCGGCTCGAGCGGTGGTTAACAAAGAGTTTTTTGAAAAGAATTAACCTGAAAAAAATATTATTATAAATATAAGTTGAGAGATTAAAATACTTTTTAAGTTAGTGAATTTGGAGAAATGAATTGCCATTTCCCCTACTTCTTTATTTCTCAACACAATATACTACTTCTTTATTACACAACAAAAAGGGTGAATTACAAAAACTATTCTAGAGGTTTGGGTTATTTAAAAAAAACTTCAATTAAGTTTGTAAATTATAAATACCCTTGACGTATGTTTTTATTCTACAAATTGCACCTATTGAGGGGAGTATTTATAAAATAAAGACAAATATTGAGAGAATATTTATAATACCCAAGAGATATTTGTAATTTTAAAAAATAACTAATTTTTTTTTTTGTAATTAACTTGTAATTCACCCTAAAGAAAAACTATACTTAAAAAACAAACACAAGAGCAGAAGCAAAATTCCAAAACTTGAAAATAAAAACACTACCAACTATTTACCTATACCTTTCTCATCAATCCGATAAGAATCACATGATAGTCTCATGTATCCAAGTGAACACCAAAAGAGTACCACCTACTCTTGACTGTAATAAATATTTCTTAATTCTATCTGCAAATTAGTTGATCAAAACAACTTAATTTGGCTGGGGCTGCCGAGGCCAAGCTACCAAGCTAATTACAAGTGTGTTTGAGTTTGAGCTGGTCAAGCATAGTAGTTTCTGTATTTGGTGTATCCATAGTTCTGATTGTTTCTGAGAGCACAACAGCCTATGGAGTAAATGAGGGTAACCAAAACCAGAATGCAGGTGTTGATGATGGCCACTATCCTCCATTCTCTCTTTATGTTGTCAAGAGCCGCCGCCTTGCACGACTCGCAGTTGAAGCACAGCTCCGTCTGGTCATTGCTCCATAACTTGCAATCCGGGTCGGGCACTGCCGGACCCTTTTCTGGCATCGTCCAGGTGGTTGCGTTCTGGAACTGTAGCCCGCAGTAATTTGGTGGCTTGCAGCAACCCGACTGCATGTACAAGTTGTCGCATGATCATGATATAGTAATAATAATTTGTTGCTATTATTTTGTATAATTTAAGGAAAATATAACGAGGAAAATAAACTAAAATATTAAATGGATGATAGAAATCATAGATTTAAATTAACTATTTGAAATGAAGAACTATTCCTTTGTATAAAAAAAACATAAATCTGCTAACAATTCTTCAATAAAGTAATGTTAGTAAATTCACTTTATGCTTTTGGAACAAAATATATTTTTATTTTGTACGTTTTTGGGCCTTTAAACACTTTATTACAACTACCTTTTTATTCTCCCTAACTATAAATTCTAAAGTTTAATTAAATCATTCAAATACATTTTTATTTTCACACAACCACCAGTACACAAAACAAAAAGTATCTGAAAACAATGGACTGAAGAATAAGAATGAAAATACAAGCAAACGAGCTCCACACCTCATTTTTCAAAAACAAAGTTCCAGTTTACTGAAGACATTTTTCATTTTACATTTCAAAATAAGTAAACCAAATTATTTTCTCAAAATGAAATACCAACTTAATTAATTAAACCTTTCAATTTACTAATTTAAACACATTCCTGAGAGAAGTTTCTCAAAAAAACTTATTTATTTTTCAGCTACAAAATAAATAATGAAAATGGAAAATGACCCAACTGAACCTTTGTAAGTACAATCTTAAGATGTATGTATCTTATATATATGCTCACACAAAATTACTCCAAGTACTCAAGGCTATTAAAATTAAGTCTATCCAAAGGAAGCTATCCTTATTTTAACTTTCATCGATCATTCATTTGAAAACAGTAATGGTAAATCTCCAAAATCCGATTTTCAGAATGGAAATAGGTAGAATAACTATCTCCATTTGAAAACATCGTTGTTTCACTTAAAAACTGTTGAAACTCAGTTACTTGAAAATCAAATTTGATTAGAATTTTTAGTTTTTATGGAATTTGATTATTTCTTTTGTATTGTAGAATTAAGATTTCTAGTTTTATTAGTAATTAAATAAATTATTATGTGAGTATTTTGACTACTCGGGATATACTCATGGCACTCATGACAGAATTGATACTCATAAGATACTTATTTTGAATTACAAGTGGGGCAATAAGGGTTACGAGTGTTCTTTGGTATTGAGAGTAGTTGTATAAGAGATTTTTATGTTGGATTTGAATATCATATTCAATGGTGTATTTTGTACAAGCAAATTTCTCTCATAGTAGAAAAATAAAAATTCTCGTGGATGTTTGGTAGATTTTGTTGAACCACGTAAATTTATGTCTTTTTAATTCCTATAGGGTATTAATTTTTATCTTTAAATTTGTTGGTGTGATTTGTAGATTTTTGATAAATTAACTTTCGGACATTAATTGCTTCCATTGTATGCCCAAAAAGTGGCATCAGACCTTAATTTGGGCTACATGTTGACATTTAGTTTTTTGGATGGACCGGTTTAACAAATTGATGATAAAGGGAATTTCACTCTTTGACAAACATTGATAAAGAATCTCCTAGTTCAACAGGACATAGGAGCTAGCGGCTTTAAAGGAAAAGGAGGCGAAGCCAACTGATATGAAGAATTCACATTGTGTCAGCATTATTTGCTTTTTATATTGTAGACAACATTATCAATAATATTGTGGATGATGATTCAGAAGATTTAACATTAAGATTATAGGCAGTTAGAGAAGTAATATCTCAAAAGACTTTGTCTATAAAATTACTTCTAAAGCAACAATTATGTAGGCTGAAGATGTGATAGACTCATGATCTTATGGTGGATCAACTTCAAATGTTGATATGAAAATTGAGAAAGAAGATAAAACTCTTTTACTTCTTACCTGGCTCTCAGATTCGTATGATAGTTTTGTGACTGGTGCTATATAGGATAGATACATTGGACTTGGAGGATATAAAAGCGTCACTTTGGTCTTATGAAAAACAAAAAAAGAGACCAGGAGGTGGGATAAGAGTCTATATTGGTTGCTCGGGAAATGAATTATAGAGAAAGGACATCTGGTGATGGATCTATAAATGGCAGGTCAAGTTCAAAGGCCACAGGGAAAGGCAAGTTGTGTTATGTCTCAAATATATGAAAAAATCTATTTTTCTTGAGCTAATTGAACTCCAAAGAGTGTGAATATTCAGTTAGGGTGGAGTTCTAAAAGTCACATATGGTGAAAGGATCATGATAAATAGATTCAAGTATGATAATCTGTACAGTTTGGCGAAGCCAACTAGTGATGTTGACTATGCTACACATGTGCATTAGCTGTTTTGAATCAATTTATATCAAGACCTTATTGATTGAACATATGTAGTGGTATGTTTGAAGGACAATGGGTTCTGGTGTTTGGTTTGTGGTGATGTCATGAGCAATTGCTAAGGTGAGAAACCACGCCAATGGAGACTGTTAGGATTTGGTTCGGCTACTTGAAAATCAAATTTAACTAGGATTCCAACTCTAAGGGATTAGATTTTATTTTCTTTTGTTGTACAATTAGAATTTCTAGTTTTAGGAGTAGTAATCAAGTAATATACTCCTATATATATATATATATATGTTATTGATTACTCGGAAGGCGATATATTCATAGTACTTATGAGACACTTGTTTTGAGCACAAGTGGGGCAATACAAAAGGATTGAGAGGGTGTTTTTTTTTTATAATTTTAAGAGTGTTTATACAAAGATTTTTTTGTGCTGACTTTGGGTATTAAATTGAAAAGTGTATCTTATACCAGTAAATCTCTCTTACAGTAGGAAAACGAAAACTATGATGGATGTAGATGATTTTGCAGAACCACCTATGTGTATTTATTTTCTACATGTTTGGTAATATTTTTTTGTTATTAAATTTATTAATGTAATTTATGAATTTCTGATAAATAAAATGTCTTAATTGTTTCCGCACTGTGATCAACAAAACCAAATCAAACTAAGTAAAAAATGCATGTCTAATAATTGACTTTTCCTCATCTTTCCCACATGCAAACTTAATCAAAGACTACTTCATCCATAAATCCATCATAATTATAACATTCATGAAAAATCACAAAACATGAATGAACAAAAGATTACCTGAATGGGAGACATCATTTGTTTGTAAAACTCCTCATCCATGCCACCCTCGATGCTATCGCACAGTTTCGCCTGAATTAAACAGCTCCTAATCTTATCCCAATTTTCTGCATTAATCACATAGTTCTGCAGCCACCATGAGTAATCCCCCAGCTTCTCATTCCCTACCTCGCTCCCAGAGATCGCTTTGCCAATCCCTTTATTCGTCACCACTATCGCGAATACCGTGAACACTATCAGCCCCACAATCAGCAGAAACAGCGTGATAAGGTAAAGCCACATGAAGAAGGAGACCCGGCAGCACGACCCGAGAAGCCCCGCCATGGAAACCGCCAGCAGGGTTCCGCCGACGACGAGGAGAGGCATTCTCAGGACCCTTTCGCATGGAGATCCAACTTTTACGTATAACCAGATGGAGAAACCAATGGCGCAAAATGACACGACAAGGGTCAGAAGATTAAGTGCTGTGATAATCCCGTTGCTTACACGAGCCATTTTTTGATGGTTTTTTTGTTTTCTGTTAAATGCTGATGAGATTATCAGATCACTAGAGAGAAAAGGCAAAAACTCTAGGATCTGGGATTGGAATTTTTGGCTTGTTTTCTTCTGTTTACGGCTTCTTTTTTTATTCCTTCTTAATTTCTCTCTGTTAAATATGTTGAAGAAGACGGACAAAGAATGGAGGGGTTGCAGAGGAGAGAACTGGATAACCAGAAAAAGATGGCAATGAGGGTGGGGGGTTGTTTGTTCTATAACGGTGCAAAATGGGTGTTCATTGGAGTTTGGAGTAGTGAGTTATTTTGTAGCAAGTCTCCTGATAATTACAACCATTCGCTATATTCATACATAGATGATCAGAATTGTATCGAGATTCTCTAAAAATAGTTCATGGATTGATGTTTTGACACATTAATCCCTTGTGTTTGTGTAAATTTGTGGATGGATCGGGAGTTCGAGTGGTGGTAGATATGGAATTTTGATGATTATATTGGAGTTAGCCACATTACTCTGTTCTCAGAGGACAACATTGGCTAGGAGATGGTTGAATTGGGCATGGGAAATGTTTCATTTCATGTGCTGTTAAATTGATAGGTTATCTAATATAGGAAGGTTTAGAAAGTAAATATTATAAAATACTAGTTTGGAGACACTAAAGCCTATTTTAGCCTACTTAAGAGATGTCAAAAATTACAAGAGAGGTTTGCATTAGTGTCTTCACAAGTGAATCGTGATCAAATTGATATTGTTATCAATTAACAATTCAATCAGTCGGATCGATTCAACCATCGGTCGAATTGGTCTAATGAAAATTGATTATATTTTCTTATATTATGTAAAATAATAATATAATAGACTAATTGTCATGTAATATATTTTAAATATAAAAATATATAAATAACTAGCTAAAAAACATATAACAAAACACAAAATTCAAATAACTATATAAATATAACAAAATATCAAATTTAAACTTTTTTAAAATATAAAAAATAAAAAATAAAAAATAAAAAATAAAAACCAGTCAAACTGGTTTTGACTGGTCAAACCGATAATTCAATTTTATATAGCTAATCGGACTCGACCGATCTCTAATTTTCGATTGAATCGACTGAACCAATCGATTCGATTCGATTTTGAAAACATGAATTTGCATACTCTATTTTAAGATAGCGAGGGTAGGTGTGTGGGTGTGAAAGTAAAAAACTCAAAAATTAAGAGTGGTATCAATCTAGATGGTGTATTAAAAATAAATCTCTTGCCAAAATCTCAAATTATTTAATAGTAGGAGCAGCTTAGAGCGTATACTAAAAACAAATAAAAACTTAAATAATTATTATAATATATTTTAAAAAAATTATTATTGTATGCAAAATTATATTTTTTAGTCCTAATAATCCCAGGTTAAAATAATCATTCTTTAACTTGGCTCTTGAAAGTAGTTCAATAATGTGATTGCTTTTTGAGTGGGCTTTAAAAATAATTAAATTTGATAAAAAAAAGATTATGA